>JABMIG010000011.1:615479-1208888 GCA_013187285.1 Cyclotella cryptica
TATCGTTTTTCATCTTGGAGCAGCTTGGGGCTGAAATTTTGGCACCTGTGTCCTTTTGGTGGGCGATGTGTTGGGCGGGCCCCTAAAATATGTTAATGTAGTATGTTTAACTATATTAGTGGAGATAAATTATTACACATACTCTATTATTGTAGTCCAACAGTAGGTAGCCCTCCCGGTAACCCTCCTGTAACGTTCCGGTAGCCCTCCTGTATGCTCCGGTAACCCTCCGGTACTCTCCGGTAGCCTTCCGTAACCTTCCGGTTACCCTCCCGTACACTTCCGGTTACCCTCCCGTACACTTCGGTATGCCACCGGTAAACATTTTTTAGCTACTAAGTAATGCAGTTATAGCCACTAATTAGATTGATATCGATTCTAAGACTTACTGAGAAGTCTGCTTTCCTGTAAAATCGTACCAATTCTTATCATATGTAGAAAAAAATTGAAAAGCTCCTCTTGGTCTCAAATTTCCGGTAACCTCCCGGTAGACTCCGGTAACCCTCCCGTACACTAGTTTACCGGAGGGTTACAGAAGTGTACCGGGAGGTTACCGGAAGATACCATTCGGGGGCTCCGGTAACCTCCCGTACACTTTCGAGTGTACGGGAGGTTACCGGTGTTTTTCGTTTGCAGTGATCTCTGCTCTTCGTCGGCTAACCTTCCAATTAGCTGTAAGTGACCAGGTTAGGCTGCGTCATTGGAAACACTTATGATAAGATAATAATGGTGGTCTAGAGTAGGACCCACCCAACTCGGACCACTGATACCCTCAAAAAGGGGTCCATCAACTCAGGTTGCCTCGAGGGGCTGCCGGACCCGACCAATGCCCATGGGGGGCACGGCCGGGCGGCCCTGAGTGCTGGATACCTCCTTAAGAATACCAGGGTGGGATGGGTGGGCAAAATTAAGACTATTACTGAGGAACCGATCAAGCTACGGAGGCGACCTATTCAATCCAATCACTGCAATTGCTACTGGCAGTGATGGCTTCTGATGAAAAGTGAGGCTCCTGAGAGGCAGTGGCAGGCAGGAGCTCCTAGCAGTGGAGATCACGCCAGTTTTACCTCTGTGTCACTTCTAGGCACTTCTTGTGCCATTTCTAGGCTTTTCTTGTTCTTTTTATAAGATTTTGGGGTTCTCATGCAGGAAGAACAAGTGGGATCAAGGGGGTTGCTCTTGGGTTCGCTTCCAGATCGCAAGGCCTACAGTAAAATAACCCTAATAAAAATCCCTCTCTTTTGCCTACTCTTCCGTATCTCTGCTCTTCGTCGGCTAACCTTCCAATTAGCTGTAAGTGACCAGGTTAGGCTGCGTCATTGGAAACACTTATGATAAGATAATAATAGTAGTCTAGAGTAGGACCCACCCAACTCGGACCACAGATACCCTCAAAAAAGGATCCATCAACTCAGGTTGCCTTGAGAGGGGCTGCTGGACCCCGACCAATGCCCATGGGGGCACGGCCGGGCGGCCCTGAGTGCTGGATACCTCCTTAAGAATACTCCCAAGCCATGAGTTTCAAAATGACATAGGCTAAAACCTTACAACCCATTAGGGACCGTGCCTGGAAGGAGAGAGTCGAAGAGTCCGAGAGAACAGATTACAAGGAGAAGTGAGATATAGCAATACGATTGGCGTAAGTCCAGTCATCGTATTGGATGTCGATGGCTTGAGAGCTTCGACGAAGACGCCATCGGCCATGCTCATAAATTTGACGAGGCGAAGCCTTCTTAAAAGTAACAGAACCATGGGTGCCACCGCGACCCGCCTGAGAGCGGCCACCGCGTTGATACATATGCAAACTGTAGAATTTGGACGGGATGGAATTGTCCTCCCCCTGAAAAGGTCGCAGGTAAGCATCTCCTGTGCGCTGAAGCTGGGCCAAGCATGGATAAATGTAGAGATGTCGAAAGGAATATGAGGTCCAAGGGCTGCCATCATTGTCGACAAAAATTGGGGTTGGGTGATTTTGCCAACGGTGTGTTCCGAAAGCTGAGAGGGACACACGGCGACACCATGAACCGAGGGAGACGCCGGATAGTGTGGAAAATGCGATAACAACATCTGCAGTAGAGGTGCGATTCGTTTTTGTTTGAGGCAACAGGCGACAGAGGACCATACCGATTCCTAGTGGTAGATCATGCAGTGGGCCGTCAGAGGGGGGCACGACATCTATGTCGGAATACAAAAGACTGAAGGCCTCGCTGGAGCGGAACCATCCTTACCAAAAAAGAGCGTTGGCCAGTCCTGCCAGTGCCCAATGGCGTTGACCAGAGGGAGCAACAGCCGCCTTGTAGTTGGCGGCAAAGAACTGATCCATAAACAGGACATGTTGGAACAGAAGGGCAGTGGCCGGTCACGATTCGGTACCAAGCCGACCGGACAAGCCCTTAGTAAAGAGGGAAAAGGAATAGTTGTCGGTAGCTCGGCAAGGCTGAGAGAGGATCCGCTGTTGTTGGTCCATGTACATGGACAAAGGTGCCGAGATCATCATTTCCCAAATAAGGAATTGGCTGGCAGCGCTATACGCAATTGGCAAACAGTGCCAAGGGAGACTGTGGGATTGTCGGGTGATCGTGTGGAGGGCCGCAAGCTGTACGATTTGTGCAACCACATAAGAGGGATGTCGGTAGTGGAGGGTGGACGTTGAAGGTCTGCGTTACAAAGGATAGGGAAAGCATGTTTGAGCTCGAAAGATTGGATGGCATTCAGTTTGGATTGGTACTGGTGATGGGTGCCACTAGCCCAGGCATTAGCCATGTCAATAATCAGCATGCGTTCCAGGCCCAACAGGTCAAAGTCGGAGGGACGGTTCAGCTCCCGGCAAATTACCGCGCGAACAGTGCAAAGTTCACAGATAAAGGTGCCCCAGTGCTGAACCTTTGGGAAGGCCAGCCCACCGCCGCGACGAAGGCGTGTAGAGAAGGGAGGGCCAACCCTGAAGCATGAGGCATGGTAGGATACACCACAGGGCGACATACGTAGCCCCGATTCCAGAGGAAACCCTGAAGCAGCAAAGGTGCATCGAAGAATGGCAGGGTCATGGGAGAGTGCTAGGCGGCAACCGACGCAAGTAGTTTGCTTGGCTTTGATGGTACTTAAGACCCTTGGGCATGGGAGATTTGTCCAGCCTATGGGAGGAATCAGACAACGTGCGCACGTGAGGAGCCAAATATAAGACAATAGTTGGAATGGGCAACAAAGGTTGCTCAGTCAAGGCAAAGTCGCGAGGTGATGACATGGCCAGCTCCTTGATGTGGCGGGATAGCCCAAACCAACAACCAGGGATAACCCGTGGGATGAAGAAAAGTGCTGAGGTAGTGGTAGGACGCTGGACCCACGCCTGCAGCACAAAAGTGATGGCCTGTTGAGCAAGTTCAGGGGGCGGGAACCACACAGAGAAAGTATCCAGTAGAGTGCTTGCAACCCACTGCTCTGACCAAGGCTGAATGTGATAGGTAGAGGGCAGGTGGTACCGATTGATGTAGGACTTGATGAGATGGAAATCGGGGGTAAGTGGCGCGAAGACTGCTGCCGTAAGTGTACGTTGGTCTGTGATGGCTTGGAAGGGGGTCACCCAAACACCTCGACTGAGACCATCCGAGCCTTGCTGTATCATAACAACACCCAGCACATGAACCACCTGGAGCTGAATGCCAAGTTCAAGCTCCAGGCGCTTAATTTCCCAGATCAATTCGTGGAGGCTAGGGATTGGAGAGCTGCCTGCTTGAGCAATCCAGTACGTAGTGGAGTTATCGGTGAAGTAAAAGACAGTGGTGCCTCTAATAGAGGCCCCACCGTGAGACCAAGGGTCTTGAGCTCTTTCCAATTGGAAGAGAACCTGTAGACTACAGGGGACCAAAGTCCCTGCCACATCCACAATGGGACATCCGGTAGACCAAGAGTGCCACCCGTACCAGTACCAGAGCCGTCACCCCAGTTGGGGATAAGAGTGGCAGACTGGAGCATGCGAGAATGACGTCCACGGGAGGACCGAAGCAATGTTGACCACCATTGGAGTTCGTCACGCATGGGCGCTGGTAGGATGGTTTTGGTACAGTAGGGGGAGAGTCCAGGACCCATTCCAGGAGGGTGGAGAGCATCATAGTGAGCCCGCAAGTAAGTGGCTCCGATGCGATTAGGAGTCGCTTCTACCAGGGATTGTAGGATGCCAGTTGAGACGGCCAGGGAGAGACGCGAAAAAGTTTGATGGAGCGGCGTGGCAATCAGATATTCAACAATGGCAACTGCTCGTTCACGCTTGGCAAGGGGAATCTTAAGTTCAGGAAAAGTGGTAGTGTCAAACTCGAAGCCAATAAACTTAGCACACTGACTTGGGGGTGGGCATTTACTCGGATGGCACAGGAAGCCCAAACGACATGCAACATCCATGAAAAATTACGCACGGCGTAAATGAGCTCGCGAGTTGGTGCATGGAGTTTGAAATCATCCACAAAGGCCCAAAACTTTCACCGCCAGGCCATGGTTGTTAGTGAGAATGTAGCCGTATCCTTTGCGTGGGTCGTAGGTACCATCAGGAGTGAAACCGGTCCACCAGCAGTTGGCTGAGGCAGTGCCCTGGAAGAGGTGATTGGATTCGCGCACAAGTCGAAGGAATGCCTCACCACCTCTGCAAGCCACTCCAGGTGAGTTGCCCCCCCCCATGGGCAGACCAAAATAGGTTAAGAGGTCATGGGTGCAAGGATGGAGTAAACCGAGATAGGGACAGTCATCCTGATGGGTCGGAAAATTGTAGAAGTATTTCGAGATGTCGAATACAGCGGACCATCCTCCATGGTAGAGCTCATCTAAGATGTGTGACGCACGGGGAAGAACAAACGGGTCATTGCCAACACTTGCATTTTGACCCCCTTTCAACATATCTGCGATGCACCGATACTGGCCAGGTTGGCCCGGTTTGGGCACGGTAAAGAGGGGAGCATTGGTCACAATGTCAATGGGGTTGCCATCATTGTCAGCAGGAGGACAAAGCACTCCCAATGCCACCAACTCATCAACAAACTCTTCTGCCACTTTCAGCTCATCTGGGCCCCTAGGGGAGTTAGGTTGAATCTGATGTATCGGCTCTGTCAAAAAGTTCATGAATCCACCTAATCGAATCTCTTCCCATTGTGACTCGGGAAACTCCCACCACAAGAGCTGCAAACGAGCTGGCGCGGGCCCTTCACTGTCATAATTTTGTCGGTGACGCATAAGTTTCTGCAATCCATCCTGAAAGAGGGAGTCACCGTCATCATAGAAAGAACAGGCATAACGCAAGCGTTCCACCCGCGCGGTATGCCACTCTCCCCCGGGGGTCATGTCAGGAGGTTTCCAATCTGGATAGGCTGTTTCTGAAGAGGGCATCTCATCACCAGCTGTTGGAACCGGTTGTGAAACACTGATTTGACTAATATACTCCCAGTGAAAGGTGCTAGTGGTGTTATGGAGCAAATGCGGAGAGAGAGCCTGGGGAGGGACATCACGAGATTTGGGTAGGCCCAGGCCACGAGCCGTTTCTTCCAACAGCAGCTGGCGAGGGCCGTCACCATCCATGATCCACCCCATGGGAGTGCTGGGTATGGGATCGCGATCAAAACGAGGTACTTGGTGCAGCTGGGTAGGAGGGGCAGGTTGCTTGCAACGGGGGCGCAGGCCTTTGGGAGTGAGCAGGTTTTGCATGGGGCGACTAGATGAAAGACGGCTGTAGGGCGCCCAAGACCAAGTGCCGACGTAGTCACGCACAATAATAGCGCGAGGTTGGACGATAGCACCACCACAGTGCTGGGAATCTATCACCTGCATCTTTGTAGAATAGCCCAGCTCCTTCCAGCGCACACGCAAACCTTTCCCAGCTGGGTCATGATCCCATAGGAGAGAGTTGGGGGGCCAGATTTCAACCACCCACTTGGGGCGCGAACAAGGAGACGCTTCACGTACGAAGGATTCCCATTGGAAGGAACTGTAAGAGTGCTTAGGACATTGCCAACTGCCACACTCCACCACCAACACATCAACTGGAAACCTGTTAAGAAGGTTGAGTTTTGGCCGGGGATCTTGGAAAACATGCTGTCCTTGACTGGAGGGGAAGGCATCCAAAACTGGTGGGCGGGAGATGGAGAAGGTATGGTGAAGGTGCTCCCAGGCATCCTTCATTAAGTTGAGGCTATCCCCGTATGTGCCGAAGGTGGACACTGGACCATTTTGGGGAGCTGGCATCTCGCGGGCCTGCATCTCACACACTTCATCAGCACACTCGGACTCACCTAGAGTGTGACAGATGAAGGGAGGGAGGGCAAGCAGTTAAGTGAGATCATATTGTGACAAATGGCTCTGCAAAAGAATCAGCAGCAAGGCCCATGCTGGTATCAAACATCAGACATATGACCCGCCAAACGTAGACACAATGCATGAAAGGTCATCTCATGGGTGGCGGCATCAAGCTTGGAAGAGAACATCAAGTCGACCGTAGGCGCCACTGAGGCAAAACATCTCGGATTTCAAGAGGCAATGACATCTCTGACAAATGCAAGGAAAACTAACAGGTTGTCACGTCAAAGCTGGCTTATAGATTATGCTCTCAAGGAAGTCTTGCTGCTGAGGCCACAAAACCCTTGCAATGGCATATATGCCTGACATCCCATTAAAATAGAAAGAAAGGGGGGACGGTATCCGGCCTCATCCCCATCAACAAAACATTCACCAAGCCCATGCAGCAAAATCCCTTGCAGGGGCATCCAACCAACATACGAACAACTTCCTCCAAGAAATCATCAAACAACACTGAAGGGGCCAGGCTTTAATCAGCTTTGTGGGAGGCAATGATGGCCTTGATCAGCTCCTTCTTGTCGGCTTGAGGGTCAGCTTGCATTTGCTGAAGGGCCTCCTTGGCAGCCTTTTGGCCTGGGCCGGGAGAGCTCGCCATTGAATGGGCATTTACTTCGACCGAGGGCAACCCCATCTTTTCATGAAGAGGTTTGCTGCCACAGTGGCTGCATTTCTGAGCAGCATCGGGTGAAGGGTTGCTAGTGGTGTGACCTCCATTGCTACCACTTCTGACAGGACCATTGGAGGATTGGGTAAGAAGGGTCTGGAGCAACGGGCAAAAGATGAGGGTGTTGACAAACTTGTTGTGGGCCGAATCACGAAGGAAGGCGTAAGTAAGGAGCAGGTGGGACTGGTAGGAGGTGCTGTGCATACGAATCTGCACCAACTTCCTGGAATAATACTTCAGGGTCTCCTCCGCCATGCCACCCTCAAAGTCATGAGAAGTAGCTTGCTGCTTAACTAAGCTGATCAAACCTTTGAAGTAGGTGAGAGTATCAAATGCCACCCGCATCCATAATCCACGGGATAGGTACTCGTCAATATCATCATCGTGATAGTGACGCCGCTGCATAAAGGCTCGAACTTGAGAATCCATCTGCTTGAAAACCGGATCCTCAGCTTCATCAATCTCTTCAGCCAAATTGATCAAATCTGCATGCGATTTAACTCCAGAGAGAGACGACTTCTTCTTATGCTTCCACTGCACCTCCATGATCTTTGAAGCTTTCCCAACCGCTTGCTGCATCAATACCAAGGCCCCTTCAAACACAGTTTCAAGCCTCTCACCATCTTCCACATCGTCCAACTTGTGATACGTACCTGGCATCGCCGCTACATCTGTGATACAAGCTGCAACTTTTCCTGGTCCTTGCGAGACATTCCCGCGGGGCAGAGAGTAGCGCCCACATCTTGATCGGAGATCCTCAGTCCAAACACACTCTGATCATCGTTAGTTGAGGGATCCTTGGCAAACAAGCGAATATTGGCAGTTCTCCCCCCTGACGATTTGCCCTTATGGCCGCCCTTACGGCTACTCTTACAGCGGCGGCAACGACTCTTCTTCTTCTTTTTCTTCTTGCGAGTGGACTCAGAAGAAGTGGAGCAATCACTCTCAGTCGACGAAGATGAGGGGGAGGAACTCCTGGCAGATTTTCTGGTTGACTTTTTGGAGGGTTTCTTTTTACTCTTCTTGGAGGAGGGCTTCTTCGGCTCGCTTTCATCATCACTAGAGCTGGAGCTGTCAGGGTCACCATCGCCACCTTGGCCGGAGCCAGCCTTAGATGCAGCTGAGCTCCTATCCTCCTTCAACCAAGCCTTGGCTTCATCCAAGCTGTCAAAAATCTCAACCAAATTCCATCCATGTTGGCATAAGCGGTCCCGGTCAATGGTGGATACGGCAACGCTCCGAGCCTTATCATTGCGCTCATGACCACTGATCCACTCTAGGCTGGCTTTTGTCTGATCAGTTGATGCCGTCGAACCACTCGCGCCAGCACCAGATTTGTTGTAAGCTGCAGGCTTGTCATGGGTGGGGTGAGACGAGTTTGCCGAGAAATCAAAAGCCACACCAGGTGAGTTATCATTGTCCTCACTGGTATTCACTGCAATTGCTACTGGCAGTGATGGCTTCTGATGAAAAGTGAGGCTCCTGAGAGGCAGTGGCAGGCAGGAGCTCCTAGCAGTGGAGATCACGCCAGTTTTACCTCTGTGTCACTTCTAGGCACTTCTTGTGCCATTTCTAGGCTTTTCTTATTCTTTTTATAAGATTTTGGGGTTCTCATGCAGGAAGAACAAGTGGGATCAAGGGGGTTGCTCTTGGGTTCGCTTCCAGATCGCAAGGCCTACAGTAAAATAACCCTAATAAAAATCCCTCTCTTTCGCCTACTCTTCCGTATCTCTGCTCTTCGTCGGCTAACCTTCCAATTAGCTGTAAGTGACCAGTTTTCTTCACATTTTTGTTGTTGCGGTCCGTAAGATCGCTCCAACCCAAATTCAATATCATAGTTGACGCCACATTTTTTCGCTCAACGTACGTGAAAGAATCTATGATTTTGCTGAATCTCAAAAGATCCGTCGCATTTCACCAGTAATAGCAGCACTCCCATTCGTGTGTGTGTACGCGAACTGTAAGGAAGGAAAACACAAAAAGGCACACAGATTCGGGATTCTAGAAATTAAGGCTGAACTTCGGGTACGGGTACCGGTAACTGTAAGGTTGGGCCTTAGCAGCCTCTAGGAAGAACTTTTTTGCGCAAAGCTAAAAAATCTCAACATAGCCCCACATAGCCCCTCACGATACAAGTATAGGGAGATACGGGGTATCGTATGTAAAGAGTATGTAACAAGTCCTGTAACCTAGGACTCATAATACTCTCATTCCCGCCTGAATACACATGGCTCCTCCTCACACAGATTTGGGAAAAAAGAGGGCAACACAGTTGATTGCATATGTTGGATCCCATTTCAGCACTGTCCCAGGTCTAGAACTGGGTGCCAACACTACTTGTCCAGTTCCAGCACTGGACGTTTTTCTACTCATTCGGGCACTGTGCTCAGTGTTTAAAAAAGTAAAGCATGCTTCAAAAGCTATATCTGTTTGCAACAAAATTCTGGTCAACTTTTACTTATTTTATTTTTTTCAAATTTACACATGATCTGCTTTTACTCATATTACTTTTTTCAACTTTGCATATTACCTACTTTTACTTGCATTACTTTTTTCAATATCATAGCTTGGCTACTTTTACTCATGCCTACTTTCTTCAATCTCATACTGGGCCTACTTTTCCTTGTGCACAAGAGAAGGAACAAAATGATTCAAGATTCTCAATGAGATTCTCTAATCTAATGCGCAATCAACCATAGCCATATAAAAGCAAAGATCTTTGCAAGATTGGAAGCACATCGCTCACTAGTAGCGGAGGGCAGTATGTGTCCGTCGAGAAAATCCTGAACTCTCTGCCACAGACACTGCCAAGTATGATGAGGTTGTTCCAATGGATAAAACAATTGAAGTCTACAGAGATGTGTATGCCTCTGACTTGGCTCATCATCTTGAGAGTGATAAGTGCCGTCTCCCGTCTCCCTCCAGCATACAGTATTATTGCTCTACTTAAGCCCATGTTTGGGTTGGAACCTTCGATCACCGGATCCCCTCTAATGACCAAAGCTCAATACAGTGTGGCACATGAGGGCTTATTGAGAGTTATGCAAGATGAGTTTGACGCCAAGAACCCACTTCTATTCCCTGAGAGTGAAAGTGAAAACAGTCTCGATGGATCTGTCTATATTGTCAAAAATGACAACTACCGTCTGGCTGAGAAGAAACTCGTTCACTTTGAGGAATATAAGAGGCAGAAATACCTTCCAACCTTCAAATTTGATCATTCTATCATTGGAACTAATGAAAAAGGCAAAGTGATCACACTTGGATATGGCCCAGTGGAAAAGAATGGTGCCTACCTGCCTATCGGTAAAAATTTCAAGCAATGTCTTGTTGAGAGGTGGAGATTCAACAATCTGAAATTCTTTGATGATAGCAGTCAAATATTTCCAACCCATAATTTGATTGTACATAGGGAAGTTTTGCGTTGAGTTACTGATGAGGTGGGTTGTGAGAGATTTTTTGGGCTGTCTTGATATGTCTCACAACCATGCCAAAATACACTTGGGGTTAGCAACTATGAACACATTGCGATGCTTGCTCACATGCTTCAACACATTTACATTGATCCTGAGTGGGTCGCTCAAGAGTATTTGCGAGGATGAAAAGCCAAAGCATGGAAGAATCAGTCTACAGATGATTCACTGAAGTGCTTCAACCTCAAAAGAATTCTAGAAGCAAAATCTTATGGGTATTCAACACCAGAGGATGTCACAATGAGTGAGTATCTCAAAAATATTCAAGACAGTTGAGATGCATGTTTAAATAATCGTTGTTTGCATTTCAATTCAGTAAAATAACTACTGTACTTGTTGGAAATATTAGTTTAGTTTTAGGGCTAATATCTATTCATATTTTTACCTTTTTCAACGATCACAAATTTGCTGCTTTTACCTTAATTACTTTTTCATAGATCCCACCATTGCTGCTTTTACTTCAATTACTTTTTCAAAGATCACTCAATTGCTGCTTTTACTTTGATTACTTTTTCAAAGATCACACGATTGCTCCTTTTATTTCAATTACTTTTCCCATTATGCCTGAGTAGCACTTTTTTGAAACACTGACTGTGCATTGAAATGATGTGATGGTGCCCCAATGAGGATCAATTCTGATTGAGGTAGGGATAATTACCATGTCAAATTTTCCAATGTAAGTTATCGGGTGATTACCTCTTCATCCAAAGATTTGACGGGCTTCAACAGATGTGCACTTTCATACCATTCTACTTCATATGAGCTCAATGGATTGAGTTCATAAGCGCGAGCAATCCCGATTTGAGCACTATCACAATTCCATACAATAGTAGTGACAAAATGGGGACAATTTGATCACCCCATTAGGGCTCCAGTGCCCCAATGGAACTAATTGATTGTCCCAATTAAGGCATGGGTGCCCCAATGGGACTGGTACCACAATGGGGTTTTGAAACTTAGTCCCAGTTAACACGGGGGACAAATATAAGTATCCAGCCTATTTACCAAAGTATGTGTTGGTACTGTATGTCACACTAATTTCATTTTGATTGTGTCTCGATGCACCTCCGATTCCCCATTCTTGTTGTGTGTGAAATGGGGGTGGTGGTGGTGAGTTTTCTGACAAATTGAGAGAACTCAGCAACCAACCGGATTTAGAAGGACCAATGTGCATTGGCATGTTGCTGTTGAGTAGGAGAATCGATCACTAATGGTTTTAGAATGACCGGGGTTGATTTAATATGTTAAAAACACATCTGTCATGAAAGTCAGGGAAATATTTCTTATAATCCATGTGCTCTTATGAACTGAGATATACAGTAGCTTGAGGAAGTTTTGGAAGTGAACCTTGGTATGTTTCATACCAGGCACGTATCATAACATGTTTTGATATTATCATGTGGTACATAAATTTGATTTCATTTTGTTGAAGAGCCTGATTAATCATTTTTCTGCAAATACAAATGCTTCTAAAAGTAATCCAAATTTGCATCTGCCAGATTTAGCATTATGCATTATTTTGCACTAAGTAAAGTGTTCAGAGGTGGGAACTAGAATATTATAAAAATTCTGGTAGATATATCGTGCATAGAAATTTGTGCAATTACCAAAATGTCTAAATTCCTGTCATGCTAATCAAGTTGTGTCGACTGTAACAAAAACTACCAAATCTACAATAGTTGAGGTTGGGTGGTTAGTAAACAAGTGTTTGGCACCTGAACTGTGTAAAACAATGTTAACAATAATTCTGTGATGGGACAGGTAAACTTACACCTGGTCCATATGTAGGAATGGGGTCAACTATTCAGAGCCCTCCCCTTTTTGTGAAGCCCACAGATCTGAAGGTAGACTGGTGCTGAGGCTTTTACCAACATAAGGTCTTCTTTACATTTTTCCACAGCAAGGAATGGATCTGCTTCTGGTGGGAATTTTGTGCTCTCTTTCAATTCATGTGTTAAGAACAACATACAAATATGCTTGACAAGCACTAGAGACTTGCAGTATAAAACAGAAACATGTGATGAAAGGAGAGAAGAAAGTGATTGATCAATGATTTGGTACCATACAACTCTTTAATATCAGGAATACAGACTGGTGCTTTTCGGTCTTCCATATGTTTTTCCTTGGACAACTTTCCAACAAAGACATAAGTAAGAATGTTGTTGGCAAAACAAGTTATTACAATTCTATACTTAACTACAATCTTCCATTAACCAGATGGGCTTAATTCATTGCCTTTCACAATCCATTCATACTTCAATTAAAATAATGGCTTGGATGAGACTTTTCAGACTATTCAAAGTGGCAAGATTTTTTGCACAATCAATACTGTTAATAAATGCAATATGTGAACAAGAATAGCCACCGAATTATATTGATTGAAAACATATAAATTTTTACTGATAATAAGGACATTCACAGAGGCTGGCTTGCCTTTTGACAAGAGTGTTTTCAAGTGTAAGAGTGTATGTGATTAATGTGGAATGATGAAAAATGAATGATGAACCTCAAACAACAAATTACGAATGACACACAATGAATGAAAAATTCAAAGTCACAAATAACTAAGGACGAATAATAAACAACTAACAACAAGCAAGGAATGAAAGGTAGTAAATATTTATTTGCCAACTAAGAATATCATGCACCCCCTTTACGCTTGCATTGGGACAGAAGTGTAGAAATGTTTGGAGGACTATGTGTGGCCCCATAGATACGTCATCAAATACGATACACAGACAATCAACAGCTTCTTGTGATAACTGAGACTCCGCCTAATAAAAAGTGTGGCAATGACACATGTGACATTTATAAGGGGTTCTTGTCAACAATGTTCTCCTCTTTCAAAATTGCACTATGCTCTCTGTATTTTCTGGTAATTTTATAATTGGAAGATATTAAAGTTAGCACCTTAAAAACATTAAAAGGAATCATTCTGATGAGAAGGATGGTAATGGTAACTTCTCGGTATACTGTCTGATGAAGCTGGTTGCAATTATCATGTTTATGTCCGGCTGAGATGGGTGTGTACCAAACAAGAGAATAATATTGAAGTGGAATAGTTATGTTGAATTTTGTTGCACTACTCTTATGGCAGCAACATCTACTTCTAGACTTGATTTCAGATTATGGTTTATTGCTGACGCCCCAAAGGAGGGAATAAAAATATCCAATGCATACTGAATGTCAGGTCACTTTGAGACATTCCTTTACTTATAGAGAATCTGACTATATCCCCTCTTAGTGACCAAGCATGGATTAATATGCTCAAACAGAGTGTGGAAAACTTCATAAAAGATGAGAAAGTGGCATATGATAAGAAGGGTGTGAAGAGTAATGCTGATTCTTGTTGTGATGAAATAATCTTAACATGCATCTGCATCATTGACGGTGACAATGTTTTGGTTGACGCAGCTGTTGATAGATCATTCCTGGCTATTTGCCAGAGGTTTGACAATTACATGTAAGAGAGCTTCATGACAATGTTACCAACTCTGTTACATTAGACAAAGCCTCAATTAGTTATTCAATGAAAACAGTTGCATCATCGGAGTACATACAAACTCTGTACAAAGAAAAGGCATCCCATGAAAGACCAGTTGAGTTGTCCTAAAGTATGCATGTTCAGTTTATATTTAAGAATTAAAAGATAAGCAGAGCATGAATTTGGCGAAACGACAGTAGTGTTAACAAGGTTATGTTTTTCACTTTAGCCGTTGACGTTTGTGATTCCCCTAGTAAACAAGATCTCGTTCCTAACTGTCATCATCTATGCTGAAATCCCAGAGTATGCTAGACAGCCTTTCTTGGCTGCCGTTACTGCTACTCCTTCAGGTTGCATTGATTTAACAGTCCCAGGAACAAGATCATCACTTGGTTGCTCAGAGAAACGATAGTTCTCCTTTTGTGCATCAGATGAAAAAATTTCACCTAGTTCGTATTTATGGGCATCGCCAAATCCGATGTTTCCCCCAAATGAGTGGCCACTCCTACATGCTTGGTCTGAAGAAGCAAGAGGAGAGCCACTCAACTCCGATCTCGTAGAAAGAAGCCTGTGAAGGAGCTTCCTATCCTCTTCAGCGCCAACAAGGACTGTTGTCTTTCGAACTTCAAATCCACCAAAACCTTCAGCCTCGAGTGTTCCCTTCTCGGCAAGACCATCTACGATTCGTTGCTCCTGGACGACCCATTTTTCATTCTTTCGAATTCTTTCTTGGCAAGCTGCAATTTCGAAGTCCAGGTCCTTCATCAGATCACAAAGCATATTGGCGTGAGTTCGCACAGTATTAGATACGCGACGACAAGCTTGACCAAACTTGAAGGCATTGATGGTCTCCGAAGAATGTTCATCCTCTTGAGAAGCACACACTATCACGGCGGTCTTGCTGTTACCACCTAACCCAGACGAGAGCAGCATTGTGAGCTTGGAATTCGAGTACGGGACGTACGTCCCACGAGTAAGTGCTTCTACACAAGATTTCAATGACATGAGGCCTAGATTGATGTATACAGCTTCTCTCATACGATCACTGGATATGAGAGGTTTGCATATCAGACTTGTAAGTAACACTTTCGCAGGGTAGGTGTAGATAATTGTTTGTCAACTTACCTCTTTACAAATCCTGTAGAGTATTCGTCAGCTTTCTTCAGATCTTGCAACATGGTATCAATCTCCACACCTTTGCTAAGTTCCTTAAGTACTTCAATATGGTTTGACTTTCCAGCGTCAAGGTCAGACTTCTTGGTTTGTTCGCATCCACCCAGATCAGCCAGGAACAGTTTGCTGCTTATGCTCTTCCCGGAATCAAAGCAATTCTGCTTAAGTGTAACAATGAAGACAGTGTGCGCACGAGATGATCTGAGATTCATTGCCGTTACAGCCTTTCTCTTTTGAGCTTCTCCAATGCTTAGAAGGCTCATAACTTCTTCAACATTAGTAACAGGGACTTCTGCACTTCCATCCAGTACTGATCGCTGGGCAGACACTTTGCTTTGGCCAACGCGTTTTCCCTTCTTGAGTAAATCTAGGATCTCATTCCCGTATACTTCGACAAAGCTAACCTGCGGAGAGCGAGCAGGATCAGCAATACAATATGCGATGAACATCAGAAAAGATTTCTCAGATAAAATCATGAGCAATCTTCAATCTTCTGAGTACTTACACAGACATGACATTCAATCTTCAAATTCAACTCATTCTTGCGATGCTCAACTGCAGACATAAGCTCTGAGCATGCTCTGGGTACAATGCCTGCAAAGCTGGAGCTGAATTCATCTTTACCAAACATAGTGAAGGTTTTGCCTGAACCAGTTTGGCCATACACGAGGCATGTTGCACTCACTCCATTGACAACATCGCAGATGAGCTCATGTGTAGAGACGCTATAAACCTCCCTTTGGCTCACATCATCTTTAAAAACGCCATCGAATTCAAATTCTCGAAGGCCTTTGTCGACAACTACAATTCGAGAATTTGAGCAGTCAATCATTTTTATACCATGTTGCAGCGAGGCTGTAGGGCGTTGCATTGTACCAGTCGATTGCTCTTTGCTTGATGACTCGATTTCATCCCACTTTTCTTTGAACCAGCCGCCCTGCTCTTTTAGGACACAAAGTGCATCTTTGTTTGAATTCAAGCGTTTGTCGATACGAATGAGGGCAAGTCGCTGATGAAGTGGAAGTACCGCCTTTCGGCCATTGGGGGCGCGATCATATTCGCTTGTGAATGGTTTGAATCTCACAAAGACAGAAATCCTATATTTATTTCCGCTGAGATTATTTGACGCAGTCAGGTTCGGCGCGTCCGTGTTGCCTGCAACATCATCTCCTACCCACAAGTGCCGCATTTTGTCCAGTTCAAGAAAAAGTGACTTCCAAGTGTGATCTTTGGGCAACGAGCAAGGAAAATAAATTCCATTTTCGACGTGAAGCCGTCCCAGGCGCCAGCGAAACGATGCCTCTGTGGTGAAGATTTTAGCGTGCCGTTTTGTCACAAAGAGTGCAGCCTTCCTCGTTTCTCGATCACAGAAGTCCAACACATTGAATAGCCATCCCGACTCCTCATCCCCTTGGATGTCTACACCGGCGAAAGGTTTATTACCCATGCCGATGGTTTATGATACAATTGTTCGTCGCTTGGAACGTCTCCATCGGGATGCAAGTTATCAACCGCATCATGTGATTTGTCAATTTAAAATTTGAAACCAGCCACCTACTCATAATGACAATTCTCGGCATTTTAATCGCATAAGGCTATTCGTGTTTGATTACTGAGAACGCACCATCTCCGTTGACAAAGTTCTACAAAACTCTTGAAATGAAAGTCATCATGGATCAATAAAGAAACTGTGCAATGCTTGTTTAGTGGAAGAAAATATCGAACGAAGGGGCTAATCTATGTCAAATCTCTCAAGCTAAAATCATTGACTGCCCCACCAGGCAGTTGCCAAGATATCATTAAGGACTCCATAAACTCCTCCATGTGTAACTCAATCATTGAAACTTCAAAATAGAAAATCTCCATACCGAATGTCTTCTTCATCAACTCAACTGCTTTGCCCCTTATATAAGTGTTTTCACTCGAGTCCCTCTCAGAGCCAACGCTAATCTGAAGCCAGTCAAACAAATAATTGTTCCGTATAGCAGACAGTAGGACCCTTGCAGTAGGGAGAATGGAATCTGTAATAAAGGACTAGTATCATCACAAACACACATTCGATAAACTCTGTCAGTGTGGGCGGACTGCTGGTGATGTTTGTTGGTCTCTCTTGATGACGACCTCGTTGAGGTGGCACCTAGGACTCCGTAGTCGTATACAAACACCAGCGAATTGAAAGAAGTAATTTCAGTGAAAGAAGGTACTTGGATGAATCATGTCGTTGGATGCTATTGGATTGATCAGTCTTTAGCCTCTTTTTTGGCAGCCGACTTGTGGCCAAAAATGGGATGCATTGCACGCCTCTCAACCAAGACAAACGGCCCCATCTCGTCTAGGCGTACAAACACGTTGACCATGATGGACCAATGGTATTCGCGTCCCTCGATCCAATAACAGAAGAGGATGCAGGACCAACAAATTATGTCGTTTAACGACGGCATTCCAATCACTCGCATTGGCATTTCCAAGAAAACCGCAGAATTCCCAAAGCCAGCAATTTCTCCCCTTCTTGGCGGGTGACGTGGGATCGTCGAGATGGCTGGGATAAAACTTTCCTTGATCGCAGCATACATCTCCGGAAGAAGGATCGAGAGGATGAAGTGCTGCAAATGATGCCTGATCTGGTAGAACTTTGTTCCGAAATTTTGAAGCAGCCTTTGGATGAGAGAAAGCAACATGTCCAACAATATCAGAAAATTGCTTCATGTGAGGCAGAGGTTGAAGTCTATGTGCGTTGAGAATGTGATTTTTCTCCAATTCGATTGATAGTGAACGAATGGCTTCCGGTCGGAGATGTAGTATCAGATCTGGCTCTGTAAAATAAATGTACTTCCACTTCGATGGATTGTCGTTTCCAAGCCAATCAGCTATTTCTGCATTGTTTGCTCTACTGTCCTTAGAGCTTTTGGTCACTGCGATAATCTTCTGAAAATTAGCCAAAGCTGCCTTCGGAACCAACGCCAAGTCATTCGTATCAAGCTGTACATACTGCAACTCCATAAAACTTGTTTTCAAATGAGCCTTCAGCAAACCGAATGCTTCCTTTGACACAACGCTTTCGTTATGAGATACCCCCACGACAACAGCACGAGGGAATCCAGCAGCCCATAGTGAAGCGAGGGTTGCAGTCAACTGCAGTCTGAGGAACCGAACGTCATATTGGTTTTCAAGGGATGTGACCCGTAGGGGCAGAATTGCAATTGTGGAAGGTATGGCAGATTGAAATGACGAAGATATAGTGTCTTCTCGACAGCTCGTTCTTTTGATGTATGCCTCGAGCAACTCGGCGACTCGGTCCTCCACTGCAGTGCTCACATCCTCTGTGCTACTAAACCTAGCAAAATACTTGACATACTTTGAGAGATGTTCCACTGCCAAATCCAACCAATCTACAGTCTGAATCACCCGTTCGTTATTTTGGAAGGATTTCAAGGACACAGCTTCCAAGAAACCAAGTTTGGAATAGTTGGTGCCCATCATAGAATCGATGGATTGCCACCACATGCCACTGTATATATCACCTTCGCCTTCCATCCATTGTGATGGCGGGATGAATGGAGCAGTATAGTTGACAAAATGCTTAGGATACTGCTGCGTTAACAAACAATTCTTCGGGGGAGTAAATCGGCTGTACGACGGGCTGTGAATGTATTGTCGAATGGGCTCAATTGTCCGAAGATTATTTTTGGTCGCGATAATTTCATCATACAGTCTCCAGGACGCCGATAGAATCAGCAGCACAGCGACGAAAAATGTTCGAATGTGAAGTTTGCAATCGTTGGTCGTCATGATTCATGCCTTCTCTCTTTCTACTTTTGAGGGTTCGTCAGAACATCATTTTGAGCTCTTTTACGTGGCTCCGTGTATTACGCCGGGGAGGGGAGGAAAAGAGGGCTCCTTTGTAATGTACTTTATCACAAATACTGATTTTTCCATTGAGATAGTAAGTCGCTATGGGTGTTGTTGTCGTTGGAGCCAGGCTCCGTGTGGGCTCCGTGTATTTGAAGTGATGCCATGTGACGCCAGGAGAGACCTCTCTTGACTGATCTCTAGAGTGATCTATTATGGTACGGTACAATATTGTACAGTAAAACCCTAGTAAAACCCGCAACACCAAGAGTACCCATGAGTATCTCCAATTATGGTCCGTTATTCTTCTGCATCAGAATATACAAACGGGCATTCCATAATAGCAATAATTTACCCTGCCTGTCGAACAATTGGTTCTATTCGGTTCATCTGAGTGTATGGTACCATATTATTTGTGTGGGGCATATAATTGCATATTGTGTGAGTGGCTTCAAGGTGGCTTGGCACTTGTACAGCTCGGCCGTGTGCTGATCCCATCGAAACACAGGACCTTGACAGGACCATGACCATCACACCGTCAGCAACAGCAACAGCACGGCGTACACCAGCAAGCATCTTGGAAACATCTCGTAGCACTTCGTTAATTCATCGTACGTAAAGGAATAAAATGTCCGATCTCGAGCCATGGGAGATCGAAGGATCCGTGAACGACAATCCACCACCTCAAACTCATGCACCGATCTCGGTACAATCTGCCTACGAATCAGGACCGTTTTCTTCTCACGACAACAACAGCAATTATAACAACAACTATAACGATACCGGCTCAACAGCAAAGACGGCTACTACCAACGACACAGAAGAACCATGGCAATCAGACTTAGAACTCAAACCCGATCGACCACCCACGTGGGATCAATTGGCCTCATTACAAAGTTCCATGAGAAGCATGGACTACGTCGGGTCTCTTGACGTGGACTCTCCCTCTCTATCGACTCCATCGCATACCGCCGCTGCATCCTCGGCACAAAGATACACCAACAGTCATAATGACAGGATGAATGATGACATATCGCTCTGGCAAACGTTTAAACATTTGTACAAGAGGCATCCCGTCATCAAGTATTATGTGATCGGTCTCTTGATGCTGTTGGTCGGTGGATCACTCATAATTGGAGTGTCGGTGTCCAATAGAAATACACAAAGTCGAGATTGCAGTGTGGCAAATTACAATTCAGAACCATTCATAATTCTACCTCCAAGTGATCGGAGCAGACTGATTCCCGGAGAGTTTGGAATGAGTCTCGATTCATCCTCTACTTATTTGATAGTTGGTGATCCAAATCCAAAATGCCCATCGCAAACCGAAGGAGAATGCGCCAATTTTACCGTTGGTGGAGCGGCATACTTGTACCGAAAGAACGCGGGCAACGAAGGAGAACACTGGACCCTCTTTTCTCATTTTTTATTGGATGACACGCTCACGGCGGGAGATAAATTTGGCTCGTCCGTATCCATATCGGAGGACTCGAAAACCATTGTCGTTGGGTCACCCATGGATGATGGATTGGCTGTAACCGCTGGAGCAATTTATGTGATCGAGGAACCCTTTGATAATGCTGCTTCGCCGTTGAGATTGGTATCCGATGATATTGGAGCATACGATGAATTTGGTGGGAGCGTCGGTGTTTCTATTTCGACTCTTCCATCGTCAAGTTCCAGTGGAAAAGATGTGAAAGTAACCAACATTGTCGTGGGAGCGCCAGCTGATGATGATTTTGGATCCAGCAGTGGAGGGGTGTATGTATTCTCCAAGTATGAGGACACACCCATTGCGGGTTCATGTGGGGGCAAGAATATTGCAGTCAATGAGTGGATTCAATGTCAAAAGCTGCTTCCGGATGATGGAGGGACTTTTGATCGGTTTGGTAGATCTGTTGATATTGCCGACAGGACCATTGTTGTGGGGACTGATTGGGACGATGACATGGGTATTGATGCTGGTGCGAATGTTGCCTCGCCATTTTGTGCGTTCTCTGTTGTACCCGCACTCATTTTATTTTATTTACTCTCTAAATCATTTGATATAATTGGAAGGCGCTGCTTATGTTTACTCACTGGGAGACGACGGTAACTGGGGCTTACAACAAAAATTATTACCGACCAATAGCGATTCGACTGCCAGCAAATTCGGCAATGCTGTTTCAACATCTGGAGATGTGATTGTAGTCGGCGCTGATCTTGACGACTCACAGGGCATTGACTCTGGGGCGGCATATGTTTATAGTCTATCTAAAGGAGGGGTTTGGAGTTTAGATTCTCGGCTGATTACAATAGATGACAACCCTGTTCATGACGGTTATGCCTGTGGGACAAGCGTAGACATAAGCAGTGATGGAAAAACAATAGTGGTAGGGTGTCCAAAGGCACCTGGTGGCGGTGTCGCTTTTGTTTATACTTTCCAAAATGAAAAGGTTTGGGTCCAAAAAGACTTTTTTGTTTACCAAGATTTTTATGCAAAAGGAAGTGCACGTTTGGGGGAGAGCGTAACTGCTCAACCAGGTGATCACGGAATGATAGCAGCTGGCTATGGTTTGAATGGAGAAGTTTTTTCGTATTCCAAAGATTGCTAATGTTTGTGTTTGAGATTCATGCCCTTGATTATTGTACAATGATTACTTAATATTGCTATCCGTCAAACCTCATATTAAAGTTCCGATTGTCGAACCTTGTGTAGCCGTCGTCTTCTCTCCGTCGCTCTAATGCGGCGTTTCAGTTGCTTGTTTCGCGGTGTGGGCACAGATACTGACCCATTTTGTGAAGTACTAATGCTTGTGAGACCACTGCAAATTTGATAACAATTATCAGTCCCAGTGATATCGACGCCACGATTCAATAGTGCATCTTTTATCAACTCTCCCATTGGATGATCATTGGTTACTCCCGACTTACTTACATCTCGTTCGGAACATGCGATGACCTCGTCTGTCGGTGTTCGAAACAGATAATCCGCCATCCACGCGTGAAGACATTTTACGTCAGGTTTCCCAGTCGATGGGTTAGCTCCCGCAACTCCAGCGTCCATAAAGTACTGAGCACCTCGCTTTCCCAGCTTCTGTTCTACTATTTGATACGGCGAAAGATCCGTGCTACCGAAAGAATCCGTTGATGATAACAGAAGGGCTTTACGTGACGAAGAATGTATTTTGTGAGAATGATTTATGAAGTCAGCTAATAGGGATCCACTTCTCTTTTCGTGCTGTGTTGTTAAAGCTTCTTCCTCAAGCTTCAAATTAATTTGCTCCATAAATCCGTCGTCCTCTAAAGTATCGATACGTTGCACCAGTAGAGGACAAGTCAGCTTGAGCAGCCCAGAAATAAGTCTGTTTTGGGAAAACGGAACAGGATCTAGGGAGAATGCTTGCGGGAAACCATGTCGACATTGACATGTTGACGGCTTTCCCAAGACAGCATTCGCCGGATTTTCTTGTTTTGTTTGGTGAAGCAAAGTTTGTATGTCAGTTGAGTTGACAGGCACTGCGCCTGGAAATTGTGGACGCTTCCTGGTAGATTGCTTACTGCCTGAGAGAAGAGCATCTTCCTGACTATATGTATTCTCGAATGATGACGAAGCGTAATGCGAATAGGAGCTATTGGAATGTCGCCCTTTCGTCTTCATGTTGAGGTAGCTCGGATTGGGGACGCCATAGAAGGCACCTTCGCAACCACTGACCTGCAACACGATTAGAATCGACGCAGGTAAAATCCTCATATTTTTCGTATTAAAAAATAGTGAAGACCGTTTGAGGAGAACTGAGAACTGAAACGTACAGAACAGCGCGCGCAGCTAAGTGGTCACACGAGACATTTCTCGCTACACGAAGTTGAAGGACCAGTTGGAACGATGGCAGAAGTTGAGATACGATGCTGAGGAGGCCTTGGAGTTGCTTCAGGATTTATATCAAGATGGCGAAGACCCGAATGGGGAAATGATCGAATTGACATGGGAGGAATGCCGATGTTCTGCCCAATCTATATTGGAGTCTTCTCGAAAGTACGAGCTGCAAACCTTGTTGTGGGGGCCTTACGATGATTCTCCCTGCACTCTATTACAGTCCGTGTGATGGAGAACACCCTGTCCAGCAGCTAAACCGCGATAACCAGGAGATAACCCCAGCCTAAATGATAGCTAGTAGATTGCTTGGGTTCAGCCAGGTTCAGTCAGACACTGTGAGAGCACTGTGAGTATGGTATTGTATTGATCGGTTGACTGATCACTTCAAGCTCATCTCTTGTTCTGCCGCAGCCATCTGTGTGTGATGGATGGATGGCATGTGCGTGACGTCCTGTGACGTCTGTGCCACGAGTTTTCCCAGCCATCCAAGTTATATTCGTCGTACGCACCGACCTTTTTTGCCCACTTCTGTCCACATGCTGTTCCAACAAGGTTCCAACACACTCCTGTGAGCCAGATGTCTTGGTTCTGCCATGCATGTCAGGCTCATTTTTCTTGACACCTGGGAGTGCAATCTTCTCATGATGTTCTTGCAAGATTCCTCCCATGTCCACTGGACCAAAATCGTCCCGTTCGCAATTCATAATTATGTTGCGGAATCGTCGGAACTTGAATCCCCCAAGCGGCTTGGAAAAGAAGTCGTCTATCATCTCGTCCGTAGGACAATGCTTGATTGTGACCTGTTTGCGCCTTTGGCAGTCTCCCACAAAAAATATCATGTGTTCATGTGTCATGTTCTTTTGATGCCGAATCCTCGTCCGTTTGTCTCAAGCAACATCGTGCTCTGATTGTCTTATGAATCATGCTGGGCCCCATCGGATACCCTTGTTTTTCCAGGAAATACCTGGTCCACAGTATCGCCGGCAAACTGTCATGTGCTGTAACTGTTTCTGCCTCCATTGAACTTGTTGTGTTGATCTTCTGCTTGTTCGATGATCCATTCATCATCCCCTTTCCGAATGTCACGGACCACGAGAACTGTCTCTTCATATCGTTGTGCACTGCAAACGCCCCATCAATATACCAGTGATTCTGGTCTAACCTATCTGCTTCCATTGTCAATCTGAGGAACTCGGTGTGCCGCATGTATTTGATGACTCTTGCCAGTTTTTTTGTTATTCTCTTGATCAAGTTCTATCACCCGAGTACTCAGAAATGATACGGCGGTTCGAAGGTCTGGTCTTCCACGTTTGCATGCGTAGAGAAGCTGAACAGTTACAGATGAAACATGTTTGCATTTTCTTTCTCCAGCTTTGGTGCATTGTCACATATCCTGAACAGATGTTCTGCAACTGGTGATAGTGTAGTTCCATTCATGTCCCCTGGAAGGTCCTTCATAATCTCGTCCAGGTATTTCTCCATGTTCACAATAAATTTTCCCAGCTGAGAGAAGTCTAGTGTCATCCCGAGGTAGTCATGCACTTTTCCATGGCGAATGGTAATCTTTCCTATTTTCTTGTACTTTCCTCTCAGGGATGCTATGATCTCATCAATTGCCTTGGGATCTCTGTGTGAAAGTTTGAGGTCGTCGACATGCCAGACAATTGTGCATTCACGTCCAATTATATTCTTGTTCGTTATGCACAAATTGTATGAGTTGATGACAAAACCACAGAGCTTGAGACTCTCGGTGAGTTTAGTCCAAAACAGCAGTGCAGCCTTGAGTGTTTGGTACAGAGCAATGTTGAGCTTGCAGTATATGAGGGCTTGCCCCAGTCTTCGGTACACATACTTTTGGTTAGTCCGTGGTGATATCTTTGTGAGTAGCTCTACCATTCTCCCGTCGAGTACAATGTGCATATCCTTGTCATCTTTTGGCATCTTTGCCTGAAGGAATGCTATTGGAATGTCAAGGGTGGCCACATCTCTCCTCTTATATTCATCTTTGACACATGTCAGTATGAGACTGGCAAGTGATGCAGTGATGCCATTGGTGATGACGTCTCACTTTTGGGTGTGTATACCCTTTGGGATCTTCCATCCACGCATCTGTGTCCTTTTACATCACCATCTGTTCTTTCTCTTTCAGGTACATCAAATATTTCAAGGTGGCAGCTCTCTCTTCCAGTGTTAACTTGTACCAGTGTTTTGGCTGAAAACCCTCCATGTTATGTATGTGATGCAGTTCCTTCTCGATAGCCTGTTCTCCTTCCTCTTGAAACACGGTGAGTCCCTTTTTTCATCCCACTGCTCTGTTGGGAATAGGTACTCAGCAAGCACTGTCACTGCTTCCATGTTTATGTCTTCCCTGTGTTGCAACATGGATTCCATCTCAGGTATCCCTGTCTTCCAGCCAAGAGTTTCTGTGAGGAACAGCCATTTGGCTTCATCACTTCTGAAGCAATGTTCCTCCACCTCCATATTACTCCCTGATTTGAATCATTTGAGAGCTCCTCTTGCCCTTCTGTTTGGAAACAATGTACTTTTTCCATGACTGGTTTCACAGTTGCATTGGAAAACCAGGTGCAGGATTAGTTCTTACATTTCATAGTTCTTGTTCCATGTTTTTGGTGTCCACTCCTTGGCATAGGCCAAGAAACTGCCTTATTTAGTCCCCCTAGGTACTAGAAATTAAAAGGATTTTTTGCCTAAATTAGAAAGGTAAAATACCAAGTGGCAAGGACTCCCCAGGAAGAGAGCTTCACTGCCCCTGATCCAAAAGGCATGGACTCCCCAGAACAGGAATCCACTGCCCTACTCCCAGAGGAATCCTAGATGCTAATTATAAAAAGGAAGACCTCCAATCAATTGTTAGCACCAATTGTACTCACCTTAGTCTCTAAGACCAAAACTCATTACTTGAGTTGCTCACAGAATTTGAGAAACTCTCTGATGGAACACTAGGTGATTGAAACACAGAGCCTATCTCCCTTGAACTCAAGGAAGGCGCAAAACCATATCATGGCAGGGCATACCCAGGAACCAAATCTCGCAAAGAAACAACTATAAGAGAACTGAATAGATTATGCGGACTGGGAGTGTTAGAGTTTCAGCCCAAATTGGAATGGGCATCACCATTCTCGCAGAGAAACAACTATCAAAGAACTGAATAGATTATGTGGACTGGGAGTGGTAGAGTTTCAGCCCGAATCAGAATGGGCGTCACCATCGAAAGAAAGACAGAACTGTACAGATTTTCATTGATTTTAGAGAAGTAAATAAACAATAAGTTAGGAAGCCATTTCCATTACCCAAAATCAGTACAGTTCTGCAAGAACTAGAAGGATTCACCAACGCTACAACCCTAGATTTAAACATGGGATATTATACCATTAGATTGGATCCTGATTCATCCAAAATATGTACCCTCATTTTCCCATGGGGCAAGTATTCTTATCTCCTATTGCCAATGGGCATCTCAGGTTCGCCAGACATCTTTCAAGCAAAAATGTCAGCACTAATGGTAGCCTTAGAGTTTGTAAGAGCTTACCTTAATGATTTGTTATGCATCACAATGGCAAACCAGGAAGATCACCTTGACAAACTGAAAATGGTGCTTACCAGGCTACGCAAGGTGGGCTTGTGAATCATTGCCCAAAAATCATTTGTCTGTGCCATATGTCCTCACGTGTACAGGGATCAAACCTCAACAGAAAAGGTACAAGCGATTCTTACCATCTCACTGCCAAAAAAAGTCAAAGGCCTCCATAAATTCCTGAGCATGGTCCAGTATTATAGAGATCTTTGGGCAAGACGCAACAAAGTGCTTGCCCCACTCGCCGTGGTCACACCAAGGTCACCAGAGCCAATAAGATAAAGAAACATTCATGGTACTGGGACACTGCTTCAAAAAGCATTCAATGATGTAAAGACTACAAATGCCAAGGATGTAGTCTTAGCCTACCCTGATTATTCAAAGGCATTTGAGATATACACTGATGCATTGTCTAAACAACTTGGATCAGTTATCACCCAGGGCAATAGGTCACTTGCGTTTTTCAGCAGAAAACTGTTGACAGCACAACAGAAATACAGTGTGACCAAACTAGAACTACTGGTCATAGAGGAAATGCTAAAAGAGTTCAAAGGCATGTTGTGGGGACAAAGATTAAAAGTCTACACAGACCATAAAAATATAATCCAAGATGCCCTTCGATTATCCTCAGACCATGTTTGTTTAGGTTCTACACAATGCTCATTTGCATTGCAAGGAATGGAATTTCAGTTCCACTGCCCTTCCATCCTCTCAAAATAAGCTCATACAAGTAAATACAAACAAAATAAATGTGTCAACACATATCCCTATCTTAGGTTGCTCTTGTGGTTTGCGCAAGTTAAAACATAAAGACGTTATTAGTCACTACTGGCATTTGTCAGCAGTGACCACTTTCATCACTGAGGTACTTTACTCATAGAAAAATAAAGTGCTAATATTGTATTCCGATGAATTCCATATCATGTTAACTTGATTCATTAACTTAATTTTATTTAACAAATCAACTCAACCGTAAGTGATGCAGGGAGGGGTTAGGTTTTTACTTGAAATGAATACATTATGAGCTATTGTAAAAATCAATGTAAAAATAAATAATGAATTATTGTTTCACCTTTTGCCCCTGGTCCCAGCTTCCATTATTGTTGTTGTTGTGTGCGGGGTGATATGTGAGTGGGAGCAACTAGTGGTGGCATCTCCAGATTCAATCTGTGGGCTGAGATTTAGTAACAATGGCATGGGCAGAGTGAAACAAAAAATTAATATGAAAATAAATCAAGGGACAATCTTGCTCTTAACTCCCCCTGCTCCTTTACATTGTCAGCAGTGGGCTGGCAGCGGTCATGTCTCTGGATTCAGTCTGCAGACTGAAATTTCAACAGTGGCGTGGGCGTTGCTTCAGAATTTTGTTGAACAAAAATTAAATGACGAAACAAACCAAAACATCAATATTCTCACATTGCGCTTTCCCCCCCCCTGTTCCTTTTCATTCTTAGCAGCCGGAATCCGAGCAAGGCTGCAGAGGCCAAGTCTCCAGATTCAGCTTGAGGGATAAGATGTCAGCAATCACATGGTCAGTGCAGAAACAAACAAAAATGGTCAGTGCAGAAGCAAACAAAACAGCACAAGCTGTTTTCTTACCATGTCTGCCTCCCCATCATTTTTCTGTCTAATAAAAGGGGGACCTTATTGACGGCATCTCCAGCTTGACTCTTGGGGGCACAGATATTGGCCATAGTGTAAATGCTGCATAATTATTCATTTGAAAATGTTAACCCTTAAAATCAAATGAAAAAAAAAGAAACAATGACCATACCTTGCATCCACATTCCTCTGCTTGTCTATCTTGTTTGCAGGAGAGCGGTGATGGCGACAGCTCTAAATTCAGTCTGTTTGCAGAGATCACAGGCATTGACTGTGGCAAAGGCAAAATTGCCATGGTGGTTTTGGTTATAATAGGTGAGTGTGTGACCAGGGTGTGTGTGTGTGTGTGTGTGTTGGGAAATGTGTTCGCTTGCGCATCACACAAAAAACGTCCTTATTATATCACAAAAGCAATAGAAATAAAGGTCTTATTCTCACTCAGGCCGAATTCAATAAAATTTACTGAATTCAAAATTGCAAAGAACATGCCTAATTTAATTGCAAAAGTTTGGTGCGTGCCATAAATTTGAACTTACCCAACAACTTTAAATTTGGACTTATACTCGACAAATAATACTACAACAGAATACAATGTACACCAAACTTTGATTAGTTAAGAAAAAACTTTATGTAAGAAAAGTTAGTGCTTTTTTAGTCTAAGTAGAAACTTACATGTATCAACTTCAATGAACATAAAAAATAGCAACTAATTCCTCGCAATATCAATGTGTGAATTTGTGTGCGCATGACTTATTACATACACCTTGTTGGTTGACTTAAAACATGTAATATGTTAGTCATATTTTGTTGAACATGAGCTGAACATGAATACACTTACAAAATTTATTTGTACTACAGATGTTAAGCATCTATCTCACACCCAAGGTCTGACTAAGGGGCTTTCAGACAAAGAAGTCCAGTGTTGTTCCCAAATAATTATGGATCTTTCCACAATGCACAGTAATCTTTCCGACCTACTCATACTCCTCTTTCTGACATGAGCCAAGGATACCTACTGGTACTCCTGACCCTTCCTGGGCCCAAGGACAGGTCCCAGGGGTACAAAGACAAATGGGATTTCTACTAACTAAGGGTAGGATCCCACCAAATAGAAGCAGGACTCATTAACAAGACTATTCAGTCCTGCAGGGCTTATTACTACTAATTGGTAGGACTAAATATACAGCCCATTCCAGATTCCACTGGATTCAGTTTGGCATGCAAGAATGCATGTACAGCCCAAACCAGGTGCATGTACACCTAGTTTGGCATGCATGAATCCAATAGGATGCATCAAAACCTAACATCCTCGAATTACATGCAAAATGCATGATAAACTAGAGAGGACTACCATGAGGCAGTCCTCATTTTCAATCAGTTTTATAGCTCATAAAATTAAACTCCAAACAACTGGAACATCCTTTTTTTACTTCCTTACCTACAACTACTTTTCGATTACTTCCGGCTTAGGTCACTATCGTACGATAGCCGAACTCGGTAAGTTGCTCGCATCTCAACCACACGAAGGCTCATCCCGACGACCCACAGGCGGTCGAACAAAAGCAAGGTCTACCACGCAGAGTACTACGTTCATTGCACGTCACCGTGCGAACGATTTTTTTCTTAGTCCACCAAGGAGTCCCTACAAGAAGCTCTTCTTAGGCACTAGCTTAGGTGAAAAACTCCGAGCCATGTCCTCCGTGAAAGCGATTCCCGAAGGGCTTAAGTGGGTAGAGTGCGAGCGTGGCGTTGGAGGGAAGAACTCCCCCATACGTTACATTCCTGAGCAGGATCCTGTGCAGGATGCCCTCGCGAAGGACAAAAAGACCACCTATTTCAAGCTGACTCTCCCCAACACGGAAACGAGTTGAAGGTGGCAGTATGGGCGTCCGGGACTCCCGAGCAGTTTCTACTGCATGTAAGATCCGCGATTCACGCATGCAAGCAAATGGGGCTTGACACGGACTTCGCGGCAGCCGAGAAGGCTGTTGAAACAGCCAAGATCGAGGCTGAACTAGCCAAGCAGGATTACGTCACGGTACGTAATGCTGAAAAGAAGAAGAAGGGCAATAAACAAGAGGCGCCCGGTACGACTACCGAGGCTGCATCACCTGCCCTAGTAGAAGCCAAGGCCACGTATGACAAGGTCTTGAAAGCTCTAGAAGATGCGAAGCTCGCCGTCGCAACGGCTGGAGCGAAGCCCTTCGAGCTTTATGGAAACCTCCTCTCCGACGAGGCACGTCAGCCCTGGGAGAAGATTATCAAGGCCCAAGTGACTAAAGCTCCTTGGGAAGACATCAAGGGAGTACCGCATACGGAGACTCCCACGAAGACTTGGGACTCGTTTCACGAGTGCGTCACGTTTCACCTACTGCAGGTGTTCCGTCATGACGCGGGCGAGGCCCTCAAGTATTACATCACGAATACGCTAAAAAAGCCCAACAGGGTTTCGATTCGTCAGTTTTTTGTCCGAGTTGAACAGCTCAACAGCTACCTCGAGACATTGCCCTGCCTGTATTACAGCCCGAAGGCTAATCAGGCGACCAAGAAGGTATTGCCTCTTGATGACGCTGACCTTGCGACTCATCTATTGCGCATGTGTCCAGCTAAGTGGCAAACCCAGTATGACCTCACGGAGAATACCACTCCGGTCAGTACTAGGGCCTTGCTATTGGTCCTAGAGAATATCGAGAACAATGCGGAACTCGATAACAAGCCCGCTAGCACGACCAAGGCAAAAGGGGCTGATACGAAGCGGAAGATGGAGTCGATGGACTCCCGCATCCCCAAGAAGCCCAAGAAGGTGGGCTGGACCGAAAAGCACTGTGTGCTATGCAAGAAACATGGGGGGCCGCACAAAAGTCACAATACGGCGTGACTGCCGTCGCTATAACAAGGACGGTACTCCGATCAAGAAAAATGGGGCGCAGGTAAGCCCGGTTTAAAGGAAAGAAAACCGGAGGGCACTAACCGCCCAGATTGTCCGGGCGGAGTTGAAGAAAGCTCTCCGCAAAAAGTCTAGTAAGCGCAAGAAACGTCGCGCTAATGACTCGGAAAGTGACAGCGACTCCGGCGACAGTTCGTGAAGGTGCGGGTCGGATAGCACTGGGGAATTACGTAGATGTAAGAAACGTAAATTAAATACTGCAGTTAACAGTTACACTACCCCCAGTCCGAGCAAAGCTATCCTGACTAATAAAAGTCAAGATTCAAAATCAATTAGATCAACTGTCACGAAAACCAAGATATCAAAAAATCTTGTTCCAAGACAAAAAGCCCGAATTAAAAATTCGAAATAAAATGAAGTCAACGACATCATCCAACTCAAAAAATCTTACGACAAAAAGTTGTCAGTAATAAAACTCAACATACTGAGGCTACTGTGCACATGCCCAGTGTAAATTACAATATTAATCACAAACAGAAAGTGATTACAACAAACACCAAGGATCGCCTCGGTGTCACGGCGTTAGTTGCCATAATGGAACCAGCGACTGAAAGTCAATCCGGCAGAGCATACAAACAACCTCTGCGGAGTCGCCCCAGTAACAAAATTAAAGTCCTACTGGACTCTGGGTCTGATGGAGACCTTATTTTCCTTCCCAAAGGAAAAGACAAGCCTTTTCCCTACCTGACTAGGCAGGTGCCAAAGTCTTGGCATACGTCAAATGGGAGCTTCCAGACAACTGGAAGAGGTAAGATCAGAGTCAAATTCTTTGAGTACTCCAATTCCAAGGAGTATCTCCTACAACCTGACATTGTAGAATACAGGGAAGATGACATGACCAAACCAGGGTTTGACCTCATTCTTGGTAGTAATACCTTGAAGGAGTTAGGAATTGTCCTAGACTTTCGGACAAAGGAAATCACAGTAGATGACATCTCACTGCCAATGAGAGACATCAACAAATTAAAGACAAGAGCTACTGTGGAAAAAGCTTGGACTATGAACAATAGCATCTACCAAGAGACATCCAAGGAACCACAGAGCACTCTGGAGGCAACAAAACGCCTCATAAAAATACTAGACGCTAAGTATGAAAAGCGGATCTCAGGGCAATTGTCAGAGACAACTGCACTCACCTAAGTGGCCCAGAACAAGCAAGGTTACTGGAGCTCCTACAAGAGTTTGAGGAGTTATTTAGTGGGAAACTAGGTGACTGGGATTGTAAGCCGGTCTCCCTCCAGCTAAAGGACGGAGCACAGCCATACCATGGCAGGCCTTTTCCCATACCCAAGAAGCACATAGAAATAACAAAAAGAGAGGTACAACGACTATGTGACTTAGGGGTACTCAAATGGCAAGATGATTCTGAATGGGCATCACCCACATTCATCATACCCAAGAAAGACAACACCGTACGGGTTGTTAGCGATTTTAGGGAAGTAAATAAACGGATAGTGAGAAAACCGTTTCCTATTCCCAAAATCAGCACTGTTCTACAAGAACTTGAAGGCTTTACATATGCCACAGCCCTTGACCTAAATATGGGCTATTATACCATTAGATTGGATCCAGATGCGTCCAAAATATGCACCATTATCTTTCCATGGGGTAAGTACTCTTACCTGCGGTTACCAATGGGCGTTGCATGTTCTCCCGACATCTTCCAGGCTAAGATGTCTGAGCTAATGGCAACCCTTGAGTTCGTGCGAACTTATCTTGATGATTTACTATGCATCAGCAAGGGAAACCTAGAAGATCACCTTACTAAACTTAGAAGGGTCTTCATTAGGTTGCGAGACGCAGGCTTGACCGTCAATGCGCGCAAGTCGTCTTTCTGTGCCATGGAGACAGAATACCTAGGATATGTATTATCCAGAGATGGTATAAAACCACAACCAAAAAAGGTACAGGCAATCCTCGCATTAACACCGCCTCAAAATGTTAAACAGCTCCGTAGGTTTCTAGGCATGGTCCAGTACTACAGAGACATTTGGGCGAGACGCAGTGAAATACTTGCACCATTAACCAACTTAGTTGGTGAGTGTGGACACACCAAAGTCACAAGGGCTAACAAAACCAAGAAAAAGCCGTGGCATTGGGATGACATCCATCAGCAAGCATTCGACACTGTAAAGGCAACGATCGCTCGCGATGTTACCTTGGCCTACCCTGACTATTCCCAGGGATTTGAGATTTACACAGATAGTTCAAAATTTCAATTGGGCGCTGTGATTACTCAAAACAACAGGCCGCTGGCGTTCTTCAGTAGGAAACTGAGTCAGGCGCAGCAAAAATATAGCGTGACCGAACAGGAACTACTGGCCATAGTAGAAACACTAAAAGAGTTCAAAGGCATGCTTTGGGGACAACAGATTACGGTCTACACTGACCACAAAAATCTAATGCAGGATGCTCTAGGTCTGACCTCTGATCGAGTGTATCGCTGGAGATTACTCTTAGAAGAGTATGGCCCCACCATCGTGTATATCAAAGGCATCCACAACACCGTTGCGGACGCCATCTCACGACTGGACTATGGACCCGTCCCAGATGACAGGTCAACCTGGATGACTTTCGCCCAGTGTTGGTGCTACCACAACACCTCACAGCCAGAAACATCCCTAGCATCCACCCAGGAATCCATGAACCAGGTGTTTGCTAATCGCAACGAAGAGGACTCCATCTATCCCCTCACAACCAGAGAGATAGCGGAGGCACAACAACAAGATGAAAGCCTACTAAACAAAGGCTACTCAACTCAGTTAGTTGAGAATATCGAAGTACTCTGTAAGGAGGGCAAAATGGTTATTCCAACAAGCCTCCAACACCGTGCGGTAGCTTGGTTTCACCACTACCTACAGCACCCCGGGACTAAACGTCTCGAAGAAACTCTTCGTCTGTCGATGTATTGGAAAGGTCTAAGAACGACAGTCCAATCACACGTCAAAAAGTGTCACAGTTGCCAGGTGAACAAACGCAGGCAGATAAAATACGGGAAACTGCCAACAAAACTTGCCATCACCAACCCCTGGGAGGCTCTATGTGTGGACCTTATAGGACCGTACACCCTCAAGGGCAAGGACAAGACACAAATTGACTTCATGTGCGTCACAATGATCGATCCTGCAACAAGCTGGTTCGAAATTGTAGAGTTGCCGGTATCACAGCTCCCGAAGCTTGATATTCCCACGGGTACAAAGGGGCACAAGGGCAAAGACACACGTGTCCAAGAACAACAACCCTACTTTGACAAAGCGTCAGCAACAGTAGGTAATTTAGTCAATAGGACCTGGTTTAGCCGTTACCCACGTAGTCAATATATTATCTACGACAATGGAAGTGAATTTAAACTTCACTTGAGACCCTCTGTGAATCATATGGTCTGAAGCGTAAGCCAACCAGTGTCAAAACCCACAAGCGAGCGCAATACTCGGCGGGTGCATCAAACAATCATGGCGATGCTCCGCACAGCTGAATTGGATATGGCCGACACCATCAGCGAGAGTGACATTGCTGACTTTCTCACAAATGCCGCATGGGCCGTTCGCTCTACCTATCACACAGTACTAAAAACTTCGCCAGGTGCAGCTATCTTTGGAAGGGACATGTTGTTTGGCGTCCCTACATTGCTGACTGGTCTAAAATAGGGGAATATAGACAACGACAAACTGACCGTAACACAAGACGGGAGAATGCCTCTCGCATAGACTGGGACTACCAGCCCGGTGACAAAGTACTGCTGCGAAAAGACGGTATCCTCCGCAAAACAGAGAGCCGGTATGAAAGTGATCCTTGGACTATCACGTCAGTTCATACGAATGGCACAATAAGGGTTCAACGCGGAACTAAGTCCGGCGACTTAACATTAGGAGAGTTACACCATATTTTGAATAAACTAAAAATGACTTGTACCTTACCCCTTTCTCCTATCAAGACTTACGCTTCGTCATTGCTACACCATCTTTTTTTCCTCCTCGCGGTTTTCTTTGAAGAGGTTTTCTTTTTCGTGAGCATTGACACCTTATCGCTCCATTCGTGGGGGCGAGTGACATGAGCCAAGGATACCTACTGGTACTCCTGACCCTTCCTGGGCCCAAGGACAGGTCCCAGGGGTACAAAGACAAATGGGATTTCTACTAACTAAGGGTAGGATCCCACCAAATAGAAGCAGGACTCATTAACAAGACTATTCAGTCCTGCAGGGCTTATTACTACTAATTGGTAGGACTAAATATACAGCCCATTCCAGATTCCACTGGATTCAGTTTGGCATGCAAGAATGCATGTACAGCCCAAACCAGGTGCATGTACACCTAGTTTGGCATGCATGAATCCAATAGGATGCATCAAAACCTAACATCCTCGAATTACATGCAAAATGCATGATAAACTAGAGAGGACTACCATGAGGCAGTCCTCATTTTCAATCAGTTTTATAGCTCATAAAATTAAACTCCAAACAACTAGAACATCCCCTTCTTTACTTCCTTACCTACAACTACTTTTCGATTACTTCCGGCTTAGGTCACTTTCAGGGATGTGATGATTTCATTGACCACGGATAATTCCTTGTGTGACACCTTCAGGTCATCCACATGCCGCACAATGGTACATTGTGTACCATTTATTTCCTTGTTGGCAATTAATTCACCAGTCATATGTAGTGACGAACCCATGAATCTTCAAACTTCACATCAGTTTCTTTCAGAACAGCAGTGTAGCCTTCCGTTTCCTGTATAGCGCCACATTCAACTTACAGGGTATGAGAGCTTAAACTCTCCTTCGATGCACATACTTTTAGAAAGTTTCAGGAGATATCTTTTCCAGCAGTTCAGCCATTTTCTCATCCAGCATGACATGTACCTGTTTGTCATCCTTTGGCATCTTGGCCTATAAGAAAGATCCAGGGATATCCAAGGTGGTCACATCCCTTTGCCCATATGAATTGATGATGCACACAAGTATACGTCCGGCAAGAGATGCCGCAGGGGGTGATGTTTCACTCCTTGGGGTGTATGCCCACTTGGGTCTCCCGTTGAGACATCCCCTTCCTTTAATGTCTCTGTCTCTTTTCTCTTTTAGGTACATGAGGTACTTCAGAGCTGCTGTCCTTTCTTTCTGGGAGAGCTCATGCCAATGCTTGGACTGAGCTCCTTCTGTACAGCCTTCTCACCTTGTTCCTGGAACATCATCATTCCCTTTTTCCATTCCATCTGTTTGGTAAAGAACATGTGCCCTGCAAGTACTGTTACTGCCTCCATGTTCATGTCTGGAGTTTGATCATTCTCAGTTCTTTGTTTATTCTCTGTCTCTTTGAGCTCGGATAGCCCCGTCTTCAAACCTAGGGTTTCGGCCAGGAAAACCCATTTGGCATCATCACTGTGAATCCAGCGCTCTTGTATGTCCATTTCATCATTGAACTGAAGCAGAATTGTTTCTTCGTGACTGGTATTGTTGATCAGGTGTTTCATTTCTTCAGTGCTGAAAAGTAATATTCTTTCCATGGTTGGTTCTGTAAATTCATTCGTAGCCCAGATGCTTGGTAGGTACGATTGTTGCTGTCATTGTTGCTGTCTGCCTCATTGTCTCCCTTGGTTGTCCATTGTACATGAGTATTGTTGTCCTCTATTCCTGGGATTCCCACTCCCGGAGTCTCAACATCATTGTCCCAGTTTTCCATAACTGTGTCTGAATCCACTTCTGTGATTGCTGTGTCATCTGTTGCCGGGATGCCACCCATTTCTGGAATGTCAGGTTGTTTGTTGTCTAGATAAGCATCATTGTCTGTGTTTTCATCGGAGTTATCAGAATTATCCTTGTCAGAGCAACGGACATGTCCTTTCTTGTCTTGTGTCTTGTGTCTTATGTCTTGTTGTCATCATGATTGTGATCATTGATGCTGTTGTTGCTGGGGGCATGTGTGCCATCATCATCATTGTTGTAGTCTTGATGTGGTTCGTTGTCATACACTCCTGCTGGCGTGTTATTGTTGGCAAGCAGCCCGGCATCATCACCATTGTTATCAGACCTGGGATAGAGTAAGTCGAAATTTTGGTTGTGAAGGTTAGTGAAATAGAGTGTTTTGTTTGCTTTGGCGTGGCAAGCCAGCTGGTGTACTTGATCAATGGCCTCAGTTGGCATTGGAAGACTGACCCAGTCTCTCCAGTTTATGCGCCGCCCCATGTCAAGACGGATAAAGTAATATTTGCCTTGTGTATTCCTAGTAGGTCAAGTGGCTATCACACCAACTGTGCACATAACCATACTGTTGTCATATTCCTCGTGGGTCTGGACATACTTTCCAAATTCCACATGACAATGGGCATTTAAGTCAAGCTTCCAATTCAGGATGAGTTCGGATGGGCTTTGAGTCTGAGAGATCCCACCTGGGAGGGGAACATATTCCATGGTAAGTGGGCATGTGTGCCTCATGTGCTTTATGTGCGCCTAGCATGCAAACACGTCCATTTTGGAAATGAGATACAATTTTAAAGGTAAACAGACATCAAAACAATAGCACTACCCATCTACATGGCAATTGCGCTAATGTACACAGTTGAAGTACCTGTTATGGTCAAAGGTGAAAAATCTGTCTCACTGAAGAAGAAGAAGAAGAAGAAGGAGGAGGAGGAGGAGGAGGAGGAGGAGGAGGAGGAGAAGGAGGAGAAGGAGGAGAAGGAGGAGAAGGAGGAGAAGGAGGAGAAGGAGGAGAAGGAGGAGAAGGAGGAGAAGGAGGAGAAGGAGGAGAAGGAGGATGAGGAGAAGGAGCAGGAGGAGCAGGAGGAGCAGGAGGAGCAAGAGAAGGAGAAGGAGAAGGAAAAGCAAAAGCAAAAGGAAAAGGAGAAGGAGAAGGAGGAGGAGGAGAAAAGGGGCTCAGTTTCCAATACAATCAAGATTTTAAAAAAATCTTGATTGAGATTAACTACTTTCAATAGAACTGTGGCAGATTCCCCACTTCATAACATTTATGTTTCAACATTCAACCAGAATTTTCAAGTGCAATTTACATGAATCATCAATTCATATTATCTAGCAGAGCACTGTTCATTTTGACCATCTGAATGGTAGGCTTAAAGTTCATTTATAGAAGCACCATTAGGTATCTGGGACTTCAGCACAAGCTGATTACAGAAAGATTTAAGTCAATAAATCATGGGTACTTTTTAGAAATCAAGTGAAAGTCTCGAAGCTTGTCAAGGATGTGTGGGTTCGCTGCCAATAAATCCACAGCCAATGAACAGGAAACATTGATTGCAGCTCGACTTGATGATTCCCAAACCTGGATACAAGGCGTGACAACAGTATTGGTTAAATAAAAAATAGAGAGTGTGAATTTGTGAATATTAATTCTTACTGCAGCAATAGTGAGTCCTTTACAGCTGACAACCCCAATGTATCCTTCATTGTCCTTGTTGCCTTCTGAGCAGAACCACGGGATTCCTAAGCCACGAAACTTGTCACCTTTGTATGCTCGGACACGAACAATGCCTCCAGTCATCTGGTAAAGATGCTGCTTTGGGTGCAATATCCCTCTAACATTCCATGAGGGGTCTGATGACACAGTCAATGAGCATATGGATTGTAAAATGGGCCTAATTACATGCAATGCTGCCTTTTGTCCTTGTGCAAACCCCAAGTCAACATGTGCTGCGCCTAATAAAGCCTCTACGACATCTGAAATGACCTTAGGAGGGTCTATTGGAGAGAAGAAACGAAAATGAACTTGAGAAGGAGAAACATAAGTAGGGGAGAAACAGAAGTAGCGTGCTGAAAGACCGGCATTCTTACCGGTACACCACAGACCCCTTTCCATTTTTTCCAAGTCCCGTTGAAAGTTTTCAAATCGGTTGGGAAGTCTACTGTCACGATGATCGATGAATTTACACAACCCCTCCTTAAACCCAAGAAATGCCAACGACTCATTACATTCAAGTGTGGCTTCTAAGACAACTAGTCTAGGGACTGCAAGTTTGGCGTCAAAACGAAATAGCCATTCGCGAATGGCAAGGCACAGAACAGCATCTCCGATCCATTCTAATCTTTGATATGAAGGCACAGGCTTGTGAAGACAACTCTGATGAGTAGTGGCTTCAACCAGTAGTTGAGGAGATTGAAACCTTTCAACTCCAAGAAAAGACGCAGCGAAATCAATCAATTTAGAATCAACAGACAGATCTGACCACGTTACTGTATCATCTGCATCACCATAATTAAAGGAGATCCCAAGTTCACATGCAACACTCATTGAACTATGTATTCCATGGTGAAGGAAAATAATTCCGATCAAGGACTCGATGACATCCGCGCAAACTTTGTCTGACGGTTTCATCAATCGGACGTTGTCATCATCTTCAACTACTGCTCGAGTCAAGTGACGAAGTCCACAAGGTTTCCATTCTGCGCGGGTCAAAGGGGCGAGCAGGATGAAATCCGCTATACCTGTGATCTTGGCACAGTTACACAATCGTTCATTGCTTCCCATGGCTGGGATCAAATTCAGTGCAAAAAGCAAGAACGTTGAGCTGGACATGCAATAAAATACTGAAGTAAGCTCATTGATACTGGTGCGTGGCCTTACCAGAACGCAGAAGACTCAAGTACCCTTCATGCAAAAAGGAAGTCCTCTTCCATTTCAACAATGCATCAGTGTGTAACAACTTCAAGACCGCATCTCCGAGCCATTCTAGTCTATCATAAGAAGTGGCTTCGCAACAGCTTTTAGCAGTCAATGCCTCGGTGATTGAATCAACTGGTATTGTTGACAGACACTTCCCAAGTGTTGGATAATTAGATGTGGCATGTTTGATCAATGAAAGTACTGTGAGGAATCGTTCAAGTTTGTACAAGAGTTGAGGCAGCACGATTAAGTGCAAAATCAATAATGGATCTGCCACGATCGACTCGGAACATAGCTCCTGAGGTATATCAATGAATGGAATTCGTTTGGCCTGCGGCTTTGCATCTGAAGTATTTGAACTCTGAGGAAACTCCCAAATTCGTCTAGCGCGAAACATTTTACCCTGCGGATTAATTTTGAGTGCATATTTGGTTGCATAATACTCCCGAAAGCTCTTGAACTCACTCGTAGCAAATTCGTCTTCGGATTTTTTTCCTGAAGCTTCGTACAATATGTAAGCCGTGGTTGGATTGTATATTGGACAGCAGACTCGAGGTGAAATCAGTTTGCTATCATATGAACGGACTGCTTTTTTTCTCGAATCTTCTGACCTGGAGAAATCATTTATTATAGAGTCAATGAACCTCCAGTGAACTTCGTCATTGGAATCTAGACATCCGATAACATAGGGGTTACGGTGTTTGGTCAGCAAGTCGTCATCAAAGGAGAACCATCGCGGCTTGCTCTTTCGGCGCCATCTTGCATTGAATACGACACAATGGAAATCAGTTAGACGATCCCATTGGTACTCCGATAGCTGTTCGTGGCCTACGAAAGAAACGTTGCACTCAATGCAACCGAGCTCGCTATGATGGTAAGACAAGATAGGAAAATCATCCGGTAGTGGGCTAAGCGAAGCGAGAGCCAATCTGAACTTCTTATCATCACCGCTTGAAAATGAATTTTCTTCTTCATTAAATATCTTGCCATATTGTGTAAGTTTGTACAGGTATACGACGATTGGTGTGGACTTGCGAGGGGTTTCAGAGGAACGAAGCGGGATAACTTCGCATGGAGGAATGTCGTTGAGAGCATTTTCAATAAGCCAGCTCTTCATATCGGCATCAGACAATGGGAGTAGTCGATCGTTGAGCAGCCCCAGCCTATGAAGACGAACACATGCGGCTAATGCCATCAAGGAATGCTTTTTCTTCCTCGATTCGCCGTTAAACAGTGAAGGTAAATTGATTACCCTCATATCAGGAGGAATATGAGTTGGCAAGACCAAGGAATGATCTTTATAAAGGGGCATGTGAACTGCCCCATGCATCGCCCACAGGAAAAAATGAATGAAAGTGAGACATTATTCAATCTACTTGTAGATATGAAAATCTAGATTCCAGAACTCACGCGATATAGCTTGTTTTGATGTTCTATTACTTGGATCTATCGGCACGCTCAAGGAGTACCGATTGAGAAGACTTTTGGACGATGACAAGTCTACTGATGACATTGACGTCGTGTACAGTTCCCGGTGCATGGCTGCTTCTTCGTCTCCGAGTAAGCAGCTCTTGAAGTTGTCACGAGACGAATTAAACTCACGAATGTATTCTACTTCACGTTTGGCAATGAATCGATAAACCATGGTCTCAACGGAAGACGCATTTTCCAAAGTAAGATGTTGTTTATTGATGCCGGAATCAGCAAACACGAAGAACCTCGCATCTTTCTGTCTTGCTCTGCCTTTCATTTGAATGAAGGATTTGACATTCTGAAGCGCATCAAATGATATGACAAAAGAGCAAGCTTCGACATCAACTCCCTTGGTGATATATTATGACACAGTAAGAGATCAATGAGGTCCGTGAATACAACAATAATGCGATTTTAGGGATAAAACGAAACGGCAACCACGCACCTCTTCAACAATGGAGGTAGCGAATAGTACATTGGTCTCTCGGAGACGAAGTTTGCCAATGATAGATCTGATATCTTCCATTTGATGTAGCCAGTCATCTTCAAGTTCCTCTAATTGGTGTTTATCAAGAGAATTTGCTTTGTTCATATACTTGAAAATATGTGTAGCCCTTCTAACTACAAAATCGCAGCGGAACATGGCAGAGTTTCTTGCGGCGTGACCCTTTTCTGGAACATGGAGGATCGTCTGTGCATTGTTCTTGTGAAAGGCTGTGAAATCCATACTATTATCGTTTTCGGCATCTTCAAAAACATTACTCTCATCAGTGCACTCGTTCAACTTGTTAGTGTGGTTGTCAGAATCGGGTTTTTGAGCACGTGTCTCTTCATCGATAGATCTGGCTTGTTCGTTCCCGACGATGCGAAAATAGTTACATAAAGCAATCGCGGTGATTCGTTGTTTAACAAATACTATTCCCACAGGGGTCTGTTCCATCGATCCACTGCCCTCTTTCAACACGGTCGTCAGCAAACATTCTAGCTTTCTCATTTTATCAGTGTGGCCACCATATGGTCCAGCTTTGTCCTGAGCAATGAGTTCATTCAGATGATTTTCAACATAAATAAGATATGACTTCAAATTCTCACACTGCTGTGATGTCTCTTGATCAAACTCGTTTCGGCTGACCTCCCGTGCTAGCTTGGACACATACGCTGCAGTTACGCGAAGTCCAACTTCGTTACAAAGATATTGTAGCTGGTTAATTTCATTCTTTCTCGACCAGTGCAACTTCCAATTGCCCTGATTTGGTAGAATAACGATCTCTCGCGATTCGTAACCCACAACTTTTTGTTCCACGTTAGAGAAAGAACTGTTGCCTAACTTATGATCAGAAGGAAAACCAACAAGCCTCGAATCCATAATGCTTTCAAACTCTGACAGCAATGACTGGAGCTTTTCTTCGTTCGTTCTGATTGAGACGTTGATTAAAGGTGACGCTGTCAGCCCTAAGATACGAGGCCTCTGTCTTTTGCCTTCTTTTAAAGGGTGATAATACTTTCGAAGTATAGTGGCATAGTTGTGATCTCCTGTCGCATAGTGACACTCGTCTATCACCAACAAAGACACCTGTGGCATTATAAAAATGAGAAGTGGGACGAACAGACAAAAGGAGAGCAGCGGCAGTATTGACTTACATCGGTCAATGACAAGATATCTTGATAGTGATTCAACAAATCTAAGGCCGAACCATGAGTGGCCACAACGACATCCGCAGCCGCAATGCTCTCTCTGGCTCTGGCAGAACGAGAGCTGGTGTGACAAGCCGTTTCGACCTTACATGGTAGGTTAGCTCTCAACGAATCTGTATGCTGCACAGCAAGTGCGATTGAGGGCACTAAAAATAAAATTTGAGACTTCGTTCCACCAGCAGCAACATTGCCCTTGATCGCACATCCAAGAAACTCTTTGATGAGCATTATAGCAATAAGTGTCTTGCCCATGCCAGTCCCAAGATGAACAATTGTATTTCTTTTCTTGGCACGCTCCAACATGAACTGCTGATAGTCTCGTAATGTCCCATTGAAAGCAGAGCCAAGGTTTTCGTTATCTTTCGTAGCGGCATCGGCATCGTCGTCCAGGTATGTCGCACGACGCTTGGTAAACTCATCATATCCGTGATATTGAATATATTCGAGATCACGATGGATACTCTCAAGGCATGTTTGAATGTTTTGAGCTTGTTGTTGAGGTTTAAAGGGAGATCGGAATATGAAATCCTTTTCTTGTGTGTTTGACTTTTTGATTGTCTTCATCGTTGCCCTCGTGCCTTCGGGAGACCAATGCGGAGAAGCTCGCTTCATGACAAATGGCTCAGTCCAAAATGAGATTAGGAAACGTTCGCCTCGTTTCAATAATAATTCGAGGAAGCGATGATTAGCTCTCCTCGGTAATGGTGTGAAATTTTCATTGGGAATTGGCGATAATTTGATATTTCTGCCGGGCAAACGTTCGGAGACACGACGTGTACAAGAAGGGAACGAAAATGAGGGGCTCTGACTCCGAAGCTATCTCCAGAGAGGGCGGTCGTAACCACTGTAACAACTAATGCCGATTTCTTGATTTCGATGCAAGAATTTAATGGATTAGATCATGCGGCTATGAGAGCCGTTGGGGGGCGTGGAGGTGTGTATTAATGTTTATCGCGTCATTTTTAAGTTGGTAACATGACGTGTATGTATGGTAGTAGTATCTAGGTCCCGTAGTATCTCAGAGAGTATCTCATCCACACGCCTCTCTACCGTATATCACGGAGCATAAGACCCCACGGATTATAAGATATACCCTACTGTTTAACTGCGTATATTTCGAAAACTAAGCAATTCTGGACTAAACGGATGAGACACTTCAGAAAGGTTACCTTCTTCTGAACATTTTGATGTGTCACACGATAGGCAAAAGTTTGTCGTGTCAAAAGTTAGTGTGACGCGGTAAATGGTATCTTTTGACATTTTCCGGGTCTTACAAACCGTGATATACGGTAATGAGATACGAGATACCCCGAGTGCGATGCCCTGTTTTTCCCTTCCATGGGACACTGATTTGGCTACTTTTTTGTCTACTTTTTTGTCTACTTTTTGTCTACTTTTTACCTTATTTTAGATACCTAGATAGATCGATTTAGGCTCCTGGGTCAAGAAAGGAAGAAAGAAGTAGTGTCAGGCTCCATGACTGACAGTACCAAAATTCACTTTCGGCCGCTACCCAAATTGCCCGGCACATCATAATCTCGGGTCACTACCAAAACCATCATGGCGGGAGAGCTAGTGTCGGCTCTGTATTCTCTTGTCTCGATTTTGCATCATCCTCGTAAAAACGATGGCTGATCGCTACTGTATTGACGTTGTGGGACAGCAAAAGATACCATAGTGTTATTTGGTGCGACCCTTGCACTTGATATCAAATGCTGTTGACGTGATGCATGATGGGTGATGACGGGCAGCTAAAGGGATGGGCAGACGGAGGACATCAACACAAAAAAGATAGACAATAAACCTTAATCGATTTGGCCATTTTTTGGGAGGTTAGTCGTCTACTCTTTGGTTTTGGACTTACTTTTTGTGTGCGGATGCCATGATGTCACCAGAACACAAAAGTACACAAAAAATAGGCAAGATTTATTGACAGGACATGTCTAATTGCAACCGGTTCAAGATTGTTTGTAGCAATCTAGACAGAATAAGAAGTTATAGGTTTAAAATAATAAAGTGCCTCGCCTATGCTTAGTAAGTTCTTAATGGATGTGTGTGCATTGCGCCAATTTTTGAAATAACATATCATTTTTAATGTAAATAGATATCAAAACATCATGATTACCTATGTACGTCAATCCAAAAAATTATTTTTTTACTGGTAAGTTAGTGTTTGCTTACTGTGGGTGTACCTGTTATGGCGAAAAGTGAAAGACTGTCTCACCGAACGAGGAGAAGAAGGAGATATTCTGCATGCAGAATAACCACACGGCGCCTTGTTCCTTGCTTATGGGTATGTACCTGCAATAGCGGCGGGTGAGAGAAGGTGATAGGGGTGTAACATACTAGTCAATATGTATGCCTACATAGAGTAGAGAGAGATAGTGTAGGATGCAACAAAATCCCTACATGACTGGGTTACAGGTGCCAAAATCTATACAGGGTGTAGCCAGCCAGTACCTACTACATCCTAACCTAGCTCGTTGCTAGAGGCGGCATAGAGGGGATGGTGTGTGGGGAAAAAAACCAATCCGTTCAGATTGAATGCGATGGAGAAGATCAATCAGTGGATTGATCGAAGAGAGATATTGTGAGTGATCTCTCCTGAGAGATGATGAGAGGGCATTCATGGCCATCCACGCAGTCCCTCGATCCAGGGATGAAAGGTATCCAGGGGATATCTAGGTCATATCATGGCCTTGTTCTAGGAAAGGCAAGAGTGACTGAGTCACGTAGGGCGATACGCCTAAATGAAGTTAGGTAGCAGTTACAGTCACTGCACTGTGCAATACCTGCGTCTATCAAGGAAAGAGAAGGAGAAAAGGGGCTCAGTTTCCAATATATCTAAGATCTTGAAAAAATCTTGATAATAGTTACGTAGCAGCCACTGCAAGATTTTTTAACAATAGTGGGAGCCTGTATGCTGGAAGAAGTCTTGTTTTGTGAAGAAAGATAAAACAGTTGAAGTTAGCAAGGATGCGGTGCATTATAAGCTGCTGCAAGACTTGTTGAAACAGAGGAAGCATGAGGTTTAAAATAAAGTGGACGGCTTGTCTAAGCTTGGTTAATGGTTGCATGAGCCTCACACATGAATGCCCCCCATTTTAGAAGTAAGGTGCATTATGCAGGTAAGTAAACATCAAAACATTATGACTATCCATGAACATCAAACCAAAAAATAAATATTTACAACCCTAACCTTATCTCTTGTCTATTTTCTCTATAAGTATCACACAAAGTAACATAGAACTTTGTGGATTTTTACTGCAATGAAAAAGCGAATCAAAATTGCAGCCAATTATTCAACATCTGCCATAGAAAAGACTGTTGTTCTTCTTCAATCCATCAATTCCAATGCTTGGTAGCTTAATGACAAAGCTGCTGATCAGTATGCAGCAATGAAATAAAGAGCAGACTTTACATCATTCTTAACAGTTTTGATATGTTACACATCAAAATATATGCAATGTGTTTGCAAAATTCTTGCTCAATATTCAAGATTTATTGAATTCCAAGTACCACAACATCCTGAAAGTTTATGTGACAAGGTATTTTGTTCTTCTGTGCAGGCTTTTGGTTTACAGAGTGAGGCATCAAATGAAGGGATTAAGTAGCTATAACTGGCAATGGAGCATCTGTCACTTCCTCCCAAAACATCTCAGGTCAGCGTATTTTAGTGGTTTCAAGTTCATTGAAGTTGATACAATTGACACCAAAATACAAACACCTTGTTTTCATCCTACAGTCAGGTGTGATGAAGATGGAAAGATCGAAACAACCCACCATGATTCACAGTCAAACAACACTTGTGTTTCTCTCACTATTTGCTTAAAAAAGGAAACAAAGGAGTTGTTTGTCATTGTTTTAGAGATGTTTTCCACTTGTGCAATGATGTAGTCCAAAAGGTTTCTCTCCTATTGGTGGAGAGCCAGCATTCAAACCAGAAAATTTGTTGCCCATTGTGAGAAGCCATTCTTGATGAAACTCTTGTCATGTGGAAGTGTGTGCAAGATGAGAAACATTTTTCCATATCCATGCGTTATTGAAAGCGCAACAATATTGCACTCATTGCTGTGTAAATGACCGTGATGAATCAGAACAAAAAGGTCAGTATTTTGCTTGAGTGCTTCTTGCTCACTGTTGCCAGCAATGAAATGATGAGAATTTAACAAGAATTGGCAAGTTTGCCAGAAATAAGTTGACTGCTTTGATGTGCTTGGTAAAAGAGAGAAGATTTGGGATTAGTTCAAACAAAAGAAAGGATTCTAATCAAATGGTAGTCTTCAGCGCATTTGTACAACTGTTGAGATCCCTCAATTCATCATGAGGATTTGCAATCTGTTCATAAGGGGTAAAGATCAAGTTTGATAGAAATACAATGAATCGACACACATCTATTTCAAAAATCTATTATCAATTATCAATCAACAAATAATGGCTGTACATTCCCTATGAATATTTTTCATGCACATGCTCTCTTTGATCACTCCTTCATGGCGTGTCACACTATTTTGAAGCTGTCTTTATGATGATGCTCTCAAGATTTGGGAGGAAGCATCAAAGGATCATCTTATAAACCCTGGTATGTATGTTCCCAGTGTTTTATATCTCAATGTTCAACAACAGAGAAAATGGTGGAGCAGGTACTTCTCATTGGACCAAGTATCAATTCTCATTTTGGGAAGGTATCATTTAATCAGTAAATGTGGTCCTCCACTGTGACTTTTCAGCACAAGCAAAATTCATGAAAATGATGTCAGTGGCTTGTGAGTTCCATTGACTACCAACAATAGGAAGCTATTAGATGACATGAATCTTTCCAACACCCAGTCTTCCCAGTTCATCAAGAATTTTGTCTGTCTTCTCCATCTTTGTGCAGAACATCATGATGTCTTAAAAGAAGCATGGTTGCCCTGAAATGGAAATTCCACATGAACAAAAGGACAGATGAAAAAGAAATGGAAGCAGTAAACTTTTACCTTTGATGTACAGACTCATTCAAGCTATAATTTGTGCTACAGGCACCTTAATGGCTCACTCCAAATGAAAACCACTGGTAATCTTCCTGTACACTTTCAAAATGTCAGAGTGTACAGGCAGGTTACCGGAAGTTTCAAAAGTATACAGGGAGCTTACCAGTTTTTTATAGATTGTTTAAGCCACAGTTGCGTTATCATGCTAAGCTTTGAAGCAAAAAATCTTCTGAGTGTATGGGTGGTTACGAGATACCACCAGGAAGATCACCTGTTGGGTCTAGTTTTGGTGGCGATTCTAGGCTTGGCTTTTGAATTTTTTATGACTTTATTGGTCCTATTTTTGTTTTTGAATCAGTTGGTTTTATGTATGTTCTGGCATTTTCTTTAAACATCCTTCATGTAGGAATTAAATACAAACATTGAGAATTCCTGTCCCACAAGTACGTCATTCACAGGCTAGGTTAGGACCCCCAACTACCAAATCTTTCAAAACCCCTCCAAATAGGAATTGAGTTCAAATTTTGAGAATTCATGTACCAGATGTACGTCATTCACTGGCTAGGCCTAATATTATTTTTAACGTCATGATTACTACTATATTCTACACTTGATAGCCATGTATAAGTACTATCAGAAGGGACAGCACCGAAAAATATGAACACAAGAATGACACATCTCAAAATAGTACTTATATACCTACAGTATGGTATGGTACAATACCGCACCATACCTACAACACAGGTGCTTGCACCAGCAGCAACCGTAGCAGGAATTTGCTCTCACTTCTATCCCTTCAACTCCATTTTTTCAAATACATTGATACCCCTCAATCCCATCATAGGAACAGCTGAAACTCAGTCCACAGACTGAGTTTGGCATCTGGCCTGGCACTGCTGCCCTCTAGCCAACAACATTGGCAGTGGCCGGTTTACTATGAAGGTGAGTTCTTATGAACTTGCCCTTTTTTCAATTATTCAACTCAAAATGCATCATTTTTTCAATTATATATTTACAGGCCTACCACTGGAATGGCCAAAATTCAGCCCACAGACTGAGTTTGGCATCCCACGTACTGCAGCCATCTAACCAACAACAATTGGCAGTGGCGGGTGTATTATCAAGGTGAGTTATATGAACTCACCCTTTTCCAGTATTTTACTCACCAGACATCATTTTTTCAAATAAATATTTACAGGCCTACCACGGGAATGGCCAAAACTCAGCCTACAGACTGAGTTTGGCATCAGACCTGGCGCCACAGTGTAGCCAGCAACAATTGGCAGCAGTGGGTCAACTTTGAAGGTGAGTTCTCGTGAACTCGCTCTGTTCTCCATAATTATACTCAGCAGATATCTATTTTTCAATTAAATATTTACAGGCGTACTGGGGAAATGGCCAAAACTCAGCCCACAGACGGAGTTTGGCGTCCTGCCTACTGCAGCGATCTAGCCAATATCAATTGGCAATGGCAGGTGTATTATCAGGTGAGCTCTTATGAACTTGCCCCATTCTCCATTATTATACTCATCACCCATCAAATTTTTCAATTAAATATTTGCAGGCCTACCATGAGAACAGCCCAACCTCACCCCACAGCCTGAGTTTGGCATCCCTCCCTACAACGCCGTGTAGCAAACAACAGTTGGCAGCGACGGGTCAATTTTGAGGGTTCGTTATTATGAACTCGGCCTTTTTACAACTGTTTTAACTACATCTAATTTTCAATATAATTTCTTTCGGACCAACTGTGGGAATGGCCAAAACTCAGCCCATAGATGGAGTTTGGCATCCCGCCTACTGCTGCTGTCTAATCAACAACAATTGGCAGTGGCAAATATATTTTCAAGGTGAGTTCTTATGAACTCGACCTTTTTACAATTGTTTTGACTACAGCTATTTTCAATTAAATATTTAATTTCCTTCTACCTTAAAGACCATAACTCAGCCCACAGACTGAGTTTGGCGTCCCGTTCGCTTAGCTGCCTGCAAGTGTAAGTGCTTCTTTGTGTTTTTAGTTATCTTTCATTTGAATTCTAATTACTTTATTTTATTACCATAACATTGCAATAGCATTGTTGGTGTGCACGTAAAAATCAAGTCTTAGTGTAGGTGTGTGCTGTCCGCAGTAGCGTTTTTTAGTGTGGGGCTGAAATTTGGCACTTAGTATTAAGGCTCATTCTTTGGGGGGATGAAGGGGCGGGCCTAGATTTGATTCTGATGTAGTATGTGTAATTATACTCGTAGAGATAGCTTGCACTTACTCCGCCCAATATTACACTATACTGTAGTCTAACAGTACCTGCTGGACCCAGTAACCCTCTTGTACACACCAATAACCCTCCGTATACCTCCAGTTCCCTTCTGTACACTTCCGGTTATCCTCATGTAGGTAACTCAACCATACCCTTCCAGTATGCCACTGGTTGACAATTTTTTAGCTACTAAGTAGTGCAGCTGTTGACACTGTTTCAATTGATATCAATTCTATAACTTACTGAGAAGTCGGTTTTACTGTAAAAATACCAATTCTAGTTTAGGTCTGGAATTTCCCGTAACCCACCTGCACACTCCGGTAACACTCCCATACACTAGTGTACCAGCGTGTTACAAAAGTGTACAGGGAGGTTACCGGAATACACCATTCTGCGGGGTTCTGGTCCTCTACACTTGAGTTTACAGACAGGTTACCCGTGTCCCGTGTTTTTCTTATTTTCAAGTATCATCTGTCATGACAACATGAAAATTCAACATGGTAGAATGAAGAGACCTTTGTTTGGAAAAGGTGAGCATGCATCAGATTGAAGACCAGTTTTTATATATTTATTAAATTTACAGACAAGGATGACAGGGATTTACTTTAGAATGTCATTGAGGGCTACACTCCTGAAGTTTAATGAGTTCGAGAAAATTCATTCTAGAATAACTAGTACATCAAGTAGTTGCTGCATTCTTCTATTCACAATACATTGGACTGATCACAAAACTGTTTAGATACAATGACAGTATTTCTCTTACTTCACAGGTCAACACTCAGTATCACCCAAAGATCCTGCTGAATCTTGAGATAAACACCAGGTTGAATAATCTGAGACAACGGATGTCTTGGAATATTGTGCAAACAAATATAGTCATCTAGTTGATGAGCACTGCAAGATCCAACCACAACAGAGACACACTTTATAGATAGATAATCTAGAAATGCATGTTGCCATAACATACAGCAAGCAAATCATGTTCTGTCATTCTTTGTGGAGATATTCTGAAGTGTTATATAAGCATTGAACCAAACAGACATTTCACTCCCAAGAGCTTTGTGTAGATCAATATTGCACATATATATTGTACCATCACTTTGCAATGTGAGAGGGTTTTGGCTGGAATCATTAACTACAATAATTGGTAGATGATATTTCTTAATACTACTGCCAAACAGCACTGAGAAAGTTTTATAACCATCCCAACTGTCAGAAGTCTAAACTTGTGTTGTTGTATTCAAAACATATGCCGAAAGAGATAGGTTGCACGGGTTGCAAACTGCTTACACTTCTGCTTTGAGGTTAGTTGCTTACTAACGACAGAGACTTGCTTATCAAAATACTCCCAAGACACTGGAAACAAAGCAAACTTTGAATGAACAGTTGATGCCTTACAACCTGATATTGCTAACAGTCTCTTGTTTTAAAATTGATTGATTGGATGGTCTTGACCACACATTGTCCTGTGTAGGTACCTGGTGACTGGTGAGAGGTTTAGACAGAATACATACTCCTGGTCTGGTTGTTGTCTAAATCAAAAACCAGGGTGGTAATCAACTTGATTCCGAACAAAATATGTGTCAGCTCAGCCACTCATGGGGCCAAAATATTGCATAACACATTGCTGTGTATGAGGGAGAAACATGATCTCTGATACTTGATGGATCTATACCCATACAAGACAATTAGCCCAGGCTGCTTCAAAAAAATCTAGATAGGCTTGTAAAATTGGAGACAAGCAAACAGGCCATTTGCCATCAATTTGATTGCTTCCTTTCTTTCATGGAGCAATTTATTTGGAGCAATGCATCATTTATTGGGAAGTTATGGGTTGTGAGAAATTGATGTATGTTTTCTTCTGGGGTGCTATGTGCTATGTCACAAAATTGAACAAGACTGTACAACCACAACCCTACCAACAAAACTTGGATGTGTGAAATTATTGGCAGCAAAGCTACCTACACAAACAGTGTCATAACTGTCAATTTGTGCTACTATTGCTGCGGAATATGAGTGGTAGTGTGATGCAGGTTTTGGTTCTGGTGCATCTGGATAGATAGTGAAGCCAATACCAACAAACAACATGAGTGATGGGATGAGTAGTTGGTTCCTTGGTTTGTCAGTTGGTTGGTTGGAAAGGTTGGTTGGTCAGTTGGTTGATTGTCAATTGGGTTGTTGTCAATCTATAATCAATTGGAATAGTCCATTAATCAGTACTGTTATGTTACAGGGGGGCTGCATGAGATTTCTCTCTTCTGAGTGGATGGGCAACTGGGAACAGTGGCACATTTTATGTTGCATCTTTGTTGTGTTTTATACATCAAATATAAATAAATTAGGTTTTTGTCTAAATACAATGTAAAGTGACAGTCATTTGAACAACAATCAATTGTCCCCCTTCATGTGTTGAAATATTAGTCAAGATTTTTCAGAATCTTAATCAAGATTTCTTCAACGTCTTTGTTGTATTGGAAACTGAGTATTTTTTACATTTTACTAATGCAGGTAGCAAATATTTCATTATGTTCTGAAGCGTAATTACCTGTAAATAAATTATGATACATGGATAGTCAATATGTTTTGATGTGTTCTCATGAATAAAGCTATATTACTTCTAACATGTATAGTGTATAGGTAACATTGTTGTTTTTAGTTGTGGCTGCCTAGAATGAAATTCATTTTGGCTTTGAATGTTATGTCGCAACAACATAACATTTTGATACGTCCATTTTTGATGTGTGCTTACCTTTAAACACATGGTTAAGAGCTTGCTGCACTTACTTTGGCTTCTCTGTTAATACTTCACAGAAACAAGACTTCTTCCAGTTTACAGGCTTACCCAACTGCTAAACTAAAACATCTTGCTGCGGCTGCTAGTAATATTGTATGATGGACTGTTAGAGAAGAATTTGAAGATACCTAACTACATGGTACCTTGTCAGACATTCCGTTTTTGAAAACAAGACAAGTAGGAATTGGACACTAATGATGAGAATTCTTTTCTCAAAGATCCATTGAAGCTTAATAAAATATTATATGAATTACATTTTGTGTTAGTGTATAGGTGCACACTGTCCTTACATCATGCACATACTCCAAAATGAAGTTCATTTTTGGGTAAGCTCTTATGTTGACCAAGAACGAACTTCATTTTCAGTAGATTGTGCACTCATAACCTTTTACCTAAATGTTGCCATTTGACTTTGGGTGAAGTTTCACATTTTAAGGGTGGTGATTTGCATACAGATACCCAAGTTTAACAAAAAAGTGAAGTTCAAATATGTGTACAGGTGACTGTGGGGTTGGTCCTTTCCCTTCCCAGGTTGGCATTTCTACTAGAAGAATCACATTTTAGATTGTGTATTTATGTACTAAGGTAACATATGTAAGAAATCATCCCTCACTATGGGTAATTTGTTTACAGTGCACCAAAGTATACCCAATGTACCACAAGCATACCAATCCAAGGCACATTGTAAGTTTGGTACAGTACAAGCATTGCACCATCAGTGCACCGACTTATACTGAGAGAGTACCAATATTCTGCCAAAAGCACACCACACAGATCATGAATACCAATATATCCTTTAAGGTACTTTACCGTTCTGGACTTTTTTGGTCTGATGTGATAAGCACAGGACTTTTAAGAACAAGACATGTTTCTCCCTGCTCTTTTTGCACCTGTATTTACTGATGTAAGCCATGTCATGCCAAAAATTGGTGTGATCTCCCACGTTGTCCATCATCATTGCCCATCATCTCCTGTATCACCATAATGCCCTAACCACTTCAGCAAGGCCCACACTTCTTTTCAAATGGAAGATGTGTCTAAGCATTCATCCTCAAAGTGAGACAGAGTGAACTTCTTTGAAGAAACAATATATTGTGACATTTGTTTCTCTTTCTTTAAGAATGACAAGTTGAGCATCATTTCAGAAGATTAAATGAAATGACATTCACCTTTGTTGTGTTTTCAAGGAAGATGAAAGCAATGTTAATATAAAACTGTAATGCTGCTAATAAATCAAATATTTGAATTTATGTGTTATTGATAATGTCTGTTGATCCTTTTCTCTCATTAACATACACATCATAGAAAATCTGATAATTCATCTTCTCAAGATTATGTATTCATGTGCAACTGCCTTCCACTGTGTTGGGGTGCACCCGTCGTTAGTAAATTTGTTAGTATAACTTGTCAAAAAAGCAGACGAACTTGACAAGGATGGCTTTGTTACATTCACATGAACAGAAGTGCACAGAAAATCCATCTTGGTCACAATAGGCATCCTTGAACCAGCCAAGGAACAATTGTCAGTGATAATTGGCAAGCTGGTTGAATGCAACAGATCTCAAGTGTCGAAAATTGGCATATTCTATGCCAGGACATAAAAGTTACTTCTTTCATGCCAAATTGCTTTCTTAACTTACTCAATAGGGGAAGTCATATGGAACCACATCCCAGGACTGTGTCTTACTAAATACAGTTTTCTAATGGCTTCATCTGATAAAAGAGATCAGTGTTCTGTAGATCGTCAGACATAAATTTATTGTAAATGGTATCTTGTATTGCTTCCAACACAAACAGTGATCTTCCTTAGTCAACTCACCAATTCAAGTTTCTATAATCATACATGAACAATTTACTAGTGCCTTGAATGTGGAAAGCCGGTTGCCTACTATTGCTGTATAACAATGTGCACTGCTTCAGTTCTCTACTGTTGCATTTCATGTTCTTACATTTACTACTAGTGTTGTATGCAAAATTTTTGTATCAAGACTTTAATTGTCAGATGAACCATTGCTTTTCTCAGACAGAACCACATTTCTTTTGAAACTTAATAGATACCATTTCTCAAAAGCAGTGTCAGTTTTGAAACTAAACTGACACCTAACTGATAAAATGCATTGTCTGACGAAACAAGGTCATTTTCTGACAAAGTCCTGGCATTCCATGCAATGGTACTATTTTTTAAATTCCCCTTCTGGCTGATTGAGTATCATGATACAAGGTGCTTGTTGTGGTTTTGGCCATCTCATGGAGCATTGAAGATTTACATTCCATGGGAGATCCAAACAGATGGTCAGGATGCCAGGGACAGACAGTGCCTTTTTTCTATAATGTCACTAGGTCATCTTGTATATCATGGTTTTTATATAAAGGGGATTGGTGTCATCACAATGCCACCATCTTCTCTGTTAGTTAATCAGTTAACTATTGCAACTACCCTAAGTTGATGCAACAGTGAATTCAATTTTGGTTCCCACAACATGGGGAAGCAAGGAGAAATAAGCATGGACGAAGCTTGGTGAGAAATCATTATTCATATGTTAGATTAATATTGCTTACAATCATCCAACACAAATCTTCTCAAAAATTGATACAGTTCTTATTAAAAGGTGTTTTGGTTTTGCCTAATTTGTTGCCTGAGCTACCCTTGTAGCATGGTGGACAAAAAATGCAATGGTGTGCTCGCACAATTTCAGTGAAAAATGAAGAATGGGGAGTCCATGAGTAATTTGAATATAGTCAATGACCAAAAGTAAACAACATTGTGTACTGATTTGGAAACATGGCATCAGTTTGACACTGGTGTACCACTTTGACACTGACATATTTTGCACTCGCACCAATTAAAAGGAAATGACACTTTGAAAACTGGGCATAGATCAATTCAAATTAGATGCAGCAGCTTGAAAACTACCGTATCAGAATATCTAAACTAAGTCCTGAAGAAATTCCTGCGTGCAAAGCAACCATGTCAGTTTTCTATTTCCAACCATTCTCTCTGTGTTAGGTCATGGTATTCATTGAATTATCTGCACATTATTGGGTAACTACCTTAATCGTTCCGGGTGTTCAGATGTTCAGATATTCAGATTTCTGGAACGGCCAGATCTGTTCCAGACCTCTTGCCCTACCCCCTTTTTTGTCCAGATGCCATTCCAAACTAGAAAAAGGGGGGGGGGGTCAGGACACCCCCCCTTTTTGTCTAGTTTGGAAAAACATGGATATGGAACTATCTGGAACAAAAAAATTCCACGTGGAAGCATGTGGAAGCACATGAATATTAATCTATGAGCGATAATAATCGCTGATTCTGTTTGTATACATTAGAACACGTTAGAACAAGGGAGTACGGCTTCCCTGTACAGCCACGTGCGTTCACGAATGCTGTTGGAATACGCGCAAAGTGCTAAGATAAGCGCAAGTATCTTCATGCAATGTTGAGTGGAGGAAGCAGGAAGGATCGACAGCATTCTGCTGGTGGATCAATCACAGTGCGTCATGGTGTCTGAATGAAGTGGTGATGGAGAACGTGGAGGGAAATGGTGATGGGCATCACGGTTGTTTCGTGAATCTTGCTGTCAACATAAGGGAATCACGGGAAAAATGAAATCTGGAGCATTTGTAGCCAAAAGTAATTGTGGTAGTCAGTTCTTAAAACTGTCCCAAATCAGTGCTAAAGTATACATCTGGGACTGGATATTTGAACATCTGAACACCTGGAACGATTAAGGTAGTCATCCATTTGTTGAACTTTGAGTTTGGAAAATTTATGTAATTTGTACCAAATTGAAAACCATAACAAGGAAAGTTTCTGTCAAAATCTCTAATTCATCATTTGTTCCTTCATAGCCTACATGACTATGACTATGCAGCCATCAAAAGTATAAAACAGTATTATACAGAAAAAGGAAATCACCGTCCATTTCCACCTCGTCCACCACCAGACCTTCCACGACCTCCACCTCCACCTCGCCACCCACCCCCTCCTCTTCCAGCTCCTCCCTCCCGATCAATACAAATACCAGGAACATCCCGCAACTGCATCTTCCCCACAGTCTTGGCCAACAAGGCCGGAGGCTGTCCCTCCGGAAATCCAATCAAGGTTGCAAACTCATTGGCAATTTCCACCAATTCCCGTTTACTCTGTAGCTTCAACCTCCGAATATTCGAATTGTAGTACCCCAAAAATGCTTGATACGCCGCCGCCGCACTACCCCTCAAGCTGTCATTCGTTTGCAACAATCGATTCAGGCTATGCCGCTCCAACTCCACTTGCTCCTCCTCCATGGGAGGGAATACCGCCGACGCAGACAGGGGACGAACATCCAACTCCTCCACCTCCCCAAGAAACACACGTTCAAAATCACACAACAACAAGACTCCTCGACCCGGCTGCCCGGCACGAGCCGTCCTTCCCAAACGATGAATGTATTGGGCCTTATCCGAGGGTGCACCCACTTGTAATACGAGGGATACATTGGGATAATCGACGCCGCGGGCACTCACGTCGGAAGTAAAGAGGAGACAATTGGTACCAGTGTGGAATTTTTGGGATGTGGCGGTTCGATGGGATTGTGATTTGCGGGAATGAATTTCCCATAAATTGTCGGTGGAATATGGATACGAGTGGTCAGCGTCGTGGTGGTGGTGTTGTTGTTGAGCGAGGAAGAGTTCGGTCATGAATCCCGCAATACGTGCCGTGGTAAAAAAGACCATAATTTTATACGGTTGATTTTGACTCCTTCGTTCATGAATGTGCCTTTGGAGTATTTGTTCCATTGCCACAATGTGACGAGAGAGCGGTACCACCAGTACATGTTGTACAACTTGAACGTTGGCATTGGATTCGCATTCGTCGAGGGTATCAATGAATTTATGCGAAGGTCGTACGGCCAAATGAGTGATGCTTTGGAGGGATTCGGGAAAGGTTGCCGAAAAGAGCAGGGTTTGACGGACTCCTACTCCTCCTTGTCCCGCGTACTGGGGGGGCATGTATTTCAAAATCATGGTCAATGCATCGCGAAATCCCATATCCAACAATCGATCGGCCTCGTCGAGACAAAGGATTTGTACTCGTGACAACCGTTCGACGAGGTTGGATGTATTTTGGTGAAGGTGATCTTGCAATCGTCCCGGTGTGGCGAGGAGCAGTCGCAGGTGATTCGTGGACGTCGTCGATGCCAATTGTCGCTTGTCCTTGGCAATGTTGGTCCCTCCAATGAGCGTGAGGTAGATACGGGCCGAGGGGGGGTGAAAGGTGGAGAGTTTTTGGAATTCGACGGCGATTTGTTGTGTTAGTTCTCGAGTGGGCGAGAGGACGACTGCGGTAATGTAATGGGTGGAGTCCAAGTCGTCGTTGGCGGTGGTACGGGCCAATCGCTCGAGAATGGGCAGTAAAAAGGCGGTGGTTTTGCCTGATCCCGTCTTGGCTTTGGCGACGACGTCGTGTCCCTGGAGGATGGAGGGGAGGGTGGCTTGTTGGACTTTGGTCATGTGTTGGTAGCCGAGGATTTCGGAGAGGGCTCGTTGGGAGGGGGCGCTGATGGAGGATTGAGAGGCGAAGGAGACGGTGGAGAATTGGTGTCGACTTGTGCTTGGCGTGGTGGTGTCGTGCTCTGCGGTTTCGTCGATGGGATTTGCCGGTGTGGGTGGAATCTCACTGGTGTCGTCATTGGAAGCATTGCGTTTTCGATGGTTGCGTCGGTGGCGATTTCGATTTCGAGTCGTTCCATTCTTGATGTCGGTGTTGATGTTGGTGCTAGAATCACGTCCTTCGTCGTGGCGTCCTGCTCGTTGGTTGGTCTGCCCGTCACGTCGAGGGCGTTTGGCCTTGCGATTGCTGGCGGCGCCGTGGTTGCTTGGACCTGTCTCCGGATTCATATTGCATTTACGGTGGACGAATGTAGTTTTTATGGCTTGTGATGTGTGTGCATGCTGTCATGGTCTTTCGGTCAGCTCGGATGATCAAGATCTTTTAGGATAAGGCAAACTGATGGGTATTGTACAGATGGGTATGTGTCATTTTTTTGGTTGGCGCCCATCATTGCGGCATGCAGCGAAACTGGCCGCGTCCCGTGGCGTCATGTGTTTCTCCCTACCTCGCCGGAAAATATTAAAAAACTAATTCCCGCATTCTATGGGGCAAACCATTGCTCGAATCATACCACGATTCCGCAAAACACCTTCTATTGGAAATTTCTTCTGCACTCGACTTTTTGATTCGGCGTCGCTCCAAAAGGATCCAATAGGATCTCTCAAGCTCGTGTTCCCATACCATAGAGAGAGTGTTTTTGTTTTTCTTCTTTAGCGCACGACCTTCTTCCCCCCCGCACACACCACACACCGACACCATGACCGAAGTCCATCTAGCCATCTACGATCTCTCCATGGGCATGGCCCGAAATCTCTCGACACAATTCCTCGGACCTCAACACACCATCGACATCATCCCACACACCGGCCTCGTCGTGTACGGCCGAGAATACTTTTTCGGCAGAGGCATCGAATGGTGTACTCCCGAGGAATTTCGGGCAAGTCGTGGTATCCACCCCGTCGAGGTCAAGTTGTTGGGACGGACCACGACGAGTCGAAGTGAATTTGAAGCGTGGTGTTTGGAACAGGGGAGGAATGGCATGTTCGGGGTGGAGAGTTATGATTTACTTTCGAGGAATTGTAATAATTTTTGTCAGGAGGCGGCGATTCATGGATTGAGATTGTCCAATGGAATCCCGCAGTGGATATTGGATGTCCCGTCGAAATTTTTGAGTAGTCCCATGGGGATGATGATGAGACCTATTTTGGAGGGGATGCAGTTGACGAATAATGCACCGACGAATGCAATACGGTATGGTGGGGCGGAGGCGGCGGGGGTGCATTCGGTGCAGCATCGTGCTCCTCCGGTTTTGTCCGCGAATGCTTCCGCTGTGAATCCTTGGGCGAATCTATCGTCGGCATCCAATGCAACATTGCAAGAGGAGGAAAAGGTCATTGTGGAAGGCACTCCCGTTTTGGACAAGCAAACTGGACCTCTTCTCTCGACGGAGACTGGGGTCGTCCCGGCTTGTATTGCAAAGCTGGTTGCGAAACAAGACGATCTACCTCATTCTTCACGGGTAAACCGAGAAGAAGAACAAACCAGTAAACTGCTTACCAAATTGGCCGATCCAAAAGCGTCATGGACTCAGGGTGAACTGCAAATAGTTCATCAGCATCTACGGTCTTTCATCCAACACGGCGTTCACTTGTCGTTTGCATTAATGCTATTACGTCTGGCAGTATTAAAACATCCATCCTGTGAGACTCCCAACCGAGAACAATGCATATCCACACAATTGGTCGCCGAGCTGCTTTTGGCGGAGGACGGCGAAAACAAATTAAGTTTGGCCAATCAATCCATGGCCTTTTGTGTCTTGAGCAATGCCATTGGATCGAACAATGAAGCTCCGACTTGGACGAGAAAGAAGGATGGCAGCGGTGACTCGGATATGTTTTTGCAAGCCATTGATCGGGCGTTGAGATGTGGTGATCCCACGGTGGATGGATCGTCGTCTATGGCGCATGTGTCGTTGAGGCAAAGTGCCGTTGCATTTTTGTACAATGTTGCACGGAAGGTGGCCGAGGATGGGGGTAATGGAGGAACAGAGGAACTTTCGGAGGCAGCCATGTCCATCCTTATTGGATGTATTGAGAATATTGGAGAGGAAAAGGATGTTACTACACTGAAGAGAAGGTTTTTATGCTTGGGACAATTATTGAAATCACGAAAATTTGGCAAGACTGCGGCTGGCTTAGTGGGTGATTTGGGTTTGGTCGATGATGGCTTTTGTATTGCGGCAACGGATCAGGATGTGAATTGTTTGGCAAAGGAGGTGGCCTCTCTATTGAGCATTTGTAAAGATGATGCGTAAAGGTTGGCTGGTGATTAGTCAGGAGTCGTATGAAAAAATGAATGAGGCCATGGCTTCCTGTTTGGCGAGCAAGGTTATTTCTCCACTGTAAATAAGATAATCTTTTTGCTGTCACGGTAGTACTCCAAGGTTCACAAAAATCACTAACTTACTGCAGCCGTTTTGGCATGGAGCAAATAGCAGTCAAGAAGACAATTACATTTAACAAATACTGCGATAATACATGGTATTCATAAGAATACTACATTTCATAGGTAGACAAAGAACTGAAACAAGAACAATTTTTAAGACTCCAACACATACGTCTAGAGCGTTCTCCGTTACGCAAACCCACTCGGTAATGTCACACCACCAACATCCAGTGATCCAGGCCAAACTTCCCGCCATGCATGTCTCATCTCATGACTGAGTTCGGGGTAATTCTGATGAAATTCCACCGGGCTTCCCGCAAAGCAAACTATCACTGCGGCGACGGAACTTTCGATGATGCTGAACAAGACTGTGGAGAGGACGATTCCAATGAGGAAACCAATTCTGCATATCGAAAGTGGTACATGCCGAGATCAATGAGTCAACAAGGAATAAGAAATTTCACATTAAATCCACATGATAACTCACGCAAAGGACACCATCTCTGGATGACCAATATTCGTCAACCCATGTCCATCCAAAGCCTGCAAAATCACCGCAAACGATCCCGTCAATCCCCCAATGACAAGACTGACCATGGCAAGGACAGTGGGAACAAGATCATCCGTAACAATCCTCGACCATCCACGCTTTTCAAACAATTCGTTCGCTTTATGCCCCGCCTCTTTCAATCCATAGCGATACAATCCGACATAGGTGAATGCCCAGGGGGTGAAGGAATCGGCGAGATGGTCGACGCATCCGACGATTCGCTCTTGGAAGAAGATGCTGCATTCGTAGAGACACATCATTGCCGAGTCGTCGCGATTGGGTCGTAATCCTTCCGTGACTTGTCGAAGTAATTGTACGAACCCTACAAAGAGGGAGCCGTAGCAGATGGATCCAAAGTTGAAGACGGTGGCTTGGAGGAAGGTGGAGTAGAGTGCCGATGGTTTTTTGAACCACCAGCTTCCGATGGTGCCTGCCACTGTGACAATGACAATATGCTACCCAAACAATCGCAACATTCAAACCAGCATTATTTGGTGAGTAGAGTCACAACAAACAGGACATCCAACGATGCAAAGACACATGGAGCAACAACAAACTCACCCGTAATACCTGATACGTCCAATAATACGAAACTAACAACAAACAATCCACCAAAATCTTCCAATTCTCTCCCATCACCACCCCTCCATTATACATAGCATTATGCAACCCCGCAAACGTAAAACTATAATAAATACTACAAACCAACGCCAAAAACTGACACTCAAACGCAATACAAACCAACCCCAAATGATCCCTCACCCCCGCCAACGCCGTAGTAAGATTCGCCGAAGCAAACGGAATCCGATCCCACACCACAAACATATACCCCACCGTAAGCATGAGCGCAATAATCCCCGTAATGGGCACAAAGGACTTGGGACTGATCCCGATCCCGATGGTCCCCCAGGCGAAACTGACCCCGATGGAGAGGACGAGTGCGACGTAGACGAGGCGGCGGGACATGGCCATCATGAAGGCGAGGGCGGAGGCGGAGATGATGACGGCGAAGGCTCCGCAGGTGTAGGCCATTTGGACGATGGTCCAGTAGGCGAGGACGAGGGGGGGGGAGGTGTCGTCCGTGTCGTCTTGGGGGAGGGGAGGGGCGGAGGAGGCGGTGGTGGCGTTGTCGTCATCATTGAGTCCGAGGGAGGGACCCAATTCGTCCGAGGTGGAAACGAGTGCACCGGGACCGTAGCGGAGTCCGAGGAAGGAGGTGATGGCGAGTTGGAGGAGGAAGAGGATGGCGAAGGTGGCGTCGCGGCAGGAACGGGGTTGTTCTTTTCCGCGGTAGTCGTTCATGAAGAGGTTGATGGAGGCTTGTCTCATGTGACTGCGGGATTTGCGGGCGGAGGAGTGGCTGTTGTTGTTGGGACGGAGGAAGGGGTGGGTTTCTCCTCCGCTGCCGTTGCCGTTGCCATAGGTGGAATGGTGCGAGTGGTGGCTGGAGAAGGATCCCATTCGTTGATGTTGCTGCATCATGGCGGGATCGAGGGGTTCGTGTTGCGGAATGGAGGACATGAGGGGAGTAAGAGGCATGAAGGGTGCCATGGGAGCGGCCGATTCGCTCGCCGCTCGCCGATGGAAGGAGGTTCGTCCTCCGGGCCCCATGGATGGATTTTTGCGCAGAGATCGATTTCCCATGATGGAGGAGAGTTCGTTGAATCCCGAAAAGCTGTTGGGAGAGGGAGGCGGCTGCAGCTGCTGCTGGGGGGGAAGACGCATGCTCAAGTGGTGCGAGGGAGGCAGGACTGATGCAAAGGATCCGTAGAGGGGCTGTTGGATTCCTTCGGAGGTGAAACTCCTGGCGTGTTCGGTTCGGCGCTTTCGTTCGTCTCCGTGGGAGTGGGAGGCAGACTTTCGGACCGGAGGGAATCCTTGCGGAGGTTGAGGCGGGTACCCTTGGGGATTCATGTATGGACCTGGCATTTGGTAGGGAGTCCAATATTGTTGTTGCTGCTGCTGTTGTTGTTGCTGTTGCTCGTAGAATTGCTGCCGCATCATCCTCACGCCATCGGAAGCAGCGCGGGTGCGTGCAGATTTGCGTTGTTCGGAACGGGCGCTACGGGATGTCTGCTCGGGAGTCTTCGCGACGGCGACATCGGGCTTGGTGTCGAACGAGGTGCTGCGGAAGGAGGAAGTCGACGACGAGGGGGGGAGGTGCGGCGGTGCTTGGGGCACGCGGGGGGCGTTGCCGTTGCCGTTGCTGGACATGGTTGTTGCACTGACTGCTGTACGTTGATATTGGCCCGGATCTTGATGGAGGATTACTACGAATCTGCAATGACACGTCCGATGATGACAAATTACAAGGCGGATAAATGACGATTGGATGGGAGACTGGAGGTCAAAAAATCTCGAGACGAAACACAATCAACACATCACACGTGTCCTTCTTCTCTCCGCTGGTTCAACCGAGCACTTGATTGTTGTCGCCCCACGTTCTTCTCAGGAATGAATTCAAACGAAGTTTCAAACTCATGTGCCCCGTGTTGGATATTATGGAGCAATTGGGATAATGAGTGGAATGGTGCGAGGAGGGCTTTCTTCCTGTCTCAGCCAGAGCAAATCCCGTCAAAAAATAAATGGATACACATGCCCAGACACGCCCTGTAAAACACAACGAGCACTCAACGCTCGATAATTTTTTTATCGAGCCAACACGATGTCGAAGTTTGACGGAAGTCTTGTGTATGTACGAGATGGGTACCCGGAAAAAATGAGAACCTAATCGATGGATCCAGAAGAGAGGTGATGGCGATCCGTCAAAGGAGAAGGTTGGAATGCGCGCCCACCAAGATTTTCGCACCATGAACCGTCATGGCTGACGGCCTACATAATACAACATTTGGCTTCGTTGCCACCTACATTGGAAAAGTGCCTACTTTTCTGACGGTAGATACCTTCTCGCAAGAAAAGATCCCTTGATCGAGACTCGAGGTGGCATGGAAGGCTTTTTCCGGGTTTCAAAAAACACGAAAAGGGCATCTTACAGACCACCCAAGGGGCAATGGATACTACCGTTAGGATACGTTTTGGAATGTCTATGGATACCAATGCTTTCTCCGTCAAACGAAAGGATGGGCACAAACAGGCACAAAGAATCATTCACATGAAAGAAATGAAAATCTTCGTGCTCACTCATCATGCGCATAGCTTGTGATGCTTGTGATATGGTACGGTATCAACCATATCTCTAGTAGATCGACACTTCTTGCAGAACACCACGACCATGACGATGACCACTCATCCCCTCCTTCCATCGTCCCAACGGCGACCAAAACCACCGCGACAATACCATCCAACAACCATCCTTCTAACCGTCCTCGCCCTCTCGGCCATCCTCTACGCATCTCTCCCACAAACCAACACCAATGACAACCCAACCAACACCCCCCTCCACCAACGCCTCCTCTCCACCCTCCAAACCAAACCCCACCACAAACCCCTCCTCCCCCTCTCCCCCAACGACCACCTAGGCTTCCTCCTCGCCACCCTCGGCCTCATGATCGCCGCCGGCGGCGGCATAGGCGGCGGAGGCGTACTCGTCCCCATCTACATCCTCATCATGGGCTTTACTCCCAAACACGCCATTCCACTCAGTAACATCACCGTCTTTGGGGGGGCGCTCGCCAACACGGTACTCAATATTCGAAAGAGGCATCCCCTCGCCGATCGACCGCTCGTGGATTGGGATTTGATATTGGTGATGGAACCGTTGACGATTGCGGGGGCGTTGATTGGGGCGTTTTTTAATAAGTTGTTGCCCGAGGCGATGTTGGTGGTGAGTTTGGTGGCGTTGTTGAGTTTTACTAGTTGGACGACGTTACGGAAGGCGGTGAGGATGTATAGGGCGGAGAGTCGGGTGATGGCCGAGGCGGCGAGGAGGGTGAGGAAGGATGGGACGGTGGAGAGTGAGTTGACGCGGTTGGCGAGGGAGATGGAGGAGGAGGAAGAGGAGGAGGAGTTGGAGGATTCGACGGTGGGGTTGTTGGATGCCGAAGGGGGGGGAGATGTTGGAGAGGTGGAGAATGGGACGCAGGGTGAGGAGCAGCAACCGCAGATTGGTGATGATAACAATAATGCTTTCAAGGATGCAAAAGAAGCAGAAGAAGACGATAATGCCTCTACTTTCTCCACGGCAGCAGAGCTGCAGAATAAGGAAATTCTCTCCAAAATACTCGAAGAAGAACGACACATACCCATGAAACACGTCAAAGTACTCGCCCTAACCTTCGGTGTAGTCATCGTCATCAACGTAATGAAAGGAGGAGGCGCCTTCCCCAGCCCCCTCGGAATACGATGCGGTTCTCCCTCCTTCTGGATTTCCAACGCCATCATGCTCGGATGGATCATCGCCGTATCCATATTTGCGCGATCGTACCTCGTCCATCGATATGAGATTAAAGAGAGGGTGGGATATCCGTACGTGGAGGGAGATATTCGATGGGATGCGCGGGCGACGATTGTGTACCCGATTGTTTGTACGGCCGCTGGATTGTTTGCGGGCATGTTTGGAGTGGGAGGTGGGATTGTCAAGGGGCCGCTGATGCTGGCGATGGGTGTTCATCCCAAGGTCAGTTCGGCGAGTTCGGCTTGTATGATTCTTTTTACTTCGTTTAGTGCCACCACTTCGTTTTTGGTGTTTGGGCTCCTTGATATGGAATATGGTTTGGTGTGTATGGCTTTGGGGTTTGTGTCGACGCTTGCGGGACAGATTGGGTTGTTTTATTTGATGGAGAACTTTCAGAGGAATTCTTATATTGCGTTCTCTATTGGAGGTATTGTTCTGTTGAGTGCATTTTTGATGACGGTACAGAGTTTGTTGAGTATATCGGAGGGAGGCGGACCGAAGCCACCGAGTGGACTTTGCACAGGGAAGCAATAGATTCTGGTTGTAAGACAACATATAGGGCTCTTCGAGCAATTACTTTAAGTACGACTTTAGGAATGATTGGATCATTCGACGACTCTTCCGTTTGACAGACATGTTTGACGAATAAAAATTTACTAATTATTTTCATGAAAGGATGATAAATAATATCATGCTTTGGTTTCAAATTGACCATTGTGCGTGATCACTGATAATGTCGATTTCACATGGATTTTCTGTTCATAATCAAAATCATCTCTCCAGAGCAGCATCCCTAGACAACACCTCCGGACTAAACTTGACCAAAAACACAGCCTTATCCTTTCTCGGAGGCATTCCCGGCACATTAAAAACACCACCTCCAGCAGCCGCACCGCTCACCTCCCCCTCCTCCACCTTAACACTATGAGCCGTCACTCTTGCCGAAAATCCAGCCCCGTCCAAAACCCCGGCGATAATCCCACTCAAGTACGCATCGGCGCTCAATTGACCTAAATCGGAGGGCACGGAAACAAATGTGGATGTTATTGGTTCATAGTCTACGATCATGAATTCGTCTGCGTGGTCGATGCTGCGTTCGAGAGAGTCGGCGGATTTTCCGAAGAGGGATTTCCAGACGGAGGATGAGACGAAGTGCAGTATTGACATGAGGCGTGTTTCTCGTTTCGTCTGTTTGTCGTGTTGGTTGATTTGTTTTGCATAGTAAACGATTTGTAGAATTCATAGGGATGAAATCAAAAATGAAATGCCCAAATGTAACTGGACTTATTTCTACACTCACCTCCTTGGCTCGATACGCCACCATCTCGAGAACTTTCAGACCGACGCCGTAACCTGCACTTTCTAGTCGTCTTTCTAACTCGGAGATACTCGCTGCACGACCTTGGTGATATTGCACCAGTTCCGAGTAGATGTAGGCGAATGCGCTGAGGGATACTACAGATCCTTCCGAAGACCTGAATATTGGTTCATTATTGTCCGCGTGAATGGGAGAAGGTATGAACAAATTTGACTGTTTTTTAGAAAGACAATATGGCATGAAAGTGGACATGTAGAGGCAACATAATAATATCTTTGCTGACACATCGCAGCATTGACCAGCTCTCGCGAATAACACAGACAACAAATAATTGACACCATTGCGCGAAAGGCTTACCGCCCTCCCGATCGCCCAAGCGGTCGATCCAGGATATTGGAGGGTGCTCTATTCATCGATTCTCTATGGATAGGCAATCGGAGACTCGTGTGGTGTTGATCAATAATTGAGGTTTACGCCTGTGCGTGATATCGCTCTCTTATGATCACCTCGCCTATCGCTCCCTTTGTGGACTTCCCCAAGGGCATCTATTGTGGGTGTTCACGGAGAGCGTGATTCTTCACGTCTCAATCGCGTGCTCACGGCACCTACTAACACTCACGATCGTTGAGTAGGAAGTACTTACATATAGTACTACATTTACTTACGTTTTTTTCTCGTCTAGGTACTTTTGATGTATATGGTTGATTAGACCAGATCAGACCCGCCTTCATCATTCTGATCTTTCTACATCTGAAATTTTCGATCCATCGTGCCTGATTCCACAGATTTCAAAGAAAAGATGGGTGGCATGGTCTCATTTTTCACATGAAACTCAAGGTCGGTGCTTGTCGGATGTACCAATGTTTCCTGCTAACAAACGAACACCAAACGTCCATTGCAAGAAAAAGTAATAAATAATTACCAAATAAAGTATGAAATGCGTAAACTCACCTTAAGAGAGTATCAAAAAGAGGTTGTGGAGGGAATAGGGAATGAAAATGCGATTGTCAAAATGCCAACTGGTAGTGGTAAGACATTAGTTGCCGCGGAATTCATTAGGCGGGGTTTAACGAAATATTCAAAGAAGATTGACGATGATGCAACGGTTGCGACTGTTATCACGACTGGTTCATCCTCGACCTGTGCTAATCATTCCACTGGATCGAATTGCAGAGAGTTGGCAGCATTGTTCCTAGTGCCCACGTGCGATTTGGTTACTCAGCAAAAGAGGGCTATAGAAGCGTGGATTGGAGATAGCTACAAAGTTTCAGAATATATGGGTGGGATGGCGAGTCCCACCAAGTTTGATGTGCTTGTGAGGAGATTTGATTGTGATTAGACAGTTTTCATTTTCATCAAAGGATTCGATCTACATATTTCACAAATCTTTGTTCACTTTGCTGTACGCAGATTTCGACACCTCAAGCATTCCTGGTATGTCTCATCTTCTTTACAAAATTTTTGTTTTCTGTCATCTACATTTGTCACCGGCCCATCTTGATTGTATTCTGTTTATAGACCCTCCAACAAAAAGAAGCATCTAATAGAACGCTTTGCTGGTCAAATTTCTTCTGTTGTGTCTTCGATGAGGTGCACCATGTGCTCAAAGAACACCCATATCGCATCATCGCCCATCGCATAAAAGCATGGACATTATCAAGCAGTCAACGGATACAAGTGGTTGGTTTGTCTGCCTCCTTAACATATGCAGTGGGACATCAAGCGGTCGAGAATGCACTTCGCAATCTTTGTGATGATTTGGATATAACAAAGATGATAAGTCCCACCGAAGAAGACCTGATATCTGGAGGGTATCAGCCGCAAGATGATACTATTGAAACAATGCACAAGCCATGGGAAGTTCCGAAAGGAGTTCTAGATGGTAGGTTTCGCCAGTCGATTCATGAATAATGTGTTCGTTTTCTTCGTCGGCATTAACGCGTGTTCCCGTTCCTATTACGTGTGGTACGCGGAAAGAAAAAGAAAGAAAACCACACTTGATGCATCAGATCTTTATGCACCGCATACAAAACCAACAAGCCACAGCTTTCGCGTTAAAAGTATTCAAAGCTGTTAAGAGGATTGAATCAGAAATCGAGAGTATGACTGGTGAGCCTTTCGAATCTCCTTTGAAGGAGATTAGGCTTGGCACATGGGCAGATCTTGCCTATAGAGAGTGGAAACAATCAATCACTGGATCTGCACTCGAATCACTATATAAACTTCTGGAGTATTGGTACGTCGCTTTGCGACTTGTTTGTCAAAGCTGGGAAGAAGAAGAACAGCTTGTGCTTCAATGGTTGTATATTAATGATGGATTTCGTGCAGAAGGATGGTATGGACCGAGATTGATCTCGTCGTGAGTGAAGCATTCATTGCAGGAGAGTACCTTGATTTGAAGAAACTCATGCAAGTCTTTAATTCTCTGCGATCTCGACATACAGGTTGAATGCAGTGTACAAATTGTACAAGAGTGGAGGGATCCAATCCGAAAAACTTACAACACTTAAGCGACAATTGATCGACAAAAGGAAGCGGAACGGAATAACTTTTCGGTGTATCATTTTTGTGAAGCAGCGAATATCTGCGTATGTGCTTGCGAACCACCTCAACAGCGACAAGGGCTGCATTGAGCACGGCATACGGGCAGAGTAGTGAGTATGTCGTGTGACTTGATTAAGTTTTCGGTCACTGAAATGGTGCTCTATAATGTCGTCTTAACTCATAAACAGTGTGACTGCTAGAAACGCACGTATCTCTCCGAGTATAAAAGAGACACCAGGAGAAACAACGAAACGTATTGAAAGATTCCGTAATGGAGAAGTCAATCTACTAATTGCCACATCCGTAATAGAAGAGGTAGGTTAAAAATCGTTTCTTATGATTTTCACATTGCTTTATTAGATGATGATTTGACATTGGGACCCGCTCCGCATTCCTCCATACCAAGGGATTCGACGTTCCGGAGGCTAACGTGGTTATAAGTTATGATGATATAAAAGATACCGTTGAACTGTGTCAACGATTTGGTCGTGCAAGGAAAAAGAGTAGTTCGCTTACTTTGATGTCTGAAAGGAAGGATCGCCCACTATCCGCATTGAAAGATGTCAAGAAGCACCAAGATAGCATCATCAAAGAATTTGATCCATCAATGGGCCGGCAGCACTCAATTTCGAGGCTCCAATCTCAAAGTGATCGAGAGCGTACCTCGTCCTCTATTTTACAAGACGTGGCCCGTTGCGAAGGGAGTCCACTGGAGTGTCTAAACATGTACGCAGCGAAGACGAAGGCAGTTGTAGATACAGTGTACTCGTGTATCCGTGCATGTCCTGATAACAATTTCGAGAGCAAGCTAGTTTACAAATCAATTACTCGAACTGTGGAGGGTTACGGTGTGGCATCAACCAAAAAGAAGTCACAGCACCAAGCAGCATTGAGTATTTTGGGACAACTCAGAGAAGATGACACAAAGAGAGGTCTCAGAAAATGAAGTTAAGTATGGGAAGTTATCGAGAGAGTGGCGATCCATGCTTTGTATCAGTTACTTGATTAGCTGTGACCTTTTTGTCATCTTCTGCGAGTTGTTTCAAAATACTCGGTTCTGTTCGGTGACAATGGCGGTTATGACATGGACGATTTCTTTGTTTGCAGATTTATTACCGATTTCCCGAATCTGCTTACAATCTCACAGTTATTTTGAGGCTGTGTCATGCTGGAATGTATGTCTAGGACCCAGTAGAACACACTAAGAACGTAGGTGCAACAATCAAGTCAACATTACTTTACACATAACAGTACTACACTCTGTACATCCAAAATGTCGCGATTCTACCTAGTAGCCACACCTTATGTCTTTCGACCCGAACCAACTTCCGCTGTTTGTGCCTTGTAGGGATGAACCGTGTGCATCCAAAGACTTGCAGCAGCCATCAACCCACCAATAACTTGCTCACTCCTAATCCCGCTACCATTGGCCTGAAACAATCCCGAGAGTAACAATCCAAAAATGAGAGCAAATCCCTTACGTACACTTCCTGCATGTTTGGTCACCAGCCCTACCAATATCCCGCCAATAGCATTGGTAATGACCGGGATGAACGTTTGAGGCGTCCAATTCGAGAAGAAAGTAGATGGTGTGCGTAGGATATCTCTTCCATCCGAACTCATGAACAAAGACGCCAATAAAAGAGCAATAGAGGCAACATTCATTTCCATGCTAAAGAGATAGGCATTCCTTGGTGGACGAGACCCGACAGCCGACGGATGGTTAGTAGATTTCTTTCCCCAAAACGACATATGCGATCCTCCTCCTTGTAAATTCAACTGAGTCAATGCTCCCGCCAACCCAGAGATGAGACTCGCTACCAGAATAGGTAATACGCCATGAGTAAATCGCTTTCCGGCACTTCCACCCCGAACTCCGAAAGTGGAAGTGAGTCCCTTCAACCCCTGGATCATACCCTCCACGCCCAACGCGGCAGCACCCGTTCTTCCTCCACGACTCATCAAACCAATCAGCACGCCGGGATGAACAATCTTCTCAATGACCAAGGTAGACAAGGTCAAAAGTACCAGACTCGCCACCTGCATTCTACTTTGTCGTTTGCCCATGACAAGGAAACAGAATAAGGCGGCGGAGAGAATTTTGGTTTGGTTGAGAACGTTGAAGGTGAGTGCCTCGAGGTTTTGGTATGCCATGAGGGACGAAAGGTTTTGGATTGTATAGAGGAATGCTGGGAGACCGGCGAGTGCTATCCACATTTTGATGGACCATCCTGCGAGATTGAGACGAATCAACATTAGTTCAGAGTTCGAATGAATAATCGCTCAAACGATAGAACGGAAACAACCAAAGGTCGGCGTACAGATTCTGCAACAACAAAAACTAACCTTCGAAATCTTTGGCCCTCTTCTCCTTTGCCGTCCCAGTCAAATAAATGGTCCCCGCAATCGCAAACTTGACCACCTCCTGCACCAACACGACGCTGCTCCTCACAATTGTTTGGGGGGTATACTTCCGTACAAGAATAGGCTGCACACCAAATTGCAATGCCAACAGAGACATGCACGCAATGGCCATGGGAGAGAGCGCATCCTTGTTCGTTGGTGCGGCCGGTGGAGACACGGTCGAGGTGGTGGCAACATTGCTGTCGAGAGACTTGGCAATGACAGAATACGAAGTGGAAACGAAGGGAAATTTTTCTTCTTCGGTTACGACGCGTTTCGTCTCACCCGTAGTAACGGACGAGGCCATGTGCTTGTGCTGGGGCTTTTTCGTGGCGACTCCGGCGCCTCCGCCGCTTAAATGGACTGCGGCGTTGATCCCATGATGCGTGGAGATGGATGAGAGAGGACTGAGAGGTTTGGACTCCACGACGACGAGCGGAGCGAGAGAGAGGGATAGCGCTGTTGCTGTTGCGGTGAAGAGGAGGAGGTGTTTCTTTCCAGACTTGTTGTTGGACGTCATTGTGTTTTTGGTTGCGTTCTGTCAGTTAGTGTGATTGCAACGATGTTAATGAGAGCTGCTTTGCAGTTGTTGTGGTATCGTTGCTGTGGCAGAACGAATTTATGAGGACGAAATAGTGTTAGAACACGAGCGCTCACAACTTGAACGTGATGGTGATGTGTTCAACAATTCATTCCCATTAATGTTTCTTCCTCTTCGAGCGTCTATGTGAGGTCTATGTGCCAACAGTCTAGGCAAAGACGGGCGGACATTCGGCGCGGTAGATAGTAGTTGCCATCGACGACGCTTTAAAAGGAAAATGGCATGTATTCTGCATGTATCATCCGTGGGCAGCATTCGTGTTGTGTGAGATGCTGTACCAAAAGAAGACTGATTTTAATAGTAGAATTACTACGAACGAGAAGTTTTGACGAAAGGACGTGTTTAGTAAAAATAGATGACATTGGTTATCGATTGGGACATACTACAATAGGGGACTTCACTAGAGTTTCATCATTATCTATATTTATTTTTCCTTTCCCGAAGTTCTAACCGAACGATTCAATACTTTTATTTTCTAATGTTATCTCATTTTTGAACGGATTTCTGCAATGACGACACTACACATTAACTCTATTTCATTCTTTTTCGATCTAATGTCAGGCACGACAGATGGTGCAATCAAGTTCAATCAAAGTACTCGACAACATCACAAAGGAATGAGTAAAAAGATTTCCCGCCAAATTCAAGGTATCTTATCCATCATGTTTTGGTTTACGTGTTGGTACCGAATACGATTTACGTAATCAGTGCGTAATCCGTCAGTGACGGTAGTTGTCGGGTATTGTATTGTACCGTACCGCTGGAACCTCAAGTGTCCTGTATTGTATGTACGGTATTGTACCTAATTCACAGGCGACCTGAAACATCGCCCTTGACATCACACACTCGTTTTTCTTGAGTAATCATCAATGTAGCTTCCTCTTATCCGTCCGTCCACCTCGTTAATCCGTCCAGCGACGAGAAGTCAAGAAGTCACCCCCATGACATCAGAACACCGAGATCAATTTGCCAAATCTACACGTCTGTTAGCGCAATTCACCAAACGGGATGTTATATTATACGCTCTCGGTATTGGGTGCTGTAGCGATAACCAAGTGGACAGCACCGGTTTTGATGAAAGTCATGATTCGAGCAGACTAGAAAATAGAGAGCTTCGATACGTTTACGAGAACCATAAAGAATTTGATGCGTTTCCTACATTTTTTCTGTCACTGGCGTTTCGATCTGAATTGCTATCCGATGTAGATGCAGACAGTGAGAGGGACAGCCCCAAGAGTCGTCTAGGCTTTGGAATACGACCTTTTCCACCCGAATCGCTCGGTGATGGAAGTGGAAGCGGTATTATACCGAGAATTTTCTTCAAAGATGCAAATTGTATCGAGAGTGTTCGAGATTTACCAGTGCTTCACACCTCCCAAAAGTTTGAATTGCATAGGCCATACATGTATCAGCAATCATCGATTCGAGAGGACGATAATCCAGTGAACGTTTGGCTTGAATCTCGTGTTCTTTCGGTAAAACCACGCAGTATCGGGACGTTTCTTACATCGGAGACCAAATTTTATCAGAAAGAGAATGGTTGCAAAGTTTGTGTTGCCACTGCGCAAATGACTGCACTTGTGTTGGGTCTTGATCCCAGTTTGGTTCGTGAGTGGGGATCACTGTCAGAGCGACGCAATGGCAGAGCGAAAACTTCAGCGAAGGACACGAATAAGACTCTTCATGTTTATCGAATACCACCAAATGCAGCATTGATATATCGGCTAAGTGGAGATTATAACCCAATTCACGTCGAAGAAGGGAGCAATTTTTTAAGTAATGTAGATGGGAGAAGTTCCAGGAAAGGGGCAGTACTCCATGGTTTGTGCACTCTTGGCTATGCAGTACGTGCTTTATTGAAGCATGCCGAAGAAGATCGCCGTTTTGCTACTTTAAAACCAAGCCTATTATCGGTTGAATGCTCTTTTGTGAAGCCTGTCTTTGTTGGTGATTCTCTTACTGTTGTCGTTTCTGAGGAATTAGATGAGCCATTGTTTTCGAAGAGAACATTGAGCCTCGTCTTCGAAGTTCATCGATCTTTCAGGGAGCACACACATACTCCAGGAGATAGCGTTGATTTCGATTCCAACAATGAACTGGTGGTGGACGAAGGATTTGCAGTGCTGTCTTGGGATGAGGATACTGGATTCAAAGCAACGGATATGAGTAAGAAGACATGCGTTTCGCGACTTTAGCTACCGCTATCGTACTCATAAACTGCATTAAATTAAGTAATTGTGGAGGTTCATTAGTTGATATTATTATTTCTTAGAACAATGGTGCTGAGCCAATTCTGTCTCAATTAGAAGAGTTGATGAATAAAGGTCAACATTGTAAAGGTCGAATGTTTTTCCATAGTTGCGGGAATCGCTTTAAATAATTTTTCGTTTCGCATTTTTATTGAACAAAATCCTTGCCGAAAAAGTCAGATCTGGCACTGGATTCAGATCCACGTCGACCTCAATCGGCCTCGGTTCAACAGCAATAATCTACCTACAATACCACAACATCATAATATTATTAAGTCTATCACATGCGATTTCGAAACCGAAATCCTTTTCTTGTAGCTGAATAGTTCACAGATCGTGTTTTGAAACCTTCAATTGGACAGTAGCAAGTGCACTGTGTAGACGACTTGGGAAGAAGACTAACAACCATCATGCGTTTTATTTACATACCCCTGCGCATCACATTCTTAGTCCAATGTGTCACTGCGTCAGAAAAAATGATTCCAACATTTGTTTCGCCTTGGAACGGCATCATTTTGTTTAATCGGAAGACTGCAGGGATGCAGACATCGCAAAGCACTCAGTTTCTGTCGCTCTCATCGCGGTTGTCTACTCCACAATCTTTCATACAGAGGCATCGGGATCTGACCATGTATCAGGTGTTGAATTCGGGTGGTTCTACTGAGCTCCCTCCACATACTGCCTTGGCGCAAGTACTTGCAAATCAATACAATATCGAACTGTCATCTATCGAGCCATCAGAAAAGGGACCTAATGCCAAAATTACTGCGGCAGACGTAGAATTCCATGCCTACAAGCTATCTCAGCCTCCATGTACTCCACAAGCATTAGAATTAGCATATTCCTATGGATTGGATTTGACTGACTTGTACGATGAGTTTGCAGATGATGATGAAAATGAAAGCGGGGAAAAGTACTTTCTTAGAATAAGTGATGTGCAGTTATACAAGGAAAATCTGAGGTCTCTCCGTGCATCCTCTCAAAAGGTTTTAGGCGACAGAGGCGACAACCTGCCAGCAGACGTGAAAAGAAGAAAGAAAAAGTTGAATCAGCTTGAAGAGCGAATGGAAAAGAATGTGGGGCAGTTATCACAGAAAGCAATGCAAGCGATTGGAAACGTGGCTACCATAGTGCAGACCGTTCAATCTCAGGTCAAGTTACCAGTACCAGTGGGGATGTTTGTGTCAGGCAATAATAAAGTTGACTCTGTTCAGGATTTTGACCAAGAGCTGGCAAATGAAATACAGGCTGCTTTGTTGAGTGCTGGAATTGATGATGAAGAAACCAATAACCTCTTGAGTATGTTAGATATGCCTCTAAATGGAAGTACAGATCGAGCGAAATCTAATATCGAGAAGGGCTCTAGTCAGAGTGGATCGGTGGAAAGCACAGGTGGCAAAAAACAATCAGTTCTTTTCTTTGCAGACCCAAAGTAAACAACGAATCATCCATTTCATGTTCGCGAAGGTTAACCAAATAATATCTAAATTTTCTTAGCTTAAAGGAAATAGTCCGAAACTAAAGTTCTTGTCGAGCCAGTCTCGACTTCTTCTACTACAACGCGCCCATCTTCTAGAACTTGTTTCAAAATTACTTTTTCTTTGTTCGCTGTGTCGCGCAACACCAATTCCATATCCCAATCAACATATGATTTCCATTCTCGAAGGATTGCGTCGCTAGTTTGTGGTGATGATGATAGCGAAGTTAGTTCGGCAGGATGCAACCATGAATGGATATCAAATGCAATATCTTTCGCCAATTTCTTCGATGCGTCGATCCACAACTGTTCGTGGTTGTCTCCGTTCTCAGAGAGTAATGAACCGCAGTATTTTGACAAGGATGTAGCCTTTCGTCCATAATCCATCCCTTCCGAAGGAATGTCGGGAGCATACCCCACATTTATTCCAATACCAATCAAAAACCATTCCTGTGACGATTCTATGAGAATGCCAGCTACTTTTTCGTGGGAGACTTTTGTAGATTGCGAGTGCGCATTGTAGCTATGAAGGAGCACATCATTGGGCCACTTGACAGTCACTCTAGGCATAGACTCCTGTGCAATCGTACATGCTGCTAAAAACTTTTGAATGTGAAACGCCACCACACTGCCGACTTTGAGGGGCAGCAATGTTAGCGGCACCATCCTGCCATCGTTGCGCGCCTTTAAATCAGTCATCCAAGTCGATTGTTTGATACCAATTGTGAACAAGGCATTTCCTATTTGGGAACTTTTCCAGTTGCGTTTGGACGTGCCTCTTCCATTTGATTGGGATAACGCAGCTATTAAGAAGGAATTGGGGCTATCTGTTTTTGATAGTGAGCCATCTTCAGTAAGTTCGCAGCCTTTCTTTATCTCCGGGTTGACATCCATAAACTTTTGTTCCACAAGAAGCTTCGCTTCATCCATTGTAGATGTTGTAGACTCCAAATGATAGATCCATAAACTTTGGTCTTGAGAATGTGTGCCTTTGAACAAATATCTGTTTCCTGCTATTTGGCATTCTCCGCGATCTGCCTTTTCGTCTGATGCCATGTCCATATCAGTCAGGGTCTCAGCTGTTGACGAAGATGATGATGACTGTGAAAATTTTCTAGAAAATGATGCAGGCACTGGAACAGCGGTTACGAATGCGTTGCAAAACAGTCTGTCCCTTTGATTTAAAACAGTGCTGCTAGGTTTATTGTGTGTTCCACTCCTCCCATATTGCAGCCGTCTGAGGCCTTCTAGTGCCACCCTCCCGCCTCGCCCAGATGTTATGGATGATGCCAGAATTGTTACTGCGAATAATTTAATAAAGAGTCGAAGTATGGCGGTCGGTTTAGTTTTCTCCTTGCCTCCTCGTGATGGACAAACTAGTCTGGATACGCAAGCTTTGTCAGCACCTCGAGATTCGAAGCGAGAGTGAACCATGTAATTTAATGAAAGACGGCGTCTTGGCGATCGGAGACTGTGTGACGAGAGATCTAAAGCTTGCACATAGTCACGGTGGATGGCGTTCGTCGGATTTAAGAAGATGGCGGCGATCTCGCGGATAGCAAGCTGATAGCAAGGCCGAAAAAACGATGATGCGGGTAATGTAGGGTTGACCTCTAGGTATTGTAGAGAGAGAGAGAGGGTTCACCGCATGTTTTTAACAATACAACAACTTCGCCCCGCCATTTTCTGTTGAAGTTACAGGTGGCTTTTCACACCAACAGCGGTTCAACCTATTCCTACGTGGCCCAAACGAGACGTGTATCTTAGGATCATCTGGTGTTGTACAAAGCAATCTATCTCTTTATGAGCCCACCAACACTCCCATCACATTCTACTTGGTTCAGATAGGTTCCATCGGCGTAATTCGATCTCTACCTCAGCTATCAATAGCCAGCCTTCGTTTCCTTGGCGTCGACCTGGAGAGTCCAATTCACAACTAACATGAGCATATTGCAGGGCCGCCGTCGTTTTCTCGGGTTTCTCCTCCTTGTCACAATTGCTGTATTGAGCACAACCTCGCTTCCAACAGCGTATGCTCAAGAATCAGATGATGTCGCAAGCAGCGAGGCCGAAGTAGATGCTTCGGGTGAGATTCATGTAGAAGAAGTAACAACAGAAGACGATGACAGCGCAGCGGCCGAGGCGGCAGCGGAGGCGGCAGCAGAAGCGGCCCGAATCGCAGAAGAAGCCCGTGCCAAGGCCGCTGCCGAAGCCGAAGCAGCTGCTGCCAAACTCAAAGCCGAAGCTGAGGCGGCTGCGGCTGCTGTAGCAGAAGAGGCCGCGGAAGCCGCTGCCGAAACCAAAGCTTTTGTTAGTGGTGTGTCCGAGTCAGCTAAGGAGAAGGCCATGGCGTTCTTTGGCAAAGCGAAGGAAATTTCTCCTGAGAAAGTGAAAAAGATTGCAGCCGGTGCTTTGGGTGTTTGGGGTATTGCTGCGGGCGCTGGATGGGTGATGAACAATTTGGGTGGAGATGATAACTAAATATTGTTCGTATCGAGAGGGGGGCAATGGAATGCTTACTCAACGCCCCAAACCAACTTCTTGGTTTGTAGCTATTGATGGTTTGTTTAGGGTTCAAATCTGGCATTATCACATCTGTTGCATTTCACGATTGTTCAACAGAATCGAAGTGCAACCGTGCACCTTTCATGAGAGGAACAATGGTACAAGATACAAGGCCTCCATTCAGGCGTTTACTCCTATCTAACTGTTTTAAATGTGCGAGGTGGACTTTCTAATGTTATAACTTGATTATCGTAACTGATACATATTTTATTGACCACAACTCGATCAAAATCCACGTCTGTTTTTTTTCATTCTCATATGACATAGAAGATAGCTATCTCGAATATCATTTAGGCGTAAATCAGCGGCAACACGGACATGATGGTTGTCGCAGGCTCTGATTCGCGAAGGTCATCGAAGACAAAAACTCTAACTGCCGAGTATCACGGTGCAGTGGCTCGGAAGTAGAACTTGATTCGTTTTTACTAATATCGTCGATGGAAATTCGTGGCTCCCATGGAAAATAATTTCCTTGCTGCTGCTGCTGCTGCCATGGGTCACAATCACTTTCAGCGCCGGAATCATTTTGCGCAACTCTGCGTGAATGCTCTACATGCGTTTCTCCTTCCGTCTCATGATAAAAGTAAAGATGTATGCTTCGATGGATTAATGCAATCGAAGTGAAACCGAGCCACGCAAAAAGTGAAGCGGCGCTGTTTTTCTGATCACACATAACCTTGATGGGTGCTGCAGATCCCGCATCCCGTCATCATCCGTGATAGATAGACGTATCTGAGCAGGGCAACTGATGTCCCTCTCTCTAGAGTTGGCTGACTGCTAAAACAAAAAATAAAGAAGTAAAATGCCCCTCTCTCTAGAGCAACACCACACTTTGATAACTTCGAGACTGGATTTCCGATGTTTGGAATGGAGGAAAGGCTGAGGAAAGGTAGAATAATATGTGTTGCTTCTGCGTGTGTGCTTTCTGTGATATGTGATCTCAGGACAGTACAGTACAGTACCATACCTGTACCATACTACTAGCATACTACTGGTATTGAAGCTGCACTGAAGGAGCACTGCAGCGGACTGCCCCTTTACAAGCCATGCCAATGAGAGCATAGCTGATGCCAATGACCTGAAACATCTAACCAGAACTGGGGGTGGGCATAGACATCGAACAGGCACCATGTTAAGGCCATTCACCACCAAGCGGGCTTATTGCCTGGGCGCAAATGTTTCATTAGCCCTAATCAAAGTAACGGAAATCAATATTCTTTAGCCCTCTGTTTGCTTTTTCAACGTCCATGCTATTTGCAAAGTGCTAACCTTTTTGATAGACCTTCTCAATTTGTGTCTGCGTGTATGCCTAATTAACATAGCCCGTTTGTGTCGCCATGAATCCTTCAAATATTCTGACACCCCCATTCTCAATCTCATCGTCACCACTTCATTTCACCGCAGTGATTCTCCCGTCCGCTTCGAACTTTTACAATGTCAAACAATCCTGTCAATTCCTATCTATGGGTCGTGTTTTCTATGTTTCAGGTCGTTGCTGCCGCAGCTGCTGTTGCGATCGTTGCTTCCACTCCCCCGAAGATGTTGACGTTCCACGAGACGTCATCCGGGATATGGTTCTAGACTTCATTCGTGAGAACAACATCACGTAATTAAATGGGAAGAGAGGAAAGAGCTCTGCAACCATGGATGACACCCACACAAATAAGAGGCAACGTATCAAGTATGACCACAAGAGGGCTTGTAGGTATGTGCAAGACGATTGGATGGGACCTGTCCCTCGTTTCCCAGACAAGTCCTTCAAATGCACATTACGAATCACCAGGTCAATGGTTGAAACGCTCATCACCCACTTGGCAAAGCAGCACTCCTTTTGGAGGCAAACAGTATACCGTGCCGGTAAGCCAACGATCTGCCCGTACACCAAATTCCTCTTGGCAATGAAGATGATATGCTACGGTGTATCCGGCAATGCCTTCGTGGATTACTTTCAGATGGGGGAGTCGACCACAAGAAGATGTGTTTCTTTCCTCTCAAAAGGAATTGTGAGTTGTCGCCTGTTGGCAAATAAATACCTCCGGAGACCTCCAAAGACCTCCGAAGACTGACGCAAGGAACATAGTTTTAATGCACGAAAGAGTACACAAGATCCCAGGGATGATGGGATCTCTAGATGTTACAAAGGTCCATTGGAAGAGGTGTCCTACTGCATGGAAGGGGAAATTTCAGGGCTGTGAAAAGGTTACAAGCATTGGACTTGAAGTCGTTGTCAACAACAACCTATGGCTATGGTTTTGGCGTGCTGTCTTCGGTTTTCCGAGCACTCTCAATGATATCAATATATGAGTCCATGATTGACGGTCGACATGACAAATTGGACTTTGACTTCTTGGTTGATGGTGAAGTATTTGACAAGTTGTTTTACCTTGTTGATGGGATATACCCTCCATTGACCCTTTTTTTGTCCTCCGAGTCTGATCCCCATACGAAACTTGCCTTCAGTTTTGCCCAAGATCAAGAAAGTCACAGAAAGGATGTTGAGCGAGGATTCGGAGTTCTGAAGCTGAAGTTCCTCTCATTGATGCACCCAATCAATCTACACCACAAAGACAACATCTACTACTTGGTCTTGCCGCAATTTTGATGCACAACATGATGGTGGAGGTGAGACTACAAAACAACGAGGGAGAGAGTGCTGAATTATATAATACATTATCTGCAACGGAGGAGCAAAGTACTGGTGGTGAGACAATTGATGACAGTGAAGGGATGGAATCGTTGATGATGGAAGCACGTGACGACCAGCTTGAGTGTGAGTACAAATACAACATTGTCATGAAGAGGTGGGCGTCACTTTATGACCGTGACTGTGCACAGAAGTTGAAGAAGGCCATGATGAGGCATTTGTATTGCCGGAAATATGGCGACATGGCGTTGGAGTCGGCTGACCAGTTTTGTGATGATTATAATCCACTAACAATTTAAATGATATCATATTATATGTTCCAAATCAACACATATATTTGTTTTACCCCTGCAATCATTTCATCCCTGCAATCAGTATCGTTATACACTTTCACGAATGGTTGTGCCATCACATGCTTGCTTAATTTGCTCTTCTGTAGGGTGTTGGTACCATGAATATGGTCCCCACTCTTTACTTGGATCCTGGTCCTTGTCCTCGACAATGTGATCTATGACCTCCAACACAGTGTTATTAAGGAGATCCCAGCAAGGCAGATCCTTAGAATTAGACCTCTTCAAGATGAAACGTTTGAACTTCCCTTTGTTCATTAAGTCACTACTATCCCTGTTGTGCACACATGCAAACTCAGACCCCTTTGAACTTGACGCAAGGTCCGCTGCCTTACTGGTCATCCTTCCCACCACAAGCTGGATCCAACAAGATTGTTTACCAATGCCACATTCTTTTGACACATCAGTATCCTGACCCTCAGCTTTGTTCATATTGTCATCATTGTTGCCTCCAATTGATTCACCGTTGTCTTGGTTGTTTGTGCCCGTCAACTTCTCCAACTGTTTCTTCTTTGCAAGCAACTCTGATTGTTGAACTTCTTCCTGCATTCTCCTGTTTTCTGTTTCCAAGTGAATTGTTTTGTATATCTCGCTGAAATATCTCTCTCACACACACATCAGTCGACGCGGTCATCATGACTTGATGGTTTGCCATTGTTGCTTGCTTCTGCGCAATATTCTGCATGTGTTCGTTGGATTCTGTCAATGTCTTCTCCATGACACCAATGATCGGGCCATGTCCGTGAGAAGGAGTGATCAAATGTTCTGATGTCCATTTTGTTACTTGATTGGTGACAAAGTTCACAGCATTGGCACGTTTTGCAACTTCTCTGCCAGCAGGGCGACTCTTCCTAGGCAGGTGAACAAGGAAACTTTGATCAGGATGAGAAACCTCATTTTCATTGCTTGATAGGTAACCCTCGCCCTCAGCCTGAATGGAGTTTGGGGTTTTTGATGGACGCTTTACTGACGGGTTCAGTGGAATCTCAACTTTGAACTTCAGATGGCTGCTCAGGAAGAGATAAGCCTTCATACACTTCGAGAAGTCCTGGGGGACATCTCTCTTGAATGTGTGAGACTGATCGGCATACATCTGATGTATCCTAGAGTAGTAGCGATCCATGATTTGGTCTTCCTTGACTTCAATGCCACAGAATTTCTGCACAGCAGGCTGAAGACAATGTTGCCAGCAGTTGCGTAGGGACTCAGTGTTTCTCAGAATGTCAATGTTGAAATAATCAATGTTGTCTTCGTTGATGCTGTTGGATTTTGCCACGAGCTCAACATAGTGTAGAGCTATGTCATCCCAGAACTTCTCAGCTTTTTTGCAGGTTCCGTGCTTTGTGTTGCAACTCACTTCCATGTATGCTTTTGAAAGCAAAAGGAGCTCATCGGGAGTGAATGTTGTTGATCCAGCCTTTTTGCCTTTACCAGTCGCGGAAGTGGTGGTTCACATCTTCTTGTTCTTCAACTTCTTCTTGCTGGTGACCCTTGTTTTTGTAGGCTTGCGCTTGCAAGGAGTCTTTGCAGCAGGTGATGTTGAACTTTGATCTTCATCCGTGGATGACATGAGAGAATCCGCGATTTCCTTCTTCTTTTTAGTCTTAGTCACCTCGATCAAATTGTCATCGCTGTCGAGAGGCAATGATTTTGTAGAGGTGCCTTTCTTCTTTGGAGTCTTGTATAGCGCTCCGGGCGAACAGAGCTGCTTTTTAGGCAAAGAAATCGGGGATAGCGCTCAAATAAAATTGGGCACTCGCGGTCGAGCCCAGACGTGGACACAACCATCTGGGCTTAAAAATAGGTAATCAGCTCAAAAAATGACATTAGTCATGTGTATAGTGCACTCGCTGGTGAATGGCCTTAGACACTTGGTATCTCAATTTTAAAGATACATAGATCATATGAGAAAGGAAATGGGAAAAATGACATACACTTCATGAAAGACTATTAATAAAACCTATAAACAAAGTGAAAGATTTCACTTGCATTTGGTCTGTTTGCCAAACCATAACTAACAATAACAGAATGCAACACACAGCGCACCCACAACCAATCTCATTCATAGCACCAATGATGCAGCCACACCCACAGTGAACAAATTTACAAATTGTACTATAATTCTCTTGTTTAAGTGAAAATGTGAGATTCACAATTAGCCATCTCGAATTTTTACCCAAGCTTCTCACTGAAGCAACTGCAAAAAACTCATATATTCCTGATTAAATAATCAATGAAAATAACTTTTGCAACAAGGCAATGCCATGCAAGTGGTTTGTCTACATCTGCTTCTCAAGAACTTACAATAAGCAATCAGCTTGCCAACATAATAGAGGGAGAGAAAATCTACTAATTGGGTAAATGCAGAGCCAGATTGTAGATGGCAATCTGTAGAAACACACGACACGACATAACAACATGTTTTAGTGATTGAAAAATTTGGGATCAAGTACATCAATCAGTAGGACTTTGATCACCACCTCAACACCAAAAGCAAAAGAATGCTATGAAGTCTCTTTGCAAAGGATGATGAAAATGAGAAGGTGGTTCTCTTCATGCAGCCCTACATTCAGAAAATAATTATGATGATTTGATAGTTTAACACCATTAACATGAAAAGATATGGACAAACCAAATGATTTGCAGAGATACATCATACTCTCCCATCCAAAAAGACAAACAAGACCTATGAAAATGTTATCACCCTCACTGCACAGTAATAACGTATTCTTGGTTACTCTGCAATATCAGAGCTTGCAGTACTCCATTATCACAAAAATGAATTTTTGTTTACAGGTCAGCAAGATACAGGATTTTGCCATTCCTTTTAGGTAATTCGTCTTTTTCTCAGCATGATACCTTTGTTTTTCATATCATTTTTGGGGTAAGAAAATACTTCGTACTCCATCTAAGGTACACAAGTGGATTTTTTAGCGATGAAGTACATTCCTTGACCTGCAAAACCCTCCTCAGACAATTAGTGCCAAGGGTAGTTCCACTTAGTTCCAAATAGTCCCATCTAGTGCCAAGTAGTTCCAACTAGTGCCAATAGTTCCGCCGATCATGTTGTGCCAATAGTTCCAACAATCATGGCACTAGATTGCACTAAATGGCACTCTTTGGAACTAATTGGCTACGTTGGAACCAGTATGATTGTGTAGACATGGAACTAGAGGACACAAATTGGAACTAGATGACACTAAAGTTTGCACTGAATGGCACTAGTTCCAACTTTATGGCGCTAGTTCCAAGAAGATGGCACTAGTGCCATCCTTAAGTGGCACTAATAGGCACTAGTGGCACTAGGTTTTTTGCGGGTTTGATGTGGAAGCTAGATTGGCATCAAAATTTTCAAATCGCCAAATTAAGTACCATTACGTGAGGAAATTAAGTCCCACTACTTGAGGTATAGAGGCATGTCTCAGAACGTGTCCTGTTGTTTCAAAAAATGCAGATAAACTTATTATCTAGAGGTACACATGTTGTTGAAGAACACACCTTTTAATTTTCACAAAATCCAGTATCTTGTAGACTGATCTGAGTTCATAAGCTAGTTAAACGTTAGATGTTGAGCACTGGGACAACGTTATGTATATAAAATTGACTCTTTTCTCACCAAACAAGAGCGCACTAGGTAATAGCAAAGAGATCACAAAAGTGGTCATGGCAACTTCTGCTGTAGAGGAGCTAGGATTGCTTTACTGAAAAGTGCATTACCTGATTTAGAGCTGCATCAGATAGAAGTGCACACTTGGTCTACATAAGTTTTTTGATAAAACTGTGGTGCATTGTGATTTATTCCCTATGCACAAATATATTGCTTGCTATATTTCCCATCAAGTAGGTTTTAAACGTAACAAAATTAGAGCTTGGCGCACAACCACACTACATACTTATACTTATACTATATTAGGGTCATTCAAATATATCATTCAATTAGGCTTTCATAAAGGCTTATTTAATTTTTACTGCAAATTCAAGTTTATGACCTCCCTCAGAAGGTAAAGAAGTAGACAAGCAAACAAACTCATGCAGAAATCATTTTTTGGCAGAGTAACAGTTTATTCAACCTGTGATGCAGATTTACATGTGTAAAAATATGTTTAGAACATACCAGGCCTTACCCTCCTTGATCTAGACCTGCATGAAGAAGGAAAATGATTGGGACAAGCTGTACAAGATGAGCAACGCTCAATCTCCCAATCCAGTACCTGCAAACAATACAACGTCCAAGGGCATATCTTACATAGTAAAGTGCAACCAAAAGTATCCATGCAATAAATATGTGTTTCTGCTGGTTTTGTGACAGCACTAAATAAAAAATCACGCAGGAGTTCAGGTGGCATCCCTTGTCACATACTGAGATCATCAGAACAAAATCTGACACCACTCAGGAAGCTGGTGGACTTTTGCATCTCACGCACTGCACACTCTACTTTAGGAGTGAATAGAAATTATAGGCTACATGCAATGGTAAATATAGTGTTCAGAAATATATTATGGTTTATTTTTCTTATCATATCAATGCCTTGTTTTGTCTTGACATTGATATTGACATTTGTGATATCTTCTATATTTTTAAATCATGATAACACTCTTCCATGGAAAAATCAGTTACTGATAAGATAAAAAATGATCCAGTGCTTGCTCTGAATTCATTGGGAAATTTAGAATGCGTGTTCTGACTGAAGCTGAAGGTAATCTGTTGCACTAATCTTCTGTGGAGTCATTGAACCATATTGAGTGATATCTCAGTCAATTTATTTGTTCATGATCCCTTCTATCTTTTTTGGATGAACAGTGCTAATGTCAGTGCATCTTATGAAGGACTTCATTGGTTTTGGAGTTTAGAGGGTGAAGTATGTGGGGTGTGACGGATAAGGAATGGCATGGTTGTTAGGACCATTGTCTCAACTTGGTATGAAGGAGATATAACAACTTGAGATATTGCAAGATATCATTATTTATTCATATGCTGCAATTGAAATGATCTTCCTGGTTCTAGGACCGAAATTCTCTGGTAATTATGAAACAAATTATCTTTTCTTGCAGTGGGATGTTAGGGACATCAATATTGCCATTTAAAGATGAACTTTCAGGTGTTAGAACCATATCCAAAACTTCAGAGAAGATGAATACCATCATTTTCATCCTCATTGCCGAAAAATTATATAGCACAAGAAATATTGTAAAAGGAAACCAGATCAGCATAAATTAGGTTTTACATTCTTACGTATGTACCCATTGCACTGATGATCCAAACATCCACACTCAGCACCATACATGTGGGTTTATTGTAAACTTAAGAGTCAACGAAGGAGTCTCATTGATTTTGTTGGAAAATTTAACAATGTTATCAATGATTGCAACCAGCCTACTCAAACACACCATATCTCCCATGTGTTTAGCAATATAAAGATAACATTACTGTGTTTTAGTAATTTATCTAATGAAAGGAGTATGCTCATCTTTTGAAGATAGGAACTGGTTAGAAGGAGGTACTACTGGCTAACGTCATGGAGGATGGACAGATTCTCCTTATCTTTTTGATATTTATTGCTATATTTTCATCAGTCATCTCCATTACTATTGTCCCGCCTATGAATCTTGTCATACTTCTGTTGCAAAATGTCTTGAGTGCTTGGTGCTTCAGATAAGAGATAATCCAGTATTTGCCAGAGTGAGTTGGGTGCATCCACCAAAAGAGATAGTTCGGCTATCTCTGGCAAGAAGACTTGCTCAATGTCCTGATTCTTTGAACAGCTTCAAGTGGTGAATACTGGTTTCATGTAATGACTGAGATTGAGATTTGAGACAAGAGGCTGGTTGTACTTTTGTTGAGAATACTACAACCTTTGCTGACAGAAGCAATGAATACAGTCAAACTCATACACAAGTAATGACAGCTATGAGGATCATAATGCTGAGAGTTGCAGAAGGAGACTGATTGTGCTTGGAAAATTTAACAGTGATACAAACAATAACAACCATTCGACTGGACCACATAGTATCTTCCTTGTGCATCACAATATGTAATATTTATTTTTTCTTAGCAATAGTTTTTATGGAACAGTTCATCCTGCTTAGAAGCAACATTTGAGGCATCAAAAAAATCAAGACACATGGAATTATTAGTCATGATTAATGAAAAACCATTGCGACAATGGCTGCACCTGAGATGTTTGAGTTATGACAGGTTGGTGGTATCAAAGAAGTTGAGGAGCCTCCATGAAGTCAATGCGAGATCTTTTCAGAATATAAAGCATGTTGCTATCACAGGTTCAATCAGGAACAGGAACATCAATATGTTACTCATCATTCTGAGAAACTATTCAGTGATGCCATATTCAAGTGTACTACTTCTTGCTGGTGTCAAAGTTAGTCGATGTGCTACAGTCCCACACCACTCATTGATGAGATGTAGATGGAGAGGTAGTGTTTGCTTATGATGATAATTTGTGTTTTCATTGCTTACAAATTAGAGTGGCAAATTGAAGATAGAATGGCAATGCAATCCTTTTAATCCAACAATGAAAGTTTGTAGATTAAACACTAGTTTGGTAAGTCTAGACCCATGGCAATGGTCTTCTCTTGAGAGTGATCTCTTGTGGTAACTAAGATCTGTTTTGGATCTGGATATTTGCCTTAGCAAGGATTAATCATCACACGGTAATTTACTTACAAGTAAAAGATACTTTTAATGTCATTAAAAATACTTTTCATGTTTAGTTTATGAGGTCCTAAGCAAGTCATGCTTAGCCTATGTTATCCAACCTCATGAACTGATGATCATGGTGATTTTGTGGGAAAACTCCTTCATTGGGCAAAAAGTTATCTAGGCCTCTGAAGAGTCTGTTACTGTTTTGATAAGTGCATGTGATGCATAGGAGATAGAGATAATGCACAAAAATGAACATTTATAACTTTAAAATCTGATTGCCAAAATCAGTGTGACTCTCTAAAAATGATTCATTCTTATTCACCCCATATGTTGAACCCTGATTGCCCCATTTATATACTGATGTGATAGTCTAAGGATTGTGTTCATACTTTCTTTTTGATTTCTCATTTGTGGACAATACAATCCTTTCTAAGGATCAATTGATCATCAACTTTGTAATCCCAATTAAGGTACCTTGTACGTATTTGTCCCACTGCATGTTGTTGCGGTCAGCTTGGTGCTGTCTTTGTTCTCCACTTTTATTACAGTTAGTTAGGAACAACATGTCCCTACCAAAGATTTCTGCCCATGGGGAGGTTATTTGTACATTACAGTTAGTTGAGCAGATGGTAGCTTCATCTGTCACAAAAGCATATATATCACTTTTCTAATTGAGTATTGCAGAGCATCACTGTGATCACTGGATGTACCTGATCCGGTATACCATATGCTTGTAGGTTCTTGACACTGGTTGGCATATGCTTGATACTAAGTGAATCATTTTGGGCTTTAAAGTGAAGCTGAATTTCCTTCCGTTATTGTCACATACTATGTGTATGCAATGTGGATAACATCTAAAGTGTGCCTTATTCACTAAGTTACTAATCATTGCAGATGATTTGTCAAAGTAAAGAAACTTAGTGTTCTTATGGTTATACGTCTTTGTGCCATTGCACCCCCTGATGTAGCTACAAGAAGTTAGACTAATGCAAACCAAAGGGAACTGGATCTATCATAATATATGCATACAGTCAATTTCTGCCCCATATTGACCTTTGAGAGTGTATGGTCCAGTGCTGTCTACAACAGCACTCAAGGATTTGTGTTAACAAGCTTTTAGAGCAGTTTCCAATATGTATGTCTCTGCTGTTTGTTAACTTGACATATAAAACAGTTTGTTTTATACCGTACCATTACATTGTGATGTGGGGTGTCTTTTCAAGACAGGTGTGTCGAGAATGCTTCTTGAAATGATGATACTTGTCAACTGCTCGGTTCTGAAGAATTGCGGGGAGGGGAAAATACATTCCATGCTTGCTCAGTTTTGTTGGGACTCTATCACCCCTCTGGGCTTTGCTCTTCCATTACTGTTAAGAAGTCAAGAGCATTTTTGTTGCTGCAATTTGTGAACATCGTTCCTGTTCCTGTAGTGTACATGATTCAATGCTGCCATGGTTGTGTGAGTGCAATCAAATGAAACCTGTCATCTTGGATTGGACCTGAGTCTAATCTGGAGATGGCATTTAGATTTTATTGATACTTTAGATGTACACAATCTTTGACCCATTGTCTTCAAACAATAATCTACACCAATAGACACAGTCTGAAGTTATGCAAAGTGCATCCTTGATCAGATTCTTGGGGTCTGTGACCTATAGGCTGTTTCTCCTGAAAGCATACTTTTGAACTCTTTGTGTGTTTCTACTATGGTTGGTGCTTCAATTTTGGCCATCCAACAACATTATTGCATTGCAATCAGTTTCTTGCTGAAGATTGCAAGGAGCCAATCACCCTGAGTAATAACAAAATCCAAGATGTTTAGGTGAGGCATCTGTGTATGTTTCAAACTCTTCTCATGATGAGCCAATGCTACATCTTTGGCAATTGTATCCTTTACGTTGTCAAATGATGTTTGTAACTCCACCCATTACCATGCACTCTTTTTTGTTTTCTTGGCTTTGGTTACTGTGGTCTGACCATATTCTCCTATAAGTCAGGTGAATTCGGCAAGCATTTCTGTGAGTATCACTTTGATTTAAACTTTGTGTTCCCTCTCGTCCAACAAGTGAGACTTCAACAACAAAAAACGTAACATGATAAAGAAACCTCCCAGTGCAGCTGAGGGTGATTTTTCTCATTGCTGCATGCTGCAAAAATCTTGCAGTTGCTGCTACTGTATACACCAGATTAGAAGATACACTGGTATTTAAGCTACACTGTGCCAATTTCATTGACATTTGTGTTTTTATGTTGTTAAGGTCTCTTAAATCATTGAGACTAAATAGATAGTTTCTCACAATCCCAGCAACACACCAATGTGTAATACAGGACCCCGCAACTCTTGCTGGTTGCTGAGTTATGCCTATTTGCCACAGAACTTTCACCACATCATGCCACACAAAATCACAAGTTGCTGAATGCATGGAAGACTTGCAAAGATGGTGCAGAAACTGGATAAGGATGGGTTTATTGTTGGGAAGCTTAGCCTCTCTGAAGGTAGGCCAAGAATGATGCATCCTGCTGATTGTCTGTGTCTTGTTTTCGCAGTGATTAGAACCAGAGAGTCATTGATGGGTCTACAATTGATTTTTGGTCTAACCATGTCACATGTTGTGTAATACTTACAATTTGCTCAGAGGATTCTTGTTGAGGATTTCAAGGGACATCACCTGGCAAAAGTTTGGCTTCCAACTGAGAGACATTGGAGGAGTACCGCGTAATGATTCAAAAACATCACCCGGTCCTAGACAATGTGTGGGGCATGATGGACGGACTAAAGGTCTGTAATGAGCAGTCTATGGATGAAATTGCACCGTCTTGATTTTATACTGGGTGGAAGTCGGACCATTATGTGACAGGGGTGTTGGGGTTTGTTCCCGATGGAACCATGCCAGCTGTCACAACAGCACAGTTGCGGATTGGGGAAACCTTTACAAAATCTTGAACATGTCTACGAATAAACAGATCTTAAGTTTGTTATTGATTCAAAGTCTTCTCAGGATAATTTGACTGCTGATGCTGAATTTATAACAAACCAGGATCAAATTGCAGATAATACCATGAAGAAGGAGGCAACAAGTATGAGTCAATGTGCATAGTAGGGAATGCTGGCTGTTCAATTTTCGTTCCCAAGATTTAAAGATAGACTGACTTTTGAGGAACACAGAGAGAGAAGAATAATCTTCAATTGTCTCATTTATCTATTCAATCTACGGTCACGGTCAGTGGGTATTAATCAAATTACATCTGTTCATTTACCCACTTTGCGAATTGATGCAAGCATTGAATTGACACGAAGGATAAATGCGTACATCATACTACACATATAATTAAGGAAGTAGTAACAGAGTTTTACCATGAAAAATAAACCATCATCACTAACATAAAACAATTTCCCACTTCGGACTTTTGTCTCCTCCTCTGGTCTTGTCATTATTGTTATTGTCCATATTTTTGTCCATAGGTGTCCTTGGAGGAGGTACAGGAGGTACTGCATTTCTGCCACTCATCAGCACTAACATCATAGTCATGAACTGTTGCTGCATCTGCAGCTGCATCCACCTTTTTCCTTGTTGCTCTTCCATCCTCATCCTCCTCTCCTCTCTCTCCTCTCTCTCCTCCTCACAGTTGGCTGCATGTTCTTGCATCTCGGCCATCTGCTGATCAGTCATCTTCAACATGACTTCATTGAATGAAAGATCATAGTTGTTCTCCAGATTCCTTTTGTTCTGCCGACATGTGATGAGAGTCAAGACAGCTCCTTGCTATCAGAAGAAGTGAGACACAGCATTCAAGTCAAAAAGTAAATTGATAATGATAAAGTGATAGGACTCGTGCGTAGATGAGGGGATTGTTTCTTCCTTGTCTTTCTCTTGCAACTGAGCCATCAGTATTGTCGTTGCTACTGCCATTGCTTGCAGCGATTTTGTCGCCAGTCTTTGCAGCAGGTGCCTGCCCTAACTGACCTTTGTCGTTGAGCAAATTGTTTTCTCTTCTGCCAACCTTGCTTCCACACCAACGTCCTCTCCTGCGAAGATCTTATCCTTGGACCCTGTCACACCCTCAGACTTCTCAATAATAAGCCAGCAAATTTCCTCAGCCTCCTTGACATCATGTGACATTGTAGGATCTCCTGTGCCCATCTTCACCTTCCAGAGCTTATTAAACTTCTTCTTGAGCTGGCCCCTACTCTGCTCCTTGTCAGGGTTGTAAGCCATGTGGCATTGTGCCACAAGATCCCATTCCAATCCAGACATGGCCAAATACTCACGCACTGCATCCATAATGTCAAATATCTCTGTTTGGGAGTAATTGGATCATCCCATTGGATGTCGCCCCTCTCCACAACCCCTGCCATGACCATGGCCACAACCATGGTGTCCTAATCCCTGCCCTCCACCACGAGCACTGAGATGGCCACCACCTCACTGGGACCTCAGCTAGCAGTGTGTACTGCACCACGGCCAGTACCTCTCCCCTCCTAGCTGTGGCTGCAACCATGGGACCGTTGGCAGTAGCAGCAGGAATGACTTCAACAGTAATAACAGGAGCAGTGTCATTGACAAGGTACTGCTGCAACGTGTCAGCATTATCACTTGTTGAAAAATTAAAGATAAATTAAATTGATGATTTCTAGATATTCTAGTCTGGTCCAGGAGCAGTCAGCCATGGGCATGAGGCCCAACATCACACCTCTCTCCGAGATATACTTACATCTCTGGAGGGAAGTCTTTTCTCCGTTCAGGGAGAATGAATCGTGATGACTACCGGTACTGTACCTACATAGCATACCTGATGTCTACGTAAGTGTGTACGATGCATTTTATCCAAGCCTATTTTGGTGAACTTTTAGTAAATAAATACTGCCTCCTTTTCACACAAAATGACCATATGCATGGGCAGGACACTTTTCCCCTCCATGGCGAGCATTGTTTGCCGTGAACAAACATATTTGATAACCTTGTCTAAGCAACTCCACTTTTATTTTGTTACAAACAAAGAGGCGGAGAAAAAGTGATATCAGGTAAAAAGCTCAAAAAATCCTCAGGAACAATCCATCCTTATGGCGTGTCTTCACTGAGGGAAAGAGAAGGTTCTTAACACTGCAACAGATCTCTGCGTATGTCAAGATATCTGGTCCCCACCTCACGTAATGTTGTAGTAATGTTACCATTGTCATTGGTCATCAACAATAGTGAGAGAGACCACCAGTTCCTACTCCCAACTTCAGTTGATGCGCGTTCTTTAGAACTTAGTGTCCCCAGAGCATAGTCATCTGACCTTGCAGTCTTAATTGGCATGGGTGAATGATCATCATCATCTTGGGTGTGTATAATTTTATATGACATGCATCACAATGGCCAGAACTTGGTGGTATGCTTCACATTGACCAATGATTCCCCACTTACCATCGAAGGAGAATTTTTCAGAGGTTTGTGCTTTGGGATCTATTGCACTCAATGCATTCATTCATGTAATGCATTGTCATCGTTGAAGGTTGCTCATCAAGCAAACATTCTAGTTGAGACATTTCTAATTGTCATTAAGAAATGTTTGCTGTCATGTCTTGTAGGCAACATACAAGGCATTGATGGTAACGAAGCCAGAATTGCAGGATAATTTTTGCAAAAGTTTTGGCTATCTTGTTCTTTATCAGAATCAAGCTTCATGAATATCAACACATGTCCATGCATGGAACGCTTCAAACAGCAGCAGAGCTTGCATGTCTGTGCTGGGATAAGTGTGATTTGAAGTGAATGTTTCTGCCTCTTCTTTTGTTCTTTCCTCATTTCTTTTCTTTGGTTGTTCTGTTTCTCAGGGATCTGGTTTCTTGCATTGTCCTGTTTAGTGTATATGTTTTTCAGAGCCTCAGGGCCATTGCCCATATTTCTTCCCCACCATAGGTATACATACTCTGGACTAGCCATGCAAGTAATATCTACTCACTTGCGTATCCGTGTATAAAGAATGGATTATTACCTGACTCAAGTACTTGGTCAAGATAGTACACACATTTTGTTTCAGCATTGCCTTTACAGTTATGTTTTATCTTGAAATTATCACATTAAAGTTGAATCTTATGTGTCTCAATCCTGAGTTCACATTTTGTTTTAAAAAGAATCACACGGCTGTGTTCACAAATGCATTTGGGCGCATTGAGCCGTTTCAAGGTTATTCATACTTGAAAGGACATTGAAGGAAGGAGTATCATCCCTGTCCTATTTTAGTGATATGTTTAAGTTTGAATACAATTAAAAGTTTATGCAAACATTGTTTACAAAAGGAACTATTTGAATACCACACAATGTGTCAAACACAGGCTCATTAAAGTTGACTTTGTCGTGTATCAATCTTGAATGTACCAGGCTCCCTAAGGTTGACTTTACCGTGGTTCCATTATGAATACACATAGATCTGCAAAGATGACTTCACTCTGCCTCAATCATGAATGCAGGTGGATTTGCAAAGTTGATTTAACTTTGCTTCAATCATGAATGCACAGGGAGTGGTATCTTTATGTGTTTCAATCTTGAAAACATGTTGAATCACAAGACAGAATACTGTGTACTCTTGACAAAGCTTCATTTGGTTGAATATGGGTTGCTCATTTAGTGACTATGTTTGAAATCATAAAAGGATAGTCTTGGTGTTCAAACATGAATGACATTCTGCTTAATTCAGATTCTCAGAGCCCTACATGCTCTATTGGTTGTGATCTTTACTTCCTGCAACATCATTGCTATCAAATGTCATAATTTTGTGATGGGCTATTAATCAACATACACTTGGTGTTTGTTCATCAACGGTCTTTTATTTGATGAATGCATGTGGAATGTAACAAACATATTCATGTCATCAGTTTGTTACAAGTAAGTTTTATAGTTGTCCCATTATTAGGTTGATTACTGTGTCTCAATGTGTCTCACTCTATCACGCACAATTCACTTCACAATGCAATGAAATTTGGTTGTTGATCCCCCTCCCTCTCTCATAGAATATCTTAGAGAAACTATGAGATCTTCAAAGATTACTGTCTATATTGCCTGAAAAGATTTTTATCTAAAAATGAGAAAGTTATGTAATTGTTGTTAGAAGCAAAGTCCTTATTTGATTTATCCCAATCCAAAAGTATCAACTCACCATATGTACCCCTTCCTTGTTTGGACTCATTGAAAGGTCAACTTTTGTGTTCCTCAGTTGGAATCATATGAAACAAAGAATCTACTAAATATATGCTCTTGAATTGCATAAGCACTACCTGCCAAGAAGTGCTGACCAGAGCTGGGAAACTTGCCACAAAAATCAAATCTGCTTTTGTATTTCAACATTTCAACACATGCCTTGTTACAACAGTTGTACAATAATAAACCTGGAAGTCCTTACATTACAACTGCACTAATAGCACGAATCAACCTCCTCTGAACTGTTGACATTGTAAATTTCAGGCAAGACATTGAAGTGTTTTGCTATCAGGTCATTTGCTGGTTTTGATGATGTGCAAACTAATAGCATAGCTTCAGCTGTAGTGGCTGCAGTAATAGAGAAAGATAATTCCATTCCAAAGTGATTAGATAAAAATTCAAGTCAAATGTGTGCTGAATCTGAAGAAGGTTTTGGCTTTAGAGAGCTATCACCTTGATTCAGTGAGTTGTGTTTGCCCTGTGCTTTCCCACCAAAGGAACATGGGATGTTGGTGGTATGTTATTGATGAGATTATAGCAAGCAGAAATCATATAGCTCGTCAATGCATTTTGAATGGAATGATGTAAGAAATCCTCAGGATTTACATACTTTTGAGTATCCCTTGATCTATTATATCACTGACTGCATATCAAAAGGGCCACACATCATGCCAGAACACAGATTAATCATGTTGTAAAATAGATCATTGGTTTAGTTTATGACAGACTGGCAATATTTATCTTCTTCTTTCTCTTCCTTTTCTTTTTTCTTCCTTTTCTTCCTTTTCTTCTTTCTCTTCTTTCTCTTCTTTCTCTTCTTTCTCTTCTTTCTCTTCTTTCTCTTCTTTTTCTTCTTTTTCTTCTTTTTCTTCTTTTTCTTCTTTTTCTTCTTTTTCTTCTTTTTCTTCTTTTTCTTCTTTTTCTTCTTTTTCTTCTTTTTCTTCTTTTTCTTCTTTTTCTTCTTTTTCTTCTTTTTCTTCTTTCTCTTCTTTCTCTTCTTTCTCTTCTTTTCTTCTTTTCTTCTTTTCTTCTTTTCTTCTTTTCTTCTTTTCTTCTTTTTCTTCTTTTCTTCTTTTCTTCTTTTCTTCTTTTCTTCTTTTCTTCTTTTCTTCTTTTCTTCTTTTCTTCTTTTCTTCTTTTCTTCTTTTCTTCTTTTCTTCTTTTCTTCTTTTTCTTCTTTTTCTTCTTCTTTTTCTTCTTCTTTTTCTTCTTCTTTTTCTTCTTCTTTTTCTTCTTCTTTTTCTTCTTCTTTTTCTTCTTCTTTTTCTTCTTTTTCTTCTTCTTCTTTTTCTTCTTCTTTTTCTTCTTCTTTTTCTTCTTCTTTTTCTTCTTCTTTTTCTTCTTCTTTTTCTTCTTCTTTTTCTTCTTCTTTTTCTTCTTCTTTTTCTCCTCCTCCTCTTCCTACTTCAGTTTTTTCATCTTAAAAAATATTGGTAATTGTACCATGCTGGTAACTTGATTTCCAACAAAACATAATCATGAGGATATTTCATGTTTAGCATGTTATTATACCAACTAATTATTTATAAATTAAAAAGAAGGACATCCAAGTCAACAAGCACTTCAAGTTATGCTGTGCAGCTAGGTTGCAAATTCCGGCGGATTTCCGGCGGTATGACGCCTTACTCCGGAATATTTTCAATTTTACACAGTAACTAGATTACTGGGTGTGGCAGATTACTGTAAAAATCGCTAAGTAATTAGCTTGTTTTAGTCACTATTTTGATCAAGATACGACATGGAATCTTACAGTAACCAACCTAACCACAAAATTGGTATCCAGAACATAGTCTGTCCTTGTGTCCCATATTCTGATGCATGGAATCTTACAGTAACCAACCGTAACCACAAAATAGGTATCCAGAACATAGTCTGTCCCTCTGTCCCATATTCTAACGCATGGCTGGTTGTTGATTGAACTTCTCAGAGGTGTGTGCTGCAGCTGTTGCTCATTTCCTCAGCCCAAAGTCAAATCAACCACCATGGGAATGCTCGCTCAGTGAATCACCCATTTCTCCATCAAGATATGTCGAATTGCCATGCGCCCGGCACCATCCTGTGCCTGTTAATCCAGCGGATCAACGGCAGCATTTTATCCTGTGAGTTCCCTTTGTTAAGGTCGTTTTTTCAGACATCGTCTGTCCAATTAAATAGATTTAATTTTTTCCTAACCCACGCAGGTAATCCCCCATTTCTCCATCAATAACTCTCCAATGACCACACTCCTGCCACCATCCTTTGCCTGTTGTTGCTGCAGGTCAACGGCTGCGTTTTTTCCTGTGAGTTCCCCTGTTTTTGTTTAACTTTTTGGACACTATCAAAAACTGAAATTGCATGCTACTTTTCCCGCCCCCACACAGGTAATCCCCCATTTCTCCATCAATAACACTTCTATCCCCACGTGCTTGCCACCATCCTATGCCTGTTGTTGCTGCTGATCGACAGCTGTGTTTTTTTTCTGTAAGTTCCTTTGGTTTTGTTTATGTTTTTGGACACTATCGAAAACTGAAATTGCATTCGAATTTTTCTGCCACCACACAGGTACTCCCACATAACTCCACCAATAACTCTCCAATCACCACACGTCCACCCCCATCCTTTGCCTGTTGTAGCTGTGGATTGACAACATTTGCCGTGAGAGTGTTTGGTTTGTTTCCATTTTTCTTATTCCTCTTTTCTTTGAGGTTGCAATTAAAAATTCGTGCACTGACCACTGTATCCCCCTACCTCAACCAGCCTCATCCGTTCCACGGCTCTTCCACCACCCTACCATTACTTGAAGAATGGTGCATTTTACCATGCTGTACTGCCTTTTTTACTTCCAGTTCTTCCCTTTTCTAAAGCAGTTTTGCAACTTTTCACAAAACATCGTGAATCTTCCTCCTCCTCCTCGTCCTCCTCCTCATCCCATTCTGAATCAGAAGATGATGTGCCCCTTGCCAATTTAAACAGGCCACCAAGAAAGCCATTTGAAGAGTCTTCAGATGAGGAGAACGACATCCCCTTGTCAGAACTAGCCAAGGAACCTAGGCAATCACATGTGCAATCACAGAGCTCTCATGATGAAGACATGGAGAAGGAGAAAGAGGTGGAAGGAGATGCTTCTGACTCGGAAGAGCCATGGGGTGGGGTGGTTGAGGATGAGGCATACAAGATTGCATAGAACAGATTGTTGGTATCAAGTGATGGAGAGAAGACAGTAGATAAGCAAAAGAAGAAGAGGAGGGTATAGCCGCGCCATTTCCCCACAAATTTGGTTCCTGTGGGTGGAGTTTTCAGCACTATAGTACCTATTGATTGATGTAATTGAAGTGGTTAGTTTATGTTATTACAATGGATTACAGTCATAATATTAATAATTATTACAATGGATATCAGTCATAGTATTTATAAGATGCAGTAATACGACAGTGATATTACTGTAGCCAAGAGGAATATTACTGCGGAATATTACTGTAGAGTCAGTAGTTTGGACTTAGAGAACAAAAATTTGACAGTAACAACAGTAACATGATTTCGTAAGATTCCAACAGTAATATTACTAAAAATTGAGATGGTAGGAGTATATATACTCCTACCGTAATGGGACTCAAAAAGTTGCATTGTGACACAGTAATTTCACCGGAACCGACCGTAATTACTGCAGTAATTACGATTGGTTACTGATTACTGTGTTTTTGGGACAGTAACCAAAATCGGAATTTGCAACCTAGCTGTGCATGTTCACGGCATGATGCAAATGCACACTCACTGTTCCCATCCATTATTTGAGCTCAATACACACAATCATGACTCAATTCATGCTGGCCATTATTATCTTAGGTTCTCAGTTTCAAGTTTTGATACTTACATCTTTGAAAGTATGTAACATAAGTACCGATCAACTAGAGATTTGATGTTACTTTTCTAACTTTAAACTGTATACTTGGGCAATCAAAAATCTCTACATCCGGGAGAACCACATTATACAAAAAAGGAGCAAATGAAAATCACCTTTAGCTACAAAAAGGTAGTTGTGGTCTACTTGGTTGGCAGCTGGTCAGTTGTCAGTCAGCTGTTGCTCAGCTAAAGGTCAGCAGTTCATCATCATCAGCGGTGGTCTGCTATTGGTCAGCTTGTTGTAAACAAGACTCAACTTCTTCTTTTCAAGATATCCTAGACCCCAGTCAGGATGAAATTAGATGATGGGGGTATTGTATTGTATTATCTATTGCTCATGGTGTTGTGTGGCAGACATTTGCCATCATGTCGGCTGTTTGTGTGTCCACTGTGTAGCTGGTCTGCTGTGGTCTGTGGCTGGTCTGCTGTTGGTCTGTGAATGTTCAGCGTTCAGCTGTCAGGCTATTAATGTTCAGCTGTTGGTCAGCTATCTCACGTTACCTTTATAAGCAAAACACTATTTTCATTTTCATCTTTATGGATACCTCTTACTTACAAACAACGCCTTTGTGATGTCCACACTGCCTTCCAGTGGATTCTAGTAATTTAGAAATCTGAGTGTCTTGGTTCTCATCAGCGTACTCTGTGCATAAGTCTCCCAGCAGTCTACCAGCAGTCTACCAGCACTCTACCAGCAGTCTCGAGCAGTCTCCAGCAGTACATTACAAGCAGCAGCTGCAAGACTTTTTGTAGCTTGCCACACAGAATGCAGTTCGTAGAAACAGAGGAAGTCCAAGGTTTACAAATAAAGTGGCTTGTTACGCACAGTAGAAAATTGGCACGTGCGCTTTGCCGCTTGTTTACGCTTAGTAGAAGAAATGGACACGTGTGTTAGGCCAAAAGTTAGGTAACTTGCGATTGCTAATAATTGCAAAAAAATGGCGATTGTTGCAATTCCTCGGTAACCATAGTTTAGCCTGGGATTTCTGCGAAGGGAAATAGTTTGGCATCAATTGGAACGAGTGACATGATGGATTGGCATCAGAATACCACGATCAGCATCATTTGAGAAGGGGCTTCATACCACCCATCTTTAATACTGAGTGGTTATTACATTTCCTTAGGAATTGTAACTTGTAACCACATATGGAATATTGCAATAATGTGATTCCTAAGGAATCACATTAATCGTCTGACTACAACTTGTATACAATTCCTAGGAATTGTTTTTCCTGGAATGATCATGTATCGATCACAATTCCTTGGGAGTTGCACTTCAGTACAAACGAGTGGTTATTACAATTCCTTAGGAATTGTAATCACAGATGGAATAAAGGAATTGCATTAATAGTCTGACTACAACTTGTACATGTTGGACCCCATGATGGCACCGTCCCAGTTCTAGCACTGGGACAAAAAATTCGCCCAGTGCTAGAACTAGGCGTTTTTCTCCCCGTTGTGGCACCGTGCCTCAATGGGGTGCGACAAAAGTCCAGTTCTAGAACCGGGTGCCCAGTTCTAGAACTGGGAGATTTGCTCCAACCCTCATTGTGGCACCAACCCCAATGGGGCACCAGTGCCTTAATGGGGACAATGAAATCGTCCTAATTTTGGCACCAGTGCCTAAATGGGTCTTTCAAGCATGCCCATTATTGGCACTACTATTGTACTTAGTAGAGTTAGTGCTCCAATGGGGATTGTGGGTAATGAGCTGTCCCCATTTGGGCACTACCATCATAAGACATATATAATCTCATCTTTCACTCTCACAAAGATTTATCACTATCACAATAATTATTCTACGATCCCCCCATGGCATTTAGAATTGCAAAGTAATCCTGCCTTAAAACATGAATATCTTTTTGTTTGGCATGTACCCTGTTTGCACCCACACCCAAGATACTTTCCTTGCCCCCCAACGATGGAAACTGATGCAGCTGCTTTTCGTTCTTTGATCTTAGGTAACCCTGTCCACTCATCAACAACACCATCAAGACCCATGATGACACTTGTGGACACTGTACAACTGTCAAGTAGCTTGGGTGATACAACCTGTCAAGAACTCCCGCTTTACAAGCCAAACGATAAAGTGGACAATTGTTCCCCTTCCACTGCACAACCTCTACAACAATCAAAGTCAAGTTCTTACCATCCACCTTTGTAGTGTCCACATTATGTAGAGGCACTTGGACAATAGAACACACAGCTCAGCAGTTATGGAAGAGGAATCCTCAGTTGCGTTCTTCATGGCACGGCCTTGATTCACCATCGCTCCATACGCATCAGTTTCTTCCTTGCCGGTGATTCGTCAAGGTCAATTTCCTTCCCTTCCACTGCCTTCTTCCTCTTCTTGTCTGAATGTATTGCACTCCAGTAGTCCGTTATTGTGGGATGTCTAAACCACTGTCCCCACAGCGAGAACAGCTTTGTACCCCCATCATCTTCCACAGTGTCCAGCACACTTTCTCCAAACTCATCAAGAATTTCCCAGGTATTCTTTTGTACTTTCCTGCCAATAACACGGGTCCAAGGATCAGATAGACTATGCAACTTACAACAATTGTAAAGCAAGAATGAAAGCTGGCCTCTTTTAAAGAAAAGGGAGTTACAGGTGTCTCCGTGTTAAGGAGGATACTCAACCATCTGTGATGACTATCATCCTGGTACGGTGGGACAGATGTGAGGTACGATGGCTAGAAATCCACATTATCATCTTCATTGGAGTGACTGATGTTGTCAGTTTCTCCCCTGGGAGTAGTTGCCATTGGAGATTGCAATGTGTGGTCTCCAGTATCTCCGACAGTCAACAGCTCAGGAGGACTCTTCCTCATTGCAGGTGGTAACTCCATCCCATCCATAAGTCTGTTTGCAAAAGTGTAGTCCATGCAGGGGACAGCCTGGTAACATATGCCACATTGAATGACTACTCCAAGCCATCCAAAGTATGTGTTGCTACCATCCTTCGCTGTAGCTTTGCAGACAAGTAGGTTGATGAACCTGTTGGTGACATCATCCTGGAACCCATCTGAATGGAACGTTCCTGACACGGGAGGGTATTCTGGTAGTTCCGGGTATTCTGTGGGTTCTGGTAGTGGTGCTGTGACAGGATGATTCTTCTGTTTTGTGGAGACCCCGTACTCTTTTTTTTCCTAGATGACTCCTTTTTGGCTGCAGGTTCAATGGTACCATCGTCAAAGAAGGATTCCTCCAGAGGAACATCGGTGTCCAGTCCCAAGCACGCCTGGACATCCATTTCAGTAGCCAAACCTTCGAGAATGGTTGGATCAATCGGTAGGTTCGATATTCCCACCTGGGGATTCTGACCAAACATCAGACGGTATGGCGTTTTGCCACCTATACCATGATGAACCTGGGTGTTGCAGCACCACTGGATAAAAGGGAGAGGTTGGGCCCAATGCTTCGACTTGTTTGCATGCATCCAATTTGATATTTTTTCTTCCACTGTCCTGTTCCTTTGCTCCACTCCCCCATTAGACTCTGAGTGTCTGGGTTTCCCAGTCACAAGTCTGGTTCCAGGCCACAGCTTCTTTATTTCATTCATGACAGAGCAAAACTTGGAAAACAGAAAGGGAGGATACGGGTGAAGATGGAACAAGACAATGAACATTTCTAAATCACAGTTACCTCTCCATCCAACTGGACATGTTTTGACTTAGTAGCCCCTTGGCTAAACTCTGTCCCATTGTCTGCTTCGAGAATTGATGGTGGACCAAAGATGGAGAAGATGTTGATTAGCTCAACGGCCACTGCTTCGTGGGTCTTCTGCCTCAATGGGTGCAACTGGCAGAACTTGATGCCATGGTCCTGATAATCCAGGACATAATTGTAGGACCCATCAGACATGCTCTGGAAATCAATTAGATCAATCTGAGCATGGACACCCGTCCCTCTAGTTAATAGAGGTTGGTGACCTGCTTTTGGCCTCCTTCTAGCCTTCGCCCGTACACAAACAGGACAGAACTTCGGGAAGATCTCGCAGACCCAACGGGGAATTTTCTTCCCGTACTTGGCATTCACTATCTTGTACAAAGGTGGATCTCACGAACCACATCAAATACACGACTGTAATGTTGGCAGGAATCCAAGGCCAACCCAGCCCCTTGTTTGTAGATGAGAGTGCTGGAGGTGTTGATGACCAGCACATCGTACCTCTTTAGCCATTTGTAGGCAATCTTGTTGGGGTAACTCCTCATGATGGAAGCTTTTGTCTCTTGTGAGACATTCCTGATAGACAGGAAGAAGTTCAGGATCTCGTTGAACTGCACATCAGTCATGATGTGCTTGGCCCTCTGGCCTTGAGAGATCGTGGCAATCTTCTTGTCCACTTCAGCATAGAAGTCAGACTTCCTGGCAGAAAGGGCTCTATCTTCCTCTTCCTCAGTCGGGAGCTCCTGAGGATCAGGGTCTTCATTTGAGGTACCTTCTGATACTGAACCGCCTGAGTGGGGGACAACAAAGTCCTCATCCGAATGGGATCCATTGCTGAGGATCTCCTCTTCTGGCTGTTGCTCTTCATCTTCAGCTGAGGAGAGATGATCACTCTCCATGCTGAAATACTGGAATTAGGTGAAATTGGACTGGGGAAAATGCAGTTCTTTTTTACGAGCTTGTGGTGCTTGTAATGAGAGCCATGGCTCCTGCCAGTTGCGTGACAGTGCAAGATTGCGCTCGCAAGTTCGCACTGCTTGTTATGGCTGTGGCAGCACGAGCAAACTCGTGGCGCGCACTGCGAGATTTGGAACACCTGCGTGAGAATGGTGTGCTGACACGATTCGTGTAGGCTGTGGCAAGTGGAAAATGACTGTCGAGTGCAAGCGTGATGGCTGTCATCAACTCACGGATGTGTGAGAGAAAAAATAATGCAAGTGCATCGAATCTTAGGCTAACTACTATACCTCAGAAAATTGGTGATAGTAGTCAGCCTTACCTCAGATCACTTGTCCAACTTGTGCTATTCATCAGCCATCCAACAGTCCACACGACACATCAAGACACAACCATGTCGAACAAAAATGATATTGGCCGGAATCGCAATATCTCCAAAACTACTGGTGCTCCACGCTGCCCTAAACATCGTACGGACACATCACAGTGTCCGGCATCTTTTGAACCCTTGAGGCAACGTTCGGCCCCACTACAACTCGCGCTCGGCCCCATACTAACTCCCCCCAAAATAAACTGACCAACATCACGCTTCTTTTCATCCCTTGACGCAATGTTTGGCCTCATCACAACTCGCGCTCGGCCGCAAATAAACTGACCAACATCACGCATCTTCTTAACCCTTTACGCAAGATTGGGGCCCATTACAACTTGCGCTTGGCCCCACACTAGCTGGCAAAAAAACTGACCAACATCATGCCAAGGGATCGATCAATTCAAGTCCATTCCAATGGTTTGGTACTTGCCTTGATTACTCAAGAGCCACAAAAGCGGGCCAGATATAGTGACAGGTGGATCTGCGATGAATCCTGGTACCAACTTTTCAAGAATGACTCCAAAATCAAGAGAGCAAACATAGTGAAGTCGCTTCACTATTTCAGTGGTACTTTGGAAAAACCAAGCAACCACCCATTGCACCATTGTGAATTTGTCCCCAGGTGTCCTCACGATGGCAAAAAGAGAAGGGTGCAGTTCTTCTACTTGGTACGTCTATTGCAGCCTAGAAAACCCACTCGATCACCGTCATGTGGTTTAATGCGCAATACGACAACCAACCATATTGGTGGTACAACAATTGATATCGATGGAATAATCACTCCTGCATCTACACATCAGCAGACACAGACTCCTACAACATTGACGCAGACCCCTGCTCTGGACGAAACTAAAACAGAAAACAATAATTCAGTATTGCCTCCACCTCGGCCACAGAAATTGATAGATCAATTTGATGAAACACCAATATACTGGGAATCACCTGAGGCAGCCATACTTTTTGGGTTTGAGCATGGAGATGACGTTGATGAGGGTTTGCATGGACTCATCATGCAACTAAAGTACGCTGTTAATACATGCAATGGATATCGCAATATAGTTGAAGGCAATGGCGAAGATTTGTCTCACAATGATATATTTGACTTAAGAACTAAATCTTTGTATTTAATCAATGTATCTGATTTAGCGATTAAAAGGATGGGTCGGGATGGTGTGCAGTGGGTGAATCATGTTTATACTGAAACAATATCAGCAATGCAACGTGCTGGAGTAGAAACAATTAAGTCCAGGCGAACTTTAGCTTATTGGAACATTATGTTTAGGACACAATGTGGCAAATTTCCCCATCCAAACCCACACGTTGCCAATGGAAAGAAAGCTGTACCTTTAATATTTGAATTAGAGCCCCAGTTCAAAGCTGATTGTTTGGACTACATCTACGGAAACTTTGACAACTTTGTGGTGGACATGCTCAGAGACGAGATTATAGAAAAGTTACTTCCAAAACATGTTAAGCAGATCGGTGAAAGGGTTACAAATGGTCAGCTAACTCAATGCTGTGACAAGCAGACTTTGTTGCAACGATATACCAATATACCTCCGTAGTATAAGGTTGTTTTGTCATGGGTTAAGTCAATTGGTTTCTATCGCGACTCTGTAAAGAAAAGCTATTATAGCGACGGACATGAAAAACCAGAGCAGAAGAATCATCGATCCCGACACACTCATCAGTACTTAGCAGAAATAGAAACACTATGTCAATGATGGATCTCGGTTTCTCGAAGTGAATTGGCAATTATAAATTCAACGTTGGATATTTACGATCCAATCATTAATGATGGGTATGAATATGAGACAGAGGACGGCGTTAAAATGATTGAATTCCACGTGGACGATCATACTGAGCTACAAAATGGCAGAACAGAAGTATCCCGGTTTTGGTGGATGCATCAGTGTTCGAAGTGATCCCAGTGCAAAACCAATTATCATGTTTGGTCAAAATGAAGCCATATACAATCAAAATCTTGTCAACTCGGTACAATGGGTATCACCAGATGGTGAAAGACCCATACTACCAAAGAATAATGGGATGGGGAAGATGATTTCGGCAATGCAATCTAGAGAGACCGGATTTGGCAGTGGAATCACCGACGATCAGCTGAAAGAAGTACATAGGAGAAGAGAGGGTCAAGAATATCGTGACAAGGATGCAACGATTGCTGTCAATGGCACATCTAAAAAACGTCCACTTACGGCAGACCCTTTCATATGGACATTTGCGCTTGGTGGAACCAATGGCTATTGGACAGGTAATCATACCTTGGTTCAAGTCGAAGATTGCTTTGACTGTTTCTATGTTTTATTTGGCTGCGAGATTGAATGTGTCATGCAATTTGATCACAGCTCAGGACACGCGAAGAAAAGGATTAATGGATTAGATGTGAAAGGAATGAATAAGGAATGGGGTGGGTCGAACTACATGCGACCAGCCATGATCAAATCCGAGGATGGCTTTGTTGGATCATATTACGATAAGACAAATCCTAGAATGGTGAAAGTTGGTGAGAATCAAACCATGGTGTATGATGAGAATGACATAGGACCATTTCATCTTACCGAGAACGAACGTGCTAATAGAAAGTACGACAAGGTAACACCCATCCCGGTCGCTGCACAGAAAGCAACATATGTGCTAAAAAAAGATTTGGTCTGGGTGCTAATGGGAACTGATTTTGGAAAGGCAATGGGAACAACTACACTGTTAAGTATGAGACTATCTGATCTAAAAGCAAAGCCAACGCACTTGACGTCCCAACAAAAATAACTGAGACTGAGAAGACCACAAAAGGATGGGATGGCAAACCGAAAGGCATTTTCAGGTATTATGGGAGCAAGGATTCATTGACTCCTTAAACTGCAAGAAATACAGGATGAAGCTACTCGATGACAACAGCGAATTAGTCCCAGAGTATTCTTTGATTCATTTGTTGGAAAGCTGTACAGATTTTATGAATGAAACAACTCAGTTAGAGTACAGATGTGTATGTTTGGGTGGACGAGCTATAATTACCACAAAATTCCACTGCGAATATGCCGGTGAAGGTATTGAATATAGTTGGGGATACTAGAAGGCAATGTATCGAAGGGCACCACTCCGAAGGAAGAAGGGTAAGCAAAATTTTGATTCTCTCGTTGCCAAATGTATTTCTCGTGAGATGATTTCAAAAGACATGGTCAGGAAATTCAGTAAAAGAGCACATCAATACATGGTGGGGTACAAGCTGATGGAGATGGATGCAAATACTAAAGATGAATGCCAACAAAAATCAAGTTCACAAGGCAAGATCGAGCGAATGAAGAAAGTGTTGAAAACTCACAGAGCTGCTTTAGGCTTTGATTCAAAATTAGTATTTCAAAGTGTTGCCGCATCCGATTTCAATTGGGATAATGAAATTGAAACTGATGCAAAACGAGAAAAGAAACTTGGTCAGTGTAATAAACGAAAGATAAATTAAATAATAATATTTAATTGATGCACATACCTTTAGTACTATGCAATCCTTATGCAATCCTTTCCCCACCCATAAACCATGTTCACCAATCATCTTTCCCACTGCGCTACCATAATTTTGATAATAATGGTACCTGCAAATGATCTCCCCATCCATTGCAGAAGTAACTGTAATAACTTCACTGCTTTAGACTTTGATTTCAAATTTGTATAACCAAGTGTTGCCGCATCTGATTTCAATTGGGATAATGAAATTGAAACAGATGCAAATTGAGAAAAGAAACTTGGTCAGTGTAATAAACGAAAGATGAATTAAATAATAATATTCAATTGATGCATGTACCTTTATCAATATGCAATCCTTATGCAATCATTTCCCCACCCACAAACCATGTTAACCAATCATCTTTCCAACGGCACAACCGTAATTTTGATAATAATGGTACCTGTGGTTGATCTCCCCATCCATTGCAGAAGTTACTGTACTAACTTCAATACGTTTGTTGAGTAGAAAGTCACCGTACGGTACCATCTCCTTTGCGATGTATCCCACCTTACACGAGCCCATAAATAGGACAATATCAACACATTCTTCACCCTTGCAAATAGTGTGTTGCTTTGTGGCAATAAGGATGGATCCTACCATCACTTCTTTGCCACAAATATCATGATCAACGCAACTTCTACCATCACCACCATGGGTCAGGCCCACTATCTTAAGACGTTGAGTATTCAGAGTATTCATGGTGAGTACTAGGTGTTTTTTGTCGTAATTAGGGCAAAGTTAGGGCAGCTTATGTGACGGCAGTGGGGGTGAAGACTTCTCGAGGAAGGGGTGGTGTATGTGTGCATGTACGATTTTGAGTGCAGTGGCAGCAACGATCTGGAATGATTGAGATTGCAGTGGCAGCGCGATTGTGATTTTTTGAGAACTTCGTTCGAAGTTCGAGAAATTTTTTTAGAAATGGGTCCGTTTGGACATTTAGAGTGCGCGAATGATGGGTACACGTAGAATTTGTAGCGTACCTACTGTATGTCGTTCAGGTCTGGTGCCCAGCTGTATGCCTCACGCAAAATAAAGTGACTTGTTTGTTCTAAGTAGAAAATGGGTGTGTGCGCTTTGCGCGCTGCTTCGCGCACGCCGTGCGCGCTATCGCACCCTTTTCTCGTTTAAATAAGATATAATTTTAAAGGTAAACAGGGATTAAAACATCATGACTACCCATGTACGTCACCCCGAAAAATTAATTATTTACAGGTAAGTTCACATCAACTTATTGGTAAGTACCTGTTTTGGCAAAAGTCAAAAAAACTGTCTCAGAAGAATAACGGAGAAGGAGAAAAGGTCTCAGTCTGCAATACAACCGAGATTTTGAAAAAATCTTGATACTAAATTTCCTCTCAATTTCAACGATGATGGACGTTGGACGGGAGAGTTCCCTCCGTTCCATCACAGGAACGAAGAGGTTTCCTTCCTCGACCTCGTAGCCAATCCACACATCCCACCTCTTGTGCCACGCTCGAGCACCTCTTCACTTGCCGCTCAATCACATCAACTGCTACACCCAATTGCAACACTAAATGAACCTCTAAAAACGCCGCGGACAAAAAATAACAAAATGAGCTCCCTGCCAATGCCACCAACAACCAACACGGCTACCTTCGAAAGCTCCTTCTTCACCGAACACGACGAAGTTTTAAATTTGATATCCATTATATCGTCGACATCCCATCCATCATTGGAATTGACGTCGGACAATCCTGCCACGGCCCTATCCAAATTTCGCACCATATTCGACAAATACTTGGAATGTCCCACGTTACTGGATCCCTTTCTAGAAGGTATGGTTCAAAAACTCAGTTTGCCCGCGAGGAAAATTATTCATGAAGTGTTTTTTTCGCAGCATGGCATGGACGGCGAAGAAGCAACTGGTTGTAATATCGATGAAATTGGAATTCAAAATCAAAGGGTTGAACAATTCGAAAGACTCATGCATTTACTATCGGCCATCTACGCATTGTCCAAGGTGCGAGGGAGGAAATATATTCAAAGACTCATGCCGCATGAGGCATCGGATGTCGAGCCAGTGCTGGCCATGCTGCGTTGGTTCGGTTGTTTAGCGAGTCATGTTAAGGCACAATCGAGTGGAGGAGCCGGTAGGAAGAATGAATGCGCCATTCCCAAGCTACCGATGGAGATGCAAACATTTCAAAAGAAATTAATTCAACAGCAGCAAAAAGACGAGAACAGCGCGGAAGATGCCAAAATATGGGAATCGATTTATTCATTGCTGAATTGGCTTGGTATCATTAGTTTGGTACCTTTTGATTTGCATACCATCGATTCATCGTTGGAGTCAGAAGCTACTCACAGCATGTCATCGAGTCAACAAAGTGGAGGTAGCATGACACTTGTCCAATCCATTCTATCCACGTCTGTGTCGCACTTGAACGACTCGGGCCCGACTCGAGAAGCTGCCGCGGCGTGTCTAGCCTCGTTGCTGTCACGTCCCGATTTGGAACAATCGGAACTAGAGGGATTTGTCATTTGGTCTGCTCAGGTAATGTACTGGTTTCGAACTGGAAACTGTTCTTCAAACGATGAATTTTGTCGTTCTCACTCTAATGGCGATGAGTTAGCCAGCAATACAAATATTTCGTCGACAATGTTACCAATGTCGAGCAATCCACCATCAGTCTTTCTTATCATGGGCATATTACAAACGCTCGCCGCCATATTCAAATCGGGACATCGCTCCAACCTACTCTCCACTCAACAAAAATTGAACGGAATCGAATTACTGTGGGAGCAATGCATTCTCGTTGCAGAGGGTTCGATTGGGTCTATGTTACTCCGAAAGTTGTTGGTGAAATTGTTTGCGAGGATTGGTTGCGCTTACTTGCCACCGAGGGTGGCTGCGTGGAGATATCATCGGGGTCGGAGGTCTTTGTTAGAGAATTTGATGAATTCAGGCGTTCCTGTTGCAACTGGTCAAAGTGAGAACGTAGCATCCGACAAAGAAACCTCGCAAGACGGCAACGAGTTGTTTTTGATTCCAGACCAGGTGGAAGATGCAATGGGCCAACTTCTTCTATCTTTGACAGACCCTTCAACAATAGTACGTTGGTCGTCTGCAAAAGGTATTGGCCGTCTCACAGAGCGCCTTCCTGCAGTTTGTGCCGATGACGTCTTAGATGCAATCCTTCAAACTTGCTCCGACCCCGAACGTGATCGCAATTGGCACGGAGCTTGTCTATGCCTAGCAGAGCTGGCTAGGAGAGGTTTACTCCTGCCAAACAGATTGAAAGAGGTTGTCCCAATTGTTGTTCAGGCTATCGGATACGATGTTAGACGAGGACAGCATAGTATCGGCGCTCATGTTCGAGACGCTGCATGTTACACGTGTTGGGCGTTCGCTAGAGCATACTCGCCTGAGGTGCTGAGACCTCATGTCAAAGAATTGAGCGAGGCGCTTGTCCTGACAAGTTTATTTGATAGAGAGGTTAATTGCAGAAGGGCGGCAAGTGCTGCTTTTCAAGAGTCTGTTGGGCGGTAAGACTTTTTCTTGCAATGTTGGACCATTTCATGTATTGACTAACAACTTACGACCGGCATTCTTTTCTTCTCTTTCGACGGAACAGACAAGGGGCTGACAATTTCAAGCACGGCATAGAAATACTAACTGCTGCTGATTACTTCTCTCTTGGCAATCGCGTCGATGCTTATTTGAATATCGCCCTCATGATCGCGAAGTTCGATGAGTATCAAAAGCCAATCATCCATCATTTGTCTAATGTCAAATTGCATCATTGGGATATCGACATACGAACTTTGGCATCGCAATCTCTTGCCAAAGCTTCCAAATTGGATCCTCTGTATTGTGCGAACGAAATTCTACCTCAGCTTTTGAAGCTTTGTTTCAATGATGATCTTGTTGTGCGACACGGCTCTCTTCTTGGCGCCGCAGAAATGGTTCTTGCATTAGGAGAGCTAAAACTGGTGCAAGACGACACAACTTTTAATGAAGACTTGAAGTCATCAATTGCTGAGCTGATACCATCAATTGAAAAGGCTCGATTGTACCGAGGTAGAGGAGGGGAGATCATGAGATCCGCAGCATGTAGAATGATCGAATGCATTTCACTTGCAGGCGTCCCTCTGACAGTTAAACAGCAGGTAAGCCATTGTTGATTCCTAACGCTTCTTGAAAGTACAATTCAGTTCTACTGACACAACAACCTTGTCAGGTACGGTTGCTGGACTCCGTTGATACTTGCCTGGCTCACCCAAATGAAGAAATTCAAAGCGGTGCAGCCAAAGCACTGAACGCTCTGCTAAGTAATTATTTCCCAGTAAGCAGCAACGGCCCATCTGAACGTCTCCAAAGTCGTGTAGTGGATAAATACATTTTGATTGTCAAAACCGAGGACAACCCAGCAGCTACTCGTGGATTTAGTCTCGCCCTAGGCTCTCTCCCTAGCAAGCTTCTCGCTCCTAGTGAACGCGTATTGGATAGTGTTCTGAATTGTTTGTGCGATGCCTCGAGAAGGAGTTCCTTGGTGGGAGGCGAAGGCGACGCAGAAACTCGTCGCAATGCCATCACATCACTAGTCAACGTTTGTAAAACAGTTGGCATACGTTATACACCGGATGGAAAGAATAGGGGAGTTGAGACTGCACCAGTCACCCCTCTAACAAAGCACCAAGCATTACGAGTTTTTGATACTCTTCTAGATGCAATGGACGACTACAACACTGATAGACGCGGTGATGTTGGATCGTGGTCACGAATAGCAGCCATGAATGGGCTTGAAACACTAGCTTTTCTTACCGTAAAGTCGTCGCAAGCACACCCCCATTCAGCTCAGCAGACGCAACTTATTTCACAGTCACCAACCCAAAAGGAGATCCTAGTCCCTTCCTTTGTGGAGCGTCTGTCCTCTTTTTCCACTATGGCTACTCAAAACCCTCCATATGAGAGTGCCATCATATTCAACGAAAGTCTGTGCTATTCCATATTGAGCGCCCTATTGAAACAATTCGGCGAAAAACTTGATGCAGTGAGATCTCAAGCAGGTCTATGTATAGAAAGACTCCTAACCAATGACTCTCCCCGATTGCCATTTGTGCCGTGTCGACACATGCTTATCCGTGCATTAAATTTGAATGGCCAACCCAAAAACTGGTCCAATCCAGCTTTGACTTTTCCCTTGCTCATGTGTGCAGTGAACATAGAAGGCTTTCAAGAGCCTATTTTATCTGGGATTGTCATCAGTGTTGGTGGGTTGACGGAAAGTGTCTCAAAGAGTTCAAGTGCTGCTCTTTTTGAGTGGATAAGAGAGTTGAGGAATGCGAAAGCAATACCACAGATCTACCAAATGGGTGAAGGTGAGCAACTTAGCACATCTCTCCCGAGGGATTTCAAAAATTCGTTGATTCGAACGTTAAATCGCTAATATCTTTTTGTTCAGTGTTTCTTGGCTTGTTCCGTAGAAACAAGCGCAATGGTCGAGTTCTTCTTCCACTTCTTGCAACGTTGGATAAACTCTTAACTCACGGCTACCTTGATGAGCTGCTCGACATGAGAAATGGCGAGTTTTCTGACAGCCTTCTGAGCTCTCTGTCAGACGATGCGACAGGTTGCACTGATGTCAAACGTCTCTTAGCAATCGTGGACGTTTCTATAAATCTTCTCCAACCCCATCTACAGACCATAGGCTCGGTAAGAAGGACGATCTTGACGTATTAACTCTACTCTTCTACTCTACATTTTAATTACACATCAACTTTCGTCGTACATCGATAGGTGAAGGAGAAGGTGCTTCCATTTGTAATGTCGATGCTTCTAAATCCCTATCCTCGCGTGAGGCGATTTGTTGCAGAGCAACTATTTGCAAAGCTAACAGTTGATGGAGAGTCAATGTTTGATGACCACAGCCGCCTAGAAGAAGCCAACCAGCTCCTCCTCAACGTTGTTTGGCACGACGAACACGATGCATCTGGTCACATTTTAGCGTCAAGAAATCGTATAGCAGATTTATTGGGTATTCCTTTGGAATTGGAGGAGCGAAATAAATCCCTCACCAAGAAAAACAACTCTCATTTTTTTGTTCCTCGGGATGAATTTGAGAATTACTCCAGTCTTGTCAATAGTTCAACAGCATAGCGTCCATAGTAGTTACCGCCGCCGCAGAAATAAGGAGATAGATTTCGTAATACATAAACATCATGATTCACACTATTATTACAAAGGAGCTAAAATATGAATTTTGTTTCCCTGACCAGTCAGTACTCAAGTAGACACAGTGATGCAAAATTTATGCACAATAAGTGCATATATTTTGTGTTGTGTGTGGCTCTCTAGGGAGATGGCTGGTTTTGGTATTGGAAGTCCAGAGTGTCATTGAGGTTGTTGTTATGCCTCATATCCTTATTCAGAGACAAAATTGGCAAGCAACCAGTTGATCAAATTGATAGCGTGTTCAATTGGTGTAGATGTTTAATTTAACCTATAAAGACTAGTTATAGATCTGACCAAACAAACAAGTTGAAAGTACCAATTGATGATTGAATCACTTTAAAAGTAATTCCGTTGCACCCTAGTATCATCAGTTCTTGCTTTTCGACATATGACCTTGCATCACTGAAACAGCAATAGCAGTCATATCCGGAAACCTCTACACTCAGTAACACTTCGATTCACTAAAAAGGTGGATCCTCTTCATGTGGTGGAACTTGACGCCGAACGATCAGCGATCAATAGCTGAAAGTGAATAACAACCTAATAGGCCGACGGAGCTCCTCATCCTGATACCTTACATCTCTTGAATGCCAAGAGAGAAGTGAGTAAAAAGAATGGGACTTTGAAATGGAGCCTGTTGTGTAATGGTACGAGAACACAACAATGTGTTAGGAGATGTTTGATGAGTTGGAATAGAATAAGCAGGTTTACACTCACACAAAAGCTTTTGAAAGCGAGACAATAATCAAGGGCCCGAGGGGCTTACTTTTGACGCAAATAGCTAGATCTCATGAGTAATCCTTTTTCTGTAGTAAGCTGCTGAGCTTAAACATCAGAAAGCAACTTGGCCATTTTTTGAATTGCTTGTTCTGTCACCTCATTCATTCTTGACACAAAACGAAAACAACCCTCTCTTCCCTCAACTTCCACTGTGTGCATACTACAGTATGTATCGGAATGATACATTTATTTTTGTACCCACAAAAGCAAAATGGGACATCCACAAAAGGCAACTTAGTGTCCCACCCTGCTCACTTGGTGGACATGATAGAATTTCCAATTCTAATCCAAAATGCTTGGAGGGAAAGTGGGTTCTATAAACAAGTTTACTGCATTCAACTCCATGAGAAAGAGTTGTTACAATGCATGCATGAGTATGTGTGTGTGTCGTGGTATTGTGGCTGTATTACATGTCATGAGTCGTTTTCATCATGTGTGCACGAGTGTGGTGTGTGTAATGTGGTATTGTGGCTCTACTATGATGCCATGAGTCATACAATACAGAGAAGAAGCAGTAGTGTTCTCTGGACATTTTCACAATCTCTCTTTTGCCTCTAATTTATTACTAGTAACCGCGGCAAAATTTTTCTGTAGCGAGATAGACAGAATGCAATTCATAGAAACAGAGGAAGTTATAGGCTTAAAAATAAAGTGGCTTGTCTAAGCTTATAGTTGTTAATGGGCACATCTGCCTTGCATGCCAACACACCCATTTTTATATAAGATATAATTTTAAAGGAAAACAGAGATCAAAACATGATGACTACCTATGTATGTCAACCCCCAAAAATAATTATTTACAGGTTAATATGCTTGAATCTATTGTGGAAGTACCTGTTATGATAAAAAGTGAAAAAACTGTTTCACTAAAGGAGAAGAAGCAGAAGAAGGTGGAGGAGAATGAGGAAGAGGAGAAAGAGAAGGAGAAAAGGGGCTCAGTTTCCAATACGACTAAGATATTGAAAATTCTTGTTTTTGAAAAATCTTGATTATATCCCAGTACTTTGAAATTCTGCCGGTCAGAATTTGTTTACTGCTAAATCGCAAAATCCACATTCTGCTAATTGGCAGAATTTCATTACATACTAATTACCATGCAACCTCTATCTAACATTAGTAACAAAACAGCCACATTGCAAGCAATCACTTCCAACTTCATCCGTGCGCACACACATCAACACAGACAACTACATCAGGATCTCAAGTAATAGCTTGAATGCTAGCTCTGCTGTGGTTGACCCTATGTTGGCAAATGCTCCCACACAGAACGATGCTAGGCCTACTACTATACCGAGGCCGACAACAAGCCAATCTGCTGCTGAAGGAGGCTCAGCTTATAGTGTTAGAGGAAGAGGGGACCAGATGCCTGGTACAGGCAGAGTGGGTCAAACCGCTGGTAGAAGCAGAGGATGTTGAACGCCGGGTAGCGGAATAGGTAGAAGAGGACGAGGAGATGAAAATCCTCTCATCAAGAAACTACTGTCAGTTCAAGGTCTTGTGTCAAGGATGGTGGTTGGACAATTCTTAGAAGCCTAACATGTCTAAGTGCCAAATCATATCCCAATCCGAATGCTCAGAGCAGTATGCATCCAAGAGATTTAGAGAGACATACTTGAACATGGCAGATAGTCAATCAAAGTATTGCCTTTGTCATGGGATTGATAATGATGATGTGGCTGTGTTCAGTGTTCTATTTTCAAGCACTGCTGCAGAGAACATTTGGATGCATACAACAGAGCAACTTGTCAAAAATGGACACCATGCTGTAACTACCATCACCGAGATGCACCAATTCTTTGGGACAATGTTCACTTGAAGCAGATTTCGAGTATCGAATGATCTGTTCTCTGCCTCATTTGGGAGTTCTCATTGAATCAACATACAATGTAAGGCTAATAAAAAAAGACCATTACATTGCTATTCTCAAATGGCTTAGAAGCTATGAAGTTGCTGGAAGATACGGGGATGATGACACAGATGGCACTTGGTTTCAGAGATGGAACCATTTGGAAAAACTTGAAGAGTTAGAAAAACTCATGTTCAAGCCAACATTGGATATTATAATGAACAGGAAATGTGGCGAAGTTGTCCTTGATGGCAAACTAATAAGATCATGTGCACATGATGTCAACCAGGCAAGACAAACACACAGTCTAAGGAATGCTGGCAAAGATGGAGTAGTTGCGGATTGCTTTGCATGTGCTCATACTGGAATTATGTTTGGAATGAGGTTACGTGTTGTAGGCGAGTCCAACCAGAATCATGTCTTGGAGTTGTGCAAACGCCTTCTGATTCTTTCTTCCCAAAATCATTATGTTGGCTTAAATCTGGATCATGGGTCTGGAGGAAAGAAGAATGTGGCATCAGTGGGTGTTCTTGGATACTCCATGAGTACTATTGCACCGGAAATAGGATCCAGAACTCCTTTTATCTACCCAGAAGTGGCACAGGATTATATTAGATAAGGAGTCACAAAAAGTAAATGGCCTATCACTTACGACCGGCTCAAACACTTCTCACATGATGACATGATGATTGGCTACATAGAATAAGAAAGCGCCAACGCCGAGCATTGCATCATAAGCCTGTCCGTCTAGCAAAGTCAAGAGGTGGCAAAGTTGCTCAACTAAATTCTGCTTTATGCTCCAAGACTAAGGGGTAGGTGACAGACAAGGTGGCAATGTGGCACTTGTGAGGTGCCACTGTGTTGTGTAACATTTGATACTAACAATGATGGAGTTGCCGAAGATTCTGCAGATCCCATGCCAAAATCATGTTATAACTTGTGGCACAAAGCAGAAGATTTGCTAGTGGAGCATAAAGACCAACATGCACTAATGTGTACAGCAAAACAAAACAAAACAAAACAAAAAGAGGAAAAGAATTGGCGGGGATGACACTGACGGCTGGTGTGGGTTTGAGAGGAGCAACTCCTTTAATTCTTATGAAGATTTACATGACAACGACGGTGCTAGCCAAAGTATGGCAGAGGTTGAAGGTGGATGGAGTCCAAATCCACTTGAGGATGAACTCGTCCCTCATTTGTCAGAAATTGAAGTGGAGACCAATCAACATATGGAAGAATGAAAGATATGCTTAAATATACATGAAACATGGAACTAGTGATCTATCAACATTGTATCACAAATTCCTAGATCGTCATGATAAGCTTACACCTGAAAGAATTCAGCTAGTCCTTTTCTTGTTTCTTTATTGCTGTTGGATTATTGTCATGCTGCACGTACACAATGTTGCCTGTCCTTGAGGGCATACCGGCAAGTACCGAATGTGCAGATGACTGCTGAACCGTGTCACAGGAGCAACAAAGCAATATGCTGACCACATGTTGTCTGGCATCTAATTGCAGCAACCACCCTAGAACTGCCCCTGATCTGAGTCCACATCTACAAAGGGTGTTCAGAGGTGGTTGCTGCAATTCGATGCCTGCAACAGTAGTAGCTAATTGCAAATGTGACTACAGCTGCTGAACTGTGTCACAGGGGCAACAAAGCAATATGCTGACCACATGTTGTCTGGAAACTAAATGCAGCAACCACCCTAGAACTGCATCTGATCTGACTCTACTTCTGCAAAGGGCATTCAGAGGGCGGTTGCTGCAATTAGATGCCTGCAACAGTGGTAGCTAGTTGCAAATGTGACTACAGTTAAAAATGCTAAAAATTGGTAATGCAATCTATGAAGTGGTAAGGGGGGAAACATGTGATACAGCTTAACTCGGGATTGAGTTGATGTAGGGCAAAAAACAGACCACAGCGGATGCAGACGCAAGATCATAGCACTACTTACGATTGTTTGAGATGACACAATCACAGAAATGGATCCCAGAAACAAAAGATGAAATGCTGTGATCAATTTCAGGCAAATGATTGTTTGCAATGAAACTATCGTGATGATCTTACCCTAACAAAAGAGTGGGAGGGATCGTTCATGATGATACTAGCGCGAGGTTTATCTGCGGTGTCCTTGAAAAGATGATGACGGGGTCAAAGGGATTGTTAGCAATGAATCGATTGCTACGATCGCTTGCAATGAAATGATAGCTTGCGATGAAAAATGATAGCTCCGATCGTTTGCAATGTAATGATCGTTTGCGATGAAACTATTGTTTACGATGAAACGATTGCTACTATCGTTTGCAATGAAACGATCCTATGCAATGAAACGATCATTTGCAATGATAGGAGGGTTTGCGATCGATTGAGATTCATGAGAGTTCTACACACTACTCACTAGCACAATCTGATGAAATGGTTTCTGCTAGTGAGTTGTATTTAGACCTGAAAATTTAATTTCCACAGGGAGCTTTTTACAGAGGGATATTGAGTTCCCCTGCACATGGTAAATGGGAATCGAAGCATACATGTAAAATGAAAAAATCTGACATCAGGCACAGTTGCCCACAAGGGATAATAATTGTTTGGTTGCAGACTGGAATCAAATCACGTGGCTTAATGGAAACCATTGGTGGCATTACTTTATAATGGCACATAGCCTCGAACTCTTTTTCAAGATATTGTGGTTACAACCTTTAGGCCCAAGGGATTTTTACTAAATTTCTACGTAGGAATCCTACAAGATTTCTTCTGGCTGTGGCTGAATTTCAAATCCACAGCTACGTCAAATTCTGCCAAATTGGCAGAATTTCAAATGTACTGTGGATAATATTCATGTACGCTATGTAAAAATACTTATGCCCTTTTAGGGAGCCAATTATCGTACAATACAATGACGGGTTGTTTACTTGAAGGTGACCTGTTAGTAGTATTCTTAAAAGTAGTCCCGCGGAGAATGGATACCGGATGTAGGACATAAATAATACACCACTACGTCTATGACTATGTGACAGAAAAAGTTAGGTTCCCGGCCAGAACACCAGTAAAAAAGGCTAACAACGCAGGTATTGTATGGTATCGTACAATACCATACGAAAACTTCTTTACGCGTTAGAGACGCCTTCATGGACATAAAGAAAAGTAGGAGTAACACAATCGATCGTTGAAAGTGTACAATACCTACCTTTCCGGTATGCATTATTATTACATTCACTTAACAAACGGCACACACAGAAGCGCGACAAGTTTCATTTTAAGCGCCACTTCCATACACAGATGATGACAGACTTTAACTGATTATTTTAACACACAAGCATCGATCAGACTCCCAACATTATTATGTGCAAACTATCGAAATATCCTAACAATTGAACTTCTTCTTGCCAGTACACCACCCCCAACAACAATGGCAAGAACACGCACCAAGAAAATAGACGGCTACTCTTCCGACGGCGGCGGATCCGCGACAGGACGATACATCCACCCAACCGACAGATCCGATACCGTCTCTGAAATATCCCACGACGAAACCTCCACGACCTCAAAGACAAAACACTTTCGTCCCAAGTTTTTTCGCGGCAAGAAGAAGACTGATGACACCAGCTCCGTGTCCAGTTCAGGGAGTAAGGGAAGCTTGTTCGAGAGGATGGGCATCTCGTCGACTACCCAAACTCGGATGAATGGCGGGAACGTTGCCTCCAATACTCCCCAACGAAGGGAACGGAATCAAGAGTCCTACCAATTCAGCAGTAGCCCCCACCAGGCCATCAATCGGGCGCCCGCAATGCCCACTGACAGCTCCTCGGTCCGTTCTGCTGGCACCGCTTCCAAATCCTCCCGCGGCCACACAGCATCCAGCACGGATGCACAAAAACTAACCAAGGATTCCAAGGCTCGATTCAACATCGGTCTCGTCTACCTTAAAACGGGGGACTTCACCAAGGCGCAACAAAATCTCGAACACAGTCTCTTCTGTTACCTCCAGCTATATGGGCACGACGCCAAAAAATATTCGAATCAGGTATTGTACCAAGTTGCATCGGTTCGTGAAAAACTAGGCGATTGCTACCTCGCCAACACTGCCATCGAGGACAAGTGTTTGGCCATGGATCATTACGAGGAGGCGAGGAGATTGTTGAGGGGTCTCGAAAAGGAAGATGGTCGAGAGGAAGTTGTGGAGATGCATGCGCGTATTGAGGAGAAGATGAAAGATCCCAAGTTGAAACGTGCGCATGGGGGGTTGGGGTGTGGTAAGAGAACGTTGCCTTTGCCTCCGCCTCCTCCTTCTTTTTCAGTTGGGGCTCGGAGGGATAGAGGTGCCGGGGTGGGATCGAGCGGACCGTTTTCTGTTGATGGTAAGGCGAGTAAAGTCGTGGAGCCCATGTCGCCGGATGGCAGGGCTCATAAAGTCACTGGGCCATCGTCTGTAGATGGCAAGGCTCGTAAAGTCCTTGGAGCCAACGGGTTGAAAGCCGGTATCGCTGGTGCAGCTGTGGGTGCTTGGGCTGTGGCAAAGGCAGGAGAAGGGGAGAGCGTGGGGAGCCAAGATTCGCACGATTACAACCCATTTAATGTTTTGAAAAGAGTTGGCAAGAATGTATTTGAAGGCATCGATGATGTGATTGACAATATTGGTGGTGTGATTGATAACATTGGTGTTCACATGCGAGGAGAGCTCGCTAAATCGATATCGAAGGGCATCATCAACGAAGAAGATGTTGACCAATTTGAAGTCTCGATACAGCAATTGGAACGAAATAATCATCGTACGGCGTTGAATCACCTGTCGGCATTGCAAGCTAGCGGGGGCATGAAAGACTACCACTTTCGTGCTCTCATGGTAGACTACATGATGAGAGTGGCCGAAAGTGCCATGCGAGACGAAAAGATTGGAGTTGCCACTGATGCGTATGAGGAAGCATTCGCCATGTTGCGTCAAGAAGATGATCCGGGAAGAACCCTGGGTCTTGCCACGCGAGGCTGTATCAAAGGACACAAACTATTGGCGATCGAGGACGAGAGAGATGAAGACTGGGAATCAGCCATTCAGCATCGCAATCGAGTGCATCAGCTATTGGATATGGAAAATAAGGTTGTTCCGACATGTGAGCAGTTGATGATGGTGGCTTATTGCTATGGACAACTGGGCAATTACGAACAATGCGCGGGTACTCTGTCAGATGCCATGCATCGACTGCTAAAGGGGGTGCGATCCATGGACGTCATGCCTAAAAATCGAATACCTACATTGATTCAATGCTGTCGGATGCGCGCGGTGTGTTATTCCAAGGCGCAACGGTGGCAGGAGGCGCATGATCAGTATGATGAGGTCCTTCCATTGATTGCACGAGAGGAGGGAATCTTCACGAAATCGTACAACTCTGCATTGGTTCAAAAAGTAAGTCTCTTCGTTAATTTGTGTATCCTCAACCAGTTCGTCGTTTAGTTTCGTCACTCAAGACTCAATTGCTTACACGAAGGGAGCCCTCTTGGTAACATTGGGCAAGTACAGAGAGGCCGCGAGTGCTTTGGAGAAATACATGAGGGTGGCCGAAGCTCATGACACCTCTGTTTGTGAGATTGTAGATGACAATGATCACCTTTTGGCTCTTGACACTTTTGCTGCGGCTCATCTAAAATTGGGTAAAGTTGATCAAGCCATAGTTTGTTTTCAGAAGAAATTAGAAAAACTCAAATCTATTCCTAAGTCAGATGAAATGAAAGGACAGACTCTGCATAACCTTGGCTGTCTTTTTGCCTACAAGAAAAACTACAAAGAAGCTTTACCACTTCTTTCTAAAGCTCTGGATACTCGAAAGTTTATGTACGATGGAACAAACAAATACTTGTTCGAATCAACGTGGGGCGTGGCTGCCACAAGTCAAGCTTTGGGCGAAACAAACAGGGCAATGAAGGAGTATGGAAAGTTGCTAGAGAAGATTAACAAAGTTGATGGGTCACCTGTGGATTCAGTAACCATTCATAATTCTGCTGGAAAACTGTACTTCGACGAGAACAAGCTTGATTTGGCATTAAAATCATTCAACGAAGCTCTTAAACGAGTTGAAGCATCCGGTAGCAACAACACCCTCCTGAAAGTGAACATTTTACTGAACTTGGCGAACGTCAAATCTGCACGAGGTGATTTGGACAAGGCAGTTCGTCACTATGATGAAATAATTAACATGAAAGGCATGAAAGGGACGCGAGAATACTTCCTTGCACTGTACAATAAGAGCTTACTTTTAGTAAAAATGGGCGACAAAGAAGAGGCGAGACTTATTCTTGGCGAAATAACATCTCGACGCTCAAAAGTACCTGATGACATTAAGGGCAGTGGGAACCTTTCATTGGGTCAAATTATTATGTCAGAAAAACAGATAGATGATGCATTGCAGTACTATGACAAAGCTGTTGAGTTATTTTCCAAAAATACTGAAGGTTTGAACCCCATGACCATTCAGGCAAAGAAAAGTATTGCAATGGCGTATTTCGATGTGGGTGATTATGAACTTGCCATCGTTAATTTGCAGGAAGTTTTGGAAGACTTGTCAAAGCCAGATTTGACTGGGAAGCAAGTAACTTTACTCAGGGCTGAAATTTGGAGCTGTATGAGTCGGGTGTACAACAAGAAGGACGATGTTGCTTCTGCCAAAAATTTTGCAAAACTAGGTAAGAATCGTGAAAGAGAGTCCTCTTTAGCAAGGGTATGTCCACCCTTACCTAATGCTCCCACCTTTTTGTAAGCTCTTCAAACATACAAAGCTGAGTTGGGTGAAAAACACCCCGTAACCTTAAGGCAAATCTCAAACCTCGCAGTTATACTTTTGGAGGAAGCCGAAGCGCTCCCTAAAGAGCAGTCAAAGGCAACTATCGACGCAGCCAAGTTTGAAATGGAGGATGCTTTAGAGTCATTTGTCAGTCTAAACGATTTGTGGGCATACAGGCTCGATGTTGCTGCATTGAAAACCAACTTGGGTTTTATAGCTGTGTGGCAAGGTAAGCCAAAAAAGGCAAGGAAACTTTTACGTCAAGTCAAAGAAATTGAGATCCCGCAGGATCATCCTCTGGAACTTCGGATTGCAAACCTTGAGTGTTCTGTGCAGAAGTTGGAAAAGTAGAAGGCACGGTCAAGTTAATGTGCATGATTTTATGTCATTCTAATTGTTTATGTATAGTCGCTGTAAAATCATGATATTCAATTGTTACAGACATCCGTCCCTGCCTGGTTACCCTCATTCTCAACGAGGACCCGATCTAACCAGCCAATGATTATGTTTGATACAATAGGATCATACCGCGGACTTTCCAATTGAAAGTGTCCAACATTTGGAACAATCTCAGTATCTGCTCTGCTGGTGCTGCAGCTCGTTCTCTTTTTTTCAACCATTTGGTCTAGTTGGGCAACTGTTGTGAATTCGTCATTTTCACCCATTATGAATAATTTGGGAGGCGAACTGTGTGGTTCAGATGTGGTAGCCGAGTCGCTTCCACATAACACGGGTGAGTTGCCTGCTGAGGTTACAGATGAGAAGTGCCGGCCAAAACCTAGCGAAGCGAATGTACCAAACGTGTACCCTACAGCAACATACGCTGATACAAGATTGGGTCGAGCATTGCATTGTTGGTTGTCAGGGTCATCTAGTCTTTTCTCTTGAACAATGTTTTTGTCCTGATAAAGAAGTTGCGCCATGGCAGAGCCAGCCATCGGTGCGCCCGCTGATGATCCCACTAAAACAACGTTATCCGACCCAAACTTCTCGATAGCCCATCTAGTAACATCAACAATTTGTTGAACCTCGTAACTATGTCGTGATAAAATGCCCCACACAGCTCCTCCACGCCAAACAGGAGTGGATTGCAGCGTGAACGTGATGACACGCCATTTTTGAGAAGAAGAATGAGTTGTTATACATCGCGCGAGGCCGATTGTATTATGCTCGCCTCCCCCGAGAGCCGCCCACGGATGGACAGTGACAATAGTGCCCACGATGGAGGGTATGCCCTCATTTGGTGATTCCGGAGGTTCGAAGACGTGCAATTCGATATTTATCGATTGAGATGTTTGGATGTGATGAGTTGATATGACGGGGTTTCTCCTCATGGTTCGACCCGAACGGGTGACTTCCTGCAATATCACGAGAAGAAAACTGAGCTGGATCGCTCTCATGAATTGGTCAACATTCACCGACACGATGGCAAAATCGTGACCGTGGCAATGCTCTTTGTATTAGGCACTATTAGGCAGCAGGATCCTGCAGCCCCGGTCCAAAACAATACGATACATGCCGCAGGCAGCATCGGTCGACATGCATGTGAGAATCTGTGATAATTCACTTGAGATTCGCTTGTCGCGAAGGTCTGTCAGAGGTCTCACAGATATTTTTGGCGCCTATAGGTATTATACTGGTATCGTATTGTACACTTACCTAGACCACATAATAATTTAGATATCGGGATTGTACCAAGCCGTACGGCACATTACTGGCACAATACCTGCACCTACCTGCACCATAAAAAATCAATATATATCCCAACAATTTGAAAGTCTGCCAATTTGGCAGACTTTCATTTCTCACTAAATCGTTTTTTTCAAAGTCTGCCAAATTGGCAGACTTTCATTTATACCAATTCCCATGCCTATCAGTCTAACATTAGTAAGGAAACATCAAGAGGAAGTGGAATTGCCTCCGATCTCTCAACCTCATATCGCACAATAGTGACACAGTGGCAAGATGTCATCCAGTAATTCAAACCCGATGAACTCTACAGATCTAGCAACATTTCTAGCATCGGCGAACGGTAGAACACCAGGAAGAGGAGGTCGAACCAGTGGACGAGGTGGCCGAGGAGGCCGCGGTCGAGGGGGCCGATTAGGACGAGGTCATGGTGCATCAGAAAACTCCATCATCAAAGAACTACCTGCTTGTCTTAGGTCGTGTGTTGAGGATGGTGGTTGGACAATTGTTCAGAAGCCCAATATGACCAAGTTCCAAATAATAACCGAGTCAGAATATGCTGAGCAGTACGCATCAAACAAATTCAGAGAGACATTCACCAATATGGCCGACAACGTATCAAATTATTGTCGTCGTCACGGGATTGATAATGATGATGGAGCTGTGTTCACTGTTCTATTTTCTAACACTGCGGTCGAGAAAATTAGGATTCATACAACTGAACAACTGGTGAAGAATGGGCATCATGCAGTGATGTCGATCATGGATATGCATCAATTTTTTGGGACAATGTTTATACGTAGCCGGTTTCGAATGTCAAACGATATGTTCTTTCAAAAGTGGGGACCTCTAGTTGAATCGAAATACAATGTAACACTAATGAAGAAAGACAGGTACCTTGCTATTCTCAAGAACCTTAGAGGCTATGATGTCACTGGGAGATGCGGAGATGATGAGACAGATGGAACTTGGATTCAGAAAAAGAACCGCTTACGAAAACTTGACGTATTAGAAAAACTCATGTTTGAGCCAACATTGGACATTGTTATGAACCGGAAATGTGGTGAAGTTGTTTTGGATGATGAACTCATAGGATCACGTGCAGACGATGTTAATCAGGCACGACAAACTCATAGTCTTAGGAAAGCCGGCAAGGACGGAGTAGTTGCCGATTGTTTTGCATGTGCTCATACTGGAATTCTGCTTGGAATGAGGTTACGTGTCGTAGGCGAGTCGGATCAGGACAATGTCTTGCAGTTGTGTAAGCGCCTTCCAGTGCTTCTGTCTCAAGAACATGATGTTGGCTTAAAGAAGGATCGTGGATATGGAGGAAAGAACATGCTGACTACAGTGGGTGTTCTTGGGTACTCAATGAGTACTATTGCTCCAGAAATTGGATCAGGAACTCCCTTCATCTATCCAGATGTTGCGCAGAACTACATTGAAAAGATTACAAGTAATAACGATGCAAATGCTGATGCAAAAATTGCAATGTTCCAGCTCTTTGTTTTGGATGGCTCTAAATTTGGAGGTGCTCAAGTCGCTATTGCAAAAAGAGATTGGCAGCTTCGAGATAGTGATGGTGCGACCTGTACTGTTTACGCATACGGCATCAGAGACATTTACAACAAGAAGGCTCCTGTCAAACATCTACGCATGTTCAACACTGGTGGCGGCATTAATGTAAGCACTGCAAATGTGTGGGTGGCAATGGATAAGAACATATCTATCGATGGTAGCTATCTTTTCTCTGGTTCTCGACCATCCAGCAATAGACTCATTGCAGAGATGAAACTACAAGAGAATTGTGCCGCGTACACCATCGATCAGCGCTGCTGTGATTGGTTTAATGGCAGGGAAATGAGATTTACTGGTACCGTTGGTTCGTCGTTCAATGCAGAGCATGGGTATGAATCCGACGATGACAACTGGAAAGTAGAATTGATTGAAACATGCATTGATTCATGGTTTGGTAGGCATTCATCCAGTGATGTCATGCGGCAGGGAACGCTGAATGAGGAATATATGTTACAGCGGTTGTCGTGTGAGCCATGGGTGTCTGATGTCTTTCAAGTGGGTATGCTTCAGGCTAAACGCGGAGGTGGCTGGCTTGCAGTGTCACCTGATGCCATCGCTGTGGGCAAAATTTCTTCACCTGATGGATCCTTCCAAGAGGATGATGCTGTAGTGATGTTTGTTGAAATGAAAACAAGACAAAGTCCCGATACAATCCGAAAGGCACGTGCAGCTAGAGAGACTCATGGTAAATTGGTGTACTGCAGCTATGGCAGTGCATCATTCAAGGATTGTGTTTTTAGCAAGAATCGGAAGCAGATCCTGCATCAGGCCATGGTAACAGGTCTTGATTATGGCGTGTATATTTCAGCTGTACTGGTTGACGGAGAATCTGAAATATGCCAGGTAGTCATCGTCCAATTCACAAATGATGACAGAAATGAACATTTCAATCATATTGATCCAATTGGTAGACAATTATTAGGTTGGTTATACAATAAACAAGTTCTTGAGCGAGGTTATTTAGAGGACACTGATTTCCCAGATTGGTTGACAGAAGAGCAGAGGGATGTATTTCGAAGTCGTTATCCAATGTGGAGCGCACTCTACAACAAGATAAGCAATACTGTTACAAATGGTGATGAAGCATTGGGAAGTGATCACAACAATTCCAACAACATTCATTCGTTGCATCCTCTGAAACCAGTCTCCGTGTTAAAACACTTCCAGCAGTACCAGTATAACAAATCCAAATGGGGTCTTGACAAGATTACAGAGTTCAACGAACGTCTAATATGTGAAGGATTGATATCTGTTGAGACTCTATACATCATAAGGATGGTCAATGGGTTGGGTATAACAACATGGCGGCACTCTCAGGCAAAATTAATCAAGGGCTACATCATCGAATATGCATCAAGAAATAATGGAACGATGCCTTCTATTCAACAGATTCGCAACAAGTTGAATAATACGTTGTCTTTGGATGATTGGGCAATAGGATTCGGAGCTAATCTTCTAAAATATGTGGCGTCACAGAAGTTTCACATGACAACGTTATTCCAGCGTGGTGGACCTCGAGAATCGGTGACTTTAAGTCAAGATTTCCGTCTTCTTTCAAGAATTGAAGAAGAGACACGCAAAGGCAAATGGCCAATTGTTTATAACAAACTGAAGCGTTTTTCAACTGATGACTGGCTACAGAGTTTACGGAAGAACCGTTCACGGGCACTGCATCATACTCCTGTTCGTAGTGCAGCAAAGTCAAGAGGTGGCAAAGATGCTCGTCCAATTTGTGCATTGTGCTCAAAGCATAAGTCAGGAAATCGGCAGACTCGTTGGCAATGTAGCACTTGTGAGGTGCCACTTTGTTGCGTGAATTTCAATAAGCTGGAAGATGGCGATGAAGGAGATGAAGTTGACACTGAGCCAAAATCATGTTTTGCCTTGTGGCACAAAGCTGACGATTTGATGGACCAGCACGAGTGTCAACATGCGCTGATGAAAACAGCCAAACAAAACAAAAAGAGAACAAGAACGGAAACAGACGAAAATTGCGACTTGGATGGGAACAACGATGAAAGCTCATTCCATTCATCTCATTTCTTGAGTGGCAATGACGACGGGAACGAAAGTACGGCAGAGGTAGATGGTGCATGGAGTCAAGGTACATCTGACGATGTTGATATGCCACCTCTGCCAGAAGTGAATGTGGACGAGGACCAGCAAGTAGCGAAGGGGAGCAGCAAATGAAACCCTCTAACCACGTTAAGTGTGGCGAATAAATGTGGCAACCACCCTAGTACAGCGCCTGATCTGAGTCTACGTCTGCAAAGGGCGTTCAGAGGGTGGTTGACACATTTAGACGCCAACATCAGTGTTATAGCTGATTTCAGATGGGACGGTGGGAATTAAAGTAACAATGAAAAAGGTTCAATGAGACAACATCACAAATGTAATATTGTTCTTCCAACTATCCAAATAATTTGGAATAATATATAGAAGTTATCCTATGACAACTATCATGATGATTATGGGCAGTGAAATGATCATGATAGAGTGGAATGTATCATTTCCAAATGAATTAACATTTCAAGTGAAACGATGGTACAAGTTCTTCATGTTAAAACAATGTGTGCAATATAACGTTTGTATGTTTTGAGATGAAGCAAAGGACTTACCTAATGGTAACGCTCGCCATTCACGATGAATGAATTCATCATTCGCTGTAATTAGAGAGAAAACGAAACAAAAATTGCGGCCGTACAAATTGGAAGACTTTTCGGATGACACATCTGTTTGCAATGAAAAGATCTCTTTGCGGTGTAACGATTGTTTTGCGATGAAACAATCGTTATGCGACGAAACGATTGCTTTTGAGGAATGTTTCCGATGACACCTCTTGCGATGAAATGATCGCTTTGCGGTGTAACGATTGTATTGCGATGAAACGATCGTTATGCGATGAAACGATTGATTTTGAGATGAAACTACGGCGATGTATGGATGGGATTATGGTGCAGATCGAAGCGATCATACATGTGTCAATCGCTAGCGATTAATGTATCGTTCGCAATAAACGAATCCATTGTTAGCGAAGAATTGGTGAAAGAATCATCAATCTTCGATGGCACGATGCAGTATGGTGCCGTTCGTATCATGCTAGCTTTTGTTTGGTTGCGATCGTGCGGTAGGATAGTGTGGTTTCGTTGTGATCGTGCGGTAGTGATGGTTGGTACCGTGAGGTACCGTGGTATGTATAAAAAATAATCATGTTTAACTTCCCCGTGGAGCTTGTTACAGGGAGGTATGGAAGTCCGTTGCATTTATGGAAAGCAGGTGTGACCAAAGTGGTCTGTCTGTCTCTATAGATAGCATCAACACCATTCATGGGAGCAATTCATGGGGCTGTAAACAATTTATTGTTGGCATTAGTTTTGGATGGCACAGAGCCTCGAGCTCTTTTTCAAGATAATGGTGATACAACCTCTATGCCCAAGGGAGTATCATGAAAACTCTACAAAGGAATTGTCCAAGAAGTCTGCCAGGGGTGGCAGACTTTCAAACCATTGTAAAAATGTACCAGCGCTACGAGAAAGTCTGCCAAATTGGCAGACTTTAAAAAATCATTGGGATATTATATATGCCTGTTCTATGCCTGTTGCATGCCATCAACCAGATATCACCCACCGCAGTGCAGATTGCAGGTAGATACAATATTCCGATCGCAGCCATCGATTTTAACCGATCATGTTTCGTCTCAGGTCAAAATCAGTGCTCGCCTTTTATCTGATACAATTCGTGGCCATCGAGCTTGCAATAGGCTTCACTACTAGCCCAAGCCGAAAACATTACACGACAAGCCATGCGGCGAAAGGTGGAGGGAAGAAAAAAGCCAGTCCCGCAAGGACCACCAAAGGATTTGGTGCGCCGCCACCGACGTTGGAAGAAGTGATCGCGAAATTCCGCACGCGTGTCCCGGACGATGCCGACTCTCAACCTTGTCCTTGCGGAGGAAGGTCAGAAACTAACAAATTGTACGGAGATTGCTGTGGTCCCCTGCATCGCAAGGAACGTTTAGCTTTGACTATGACGGATGTACTCCGTTCGAGGTTCAGTGCGTTTTCGTGGAGGTTAATAAATTATGTCATGGACTCAACACACGAAACTTGCAGAGACTATCTTGAAGATCGAGTTGCTTGGGCTAATTCTTTGAACAAGTATGGGATGTTTGATTCCTTTGAGTTTGTAAAGTTGGAACCTGGGCCAGAGGAACTTAGTGCCGAAAATGAAAACGAGGGATTCATTGAATTTAACGTTACTCTTCGTGCCAAGGATCCCTCCTATCTCGAGGATGTTTCTACGATGATTTCTGGCCAAGAGACCAAAATCACAGAACGATCTAGATTTGTACGTGATCCGACCACGGGAGTTTGGACATATGCCAGCGGGGAAGTTCGTTCAAATGTGGCTGGTTTGGAAGATACTTCTCTAAATACATAAAAAGTGTCGTTGCAGATCTTGCCCTTTTTTATGATATTATCGGTGTCTGCTTCCTTGAATCATGATTACCAAGAGATTCCAGCATAATGTCAGTATACGAAATGGAAGCAATCTCACAACCGTCGCATGTCCGCCTTCTCATCCATTTTCTTGTTTTGCTTTTGCTACACCGTGTCAAAACTGTGATCATCACCCTCATTTACAATACACATGACCATATCCCAAAATGTTAGGTGGCAAAAATCGAATGCAACTTTACTCACCTCCTGGAAAGTAATTTAGGTCTGACGTGGTCTTCTCAAATTAAAAATGAGGGATCTGTTGATTTTGTTTCTGTTAAATCATGTTAGAAAGAAGATAGGACGACAATCTCATGCAGAGAAGGCACCAAACATTCCTAAGAATTGGCTCACTATTCCCATCTGTTCAACTGCCACCAATTCACCATAGGATGAGTGATGAGGTATGTATGAACCATTTTGGCTTAATTCGGACAAATGTGAGCCTCTGTGACTATGTAACCCAACTAAATCTAATGTTCCCCAATGGTGCATAAAGTTTCTCTTGTATGAGCATTTTTGAAGTAGTGAGTTTCATGGGTTGGCAATGAAACGCACTCAACCAAAGTGGTAGTAGTTGTGACCTAATTAAGCTATCAAAATGCGCAAAACTACACATCCTCAATATTTATGGTCAAAGACAAAAAGCATTTCTGCATTTTGTGATGTATTAGGGTTGGAGGATAAACTCTTTGAGTTTATTATTCGGTATAGTGATTTGCACAGAACATGGTTTCAAGTTGACAAAAAATTACTCATCTACCTCCATAGTAGCCAAGTACTGTGGTTTCCAAACTCCCCACAGTGTTTTGTGCCTTGGGTTTTTGATATCAATGCAAGCGAATTGCGCATGTTGAATGAAATGTTCATGGTGCTTGGTAACTTCAATATGTATTTCATTTTCGGGGGAGCTTGAATAAAACACAAAGATGAAAGTAGTAAGTTTTTTTGCATGGCCATTTCTTCAGCTCCCCCCCATTGTTATAAAAAATCATTGAAGACCATCCGAAACAAAGTATTTTCCACAACAACTGTGATGGACTCAGCTCTCATGAGTTCACCTCCATCATTGTTGCACTGATAATTTTGTTTCTAGATGCCAAAGCAGAACTATCTGGCCCTATCAACGAAAGACTTACATCAGTACAAACTTTATGTCATCAAAACTATGATGAAGACTAGCAGGCCTCCCATCTGAGGGATCATAAATTCTAACGCAGACTTGTTGTGCAGGTTTTGGGCAAGATTTTGCAGAAGTTCAGATTCAATGACAGTGAAAGATGTCCATCTCATCTTGTATGCAGCAGGCCGTGGATTCATCGCAATCAAAGCATAATGTTTGTAATGATTGGCACCTGGTGTACCTGTTTCCTCATCTAAAATGATCAATCTTTCTAGAATCTTTTTGCAAGCACAGTTCCCTGAAAGGTAACTTGATGGTCAATGGGTCATTTTAAACCATATTATGGAAGCACCCTTTTCATGGAATAGATCATATCTTTGTTATGATATGTTGAATCAAAGTTTCCTTGGCTGTCAATCATGTCTGCAATGTTCCATGAATGCATCAAGAGCATATTACAAAACACTCCTTAAAGTCTCATTAACACAGTTTAATTGAGGTGATTTTGTCTTAGTCAGCCAGCTTGTCAACTAATCATGTCAGGCATCAGATTGTAAACAGAAGACACAGGTTGTGTTTGGTGACATTTCTTGACTAACTTGTTTGCTTTGGGAGAAGCTCTACTAGAATTTATCAAGAAATGCTAGTGCTGTCTTGTAGCCCAACATTTATGAAAGGGTTACTGAGGCTATTTCTGATGAGCCTTCTAAGTAAAGAAAGGGTTGTGATTGGAAGTCATATAGAACATAAAAATATACCACTTCATTTCTGAATCAGTTTAAGAGCCTCTTCAATACTCAGTGTTTCCATAAAATGCTCAACTTTTGATTGAATTTCTTCCTTGACCATTGCTGGCTTATGAAGAAGCCTAATTACCAGCTACTCTTCTTTGAACATTCAAAGTACACCCGTCCAACAAACAGGATTGTAATGCCTCAATAAAACTTGCAAGCATTAGAAATAACACCACAAAATCAACAAAAACACAAAAACACAAAAGAAGTGGAGTTATTTTCAATTACATTCATAGATCCTACTCAACTTCTCACTTTTTATTAAGTCAGCAGCAAAGTTGGTCTAAAAATCCAGCTTACTTGAATATGCTCCCTTCATGTCAGTAATATGCATTACAATGCAGACACTACCAAAAATGACTGATACTTTGGCCTTGCCCAGTTATCAATTCTCATACCAACACCTAAATTTGCTATTCAAAATCAGCAAAAACATGACTTGCTCAATGAAGACACGTTAATCCAGATTTATTGGAAAATGGACCAAAAAATCTACTCCACATGCTGATACTCCTGCCCTGTTAGTGGTCTCATTTTAATGAGCTTTTTTGCCATCCCTCACTACTTCATAAATTTCCCTACAAACATCTGGCGAATCGCATTCACCATACTCAAACTCTGGATTAACCTTCTTTGAGGTGCATTACATAGACTTCATGTTGGGACCATTCCCATATGCGGCAGTCTTGTTCAAAAGTTGACAAAACTCCTCATAAAATATGGCAAAAATTATTTAGACTTCATGTTGAGACCACTCCTGTAAATGGTAACCTTGTTCAAAAGTTGACAAAACTTCTCATAACATAGTGCACAAATTATTTAGACTTTATGTTGGGAGCATTCCTATACACTGCAACCTTGTTAAAAGTTGATAAACTTCTCATAAAATATGGGAAACAATATTTAGACTTCATGTTGGGACCAGTGTCACACATGGCAACATTATTCAAAAGTTGAAAAAACTTCTCATAAAATATGTTAGACTTCACTGTGGCACCATTGCTGTACATGCCAACCTTGTTCAAAAGTTGACAAATCTTCTCATGAAATATGGCACAACCCATGACTTCCCCAATGTGCTTCTCACCTTCTTATAAAGCAACAGCTAGTCGCTATCCTCTTATGGTTAAATCTATGGATTGCTGAACGGGCAAAATTTGTTTGCAGCTAATGTACCTTATACTACTGTCCACAACATTGTCATTCTTGGCACATCAGTCTTCACAACCATTGATGCAGTGCCATACAACAAAAGCCTTTTTGAAAAGTCAATGAGTAACTTGAACATGTTTGACATTCAGGATTTTTCTGCTTTTTTGTCATCACTTGACATGGTATGCACTATGTGCACAAACACATGTTGGAAATACAACGGGAATTTGTGACAGTGGTGTCAATGTAACATGGTGGCACCCCGTGGTAAGTGTTCTCTTTACTTGAGAGAATTATGGGAATGATCATGCCTTTCTTAGCAGTAAGTTGCTCATTGTCTTCACTAACCACATGTTCACTCTCATTGTTCATATCAAACCACAATTGTCAAATAAAATTCAGCATTCAACAAAGAATTGAGTTTTTTGTTGTTGGTAGACACTTCTTAGGTATTTTCCCTGTTGTTCCCTCCAATCACAGTGATATTTTCAATAGTCTTTCAGAGGCCTTTCACTACTTCTAGAACACTTCAGGAATTGGATTCTGATAATGCAAATCCTCTCTTTTTCATCTCTGACACAGTTGCTTTCATTGCAGACACTATGACTTTTAGACCATTGAGTTTAAGTGTAAGTGAGCAAAGTTTTGTGTTGGATGATGTATGGGGTAATTCCGATGAAAGCTGGAATGCGCTTCGTCTTGTTTCACTTTTACGATGGTAATGCAGAAAACACCTTCCGAGAGGTCTTGAAACATTAGTGACTAATGCAAACACATCTAGTGTTAAGAGTTGCTTAAAACCAATTGACGTGGTAACAAATTGTAATTTATCACAAGCTCTAAACCTAACTCAGGGAGCACACCAAATAACTTTCACCGAGCCAGATCTTCACGAAAATTCTGTCTCTTGACACTCTCATCCTCTACAGGTCGGACGACATCATTCTTAGCGATCCCTTAGATAAACTTCCTGGTTGTAGAACTAGTGATTTAATTCGTTTTTTGTTTTTATAGCTGTGCTCCTTCATGATAAAACAGATTTTACTTTGGGGATTAAAATCTTTGGTGCTGAAACATCAGATGGGTGGGGGCGGGGCACTTTTTTCTTCTTTTTATGGAGCAACTCATAGGTGGTAAACTTTTTGGTTAACACACATTCCATCTCATTCCGTTCTTCCGGAATTATAGAAGAGAACATCATGCCTCATAACTCACAATAAAACACTAAAAAGAGAGGGTAGGAATAGAACCGCCCTTTTGTGGTCATTTTAAGAATCTATGCTGTGGGTTACAGGATCGGAGTGGAATCCCTTTGTACTACCTAGATCGACATCACTAGGTAGTACACCTGCCAGTAGGTACGGTATTTTTACCATACCCTCAAAGTCATATTTGGACCATCTTTTATTTAACAACGGAATCTGTAATGGGAGCATTGGGGAACATGAAGTACGACTGCTGTACGACTACTCTTATGACTCGTGTGACCAAAGACTGATGTTTTGTTCAAGTAGTTTCATAATACAGAACTTAGACAGTACTCCGACGAATGTACACAGTGAGCTTTGTACCTGGTTGGTTCGCAAGATCCTCGTCTTGCGTAAATAGGACGATACACGATACAATTTTATACAATAGCCTTTCTACAGCTTTCTTGTTAACCGTGTGGGGCACCGCCCTGGCACCTCCAACCACCGTTTACAGCAAAAGGGAAAAGTGCGGCTAAGCCGCGGGACCTCATGTCTGTCACAAAATGAAACGCATCTTCGCCACTGTAGGCACTACGTCTTTCGATCAATTTGTCGAGTCAATATGTTCACTCCCCTTCCTTACCGCAACGTTGCAAGCTCGAAAGGACGTCACTGGGAGACCACCATCCGCTCCATCAGCGTCGTCATTGCCGTCTACTTCGGTTCAACCACATCCATGGCTATTGTGCGAGGTACACCTCTCGTCGAAATCGTCGCATTCCATTCCATCATCTTCGGAATCCTCGCCGCTATCATCTTCCACCGACACTAATGATCGGACTGCGCTAGAAGACGGTGTAGAGATAATCATTCAGTATGGTAGAGGCAAATGTCCAATTTACTTCCTTCGTTCAGCGATCCGTTCAGCAGGGAATGGAATTGACGGTTCAGTTGACGATGAAGGCTCCATTACACTGTCCCTCCCAACACACGACCAAGCCGCAACCAATTATTTGCGTATCATATGGTATCGTTTCAAGCCATCCCTCTCGTCCGACATGGAACAGGCCGATTTGATATTATGCCACGCTGGAGCCGGGACGCTGCTCGAAGCCCTGGCCTTGCCAAAAGCTAAACCTTCAAGTACTACAACAGCGAGAAATTCAGGAAGTCTTCAAAAAAATTCGTCACATAATCATAGAGTGATTAATGCAGTTATAAACACTAAACTTATGGACAATCATCAGTCAGAGCTTGCCGAAGAGTTGGAGAGAAGGAATCATATTCTGGTAACGAGGGACGTCGAGGAATGGACTACATTCAGTGGAGCAGAGGAACTTTGGGAAAAAGTAAATAGTTTTGATCCAAAGCCATTTCATGGTCGTTGTGGAATGTTTCAAAATCAAGGAGCGTATGATGTAGGTACAAGCAATTTCCAAAAGATTGTTGACAGGGTGATGGGAATCTGCTCTGCTACAGGAGACAAGGACAAAGAGTCATGAAAGAGGAACGAGATAGAAGATCTCGTGTGGTTGACACATGGTCTTCTGCAAACTTTCACGGTTCTCTGGACTACCTCGTTAGGCAAACATTTTATTTTTTTGTATGAATAATATACGTAAAACGAGTCTAGTTGCTACTATTTGAGAATCGGAATAAGACAAGTTGTGCAGCAGAGACATGACTCTTTGCTTCGTCTCATTTTCGACAATTACGTAGAGAGTTAGTACTATATTCGATCATACATAAATCAAGCAGCTATTATACATTGCTGCTCGGATAAAATATTTCCTGAATCGTGGTCTTCAGATTTCACTCCAGCTTCAACCTCTGTAGAATTTACAATGGTCCAACAGGGGCCACATTTCAAGCCAGACTCATCATCTTTGATCCAAACTGTTATCACTGCTGCTAGCAAACTGCACACAGTCCCTGCAACAAAGCAAGCAGCCAAACCCAATCTTGCATCCATCCCGGGGTTGTAACCTTCAATGTAAAAATTTTCTCCACCGGCATAGGTATATATAAAACCACTGCCAAGAGTTCCGACTAATCTTCCGCATGCGTTGGCCATGTAGTAAAATCCTACACTAACAGCAACCTTGTCAGATGCTGCATATTTCACAACGAGATATGAGTGTATCGAGGAGTTGATAGCAAAAATCACGGCAAACGTGACAATGATAGTTATCAACCAACCCATCATACCCTGGGCCTGATACTCCTTGAACGCTTCGCTTGCATACAACACAATGGATCCAATCATAGTCGGATAACAGTTGATCACTCCCCAGAACACTTCTGTAATCTTGTTAGGAGGAGTCTGCTTCAAAGGGCCTGTAACCAACTGAGGAGTCCAACTCTGGACTTGACCATAAAGAATAATGTATCCACCCAGAAACGCTCCCACGATGGCACGTTGAACACCGGGCCCTCCACATCCTCCCCCTGTATTGATATTTGTGCAATATTCCAGTGTGGGGTCGCACTGAGCGCCGCTTGTGCAGGCGTCCGTATCGTCAGCAGAGCACGTGAATCCAGGTCCTAGGGCAAAGCAGTTTGGACTGCGAAGGTAAAAGGGCAGCTACGTGTTGGGGCAAGATGAGAATTGTGGTTGTAAATGGACAGTGTAATGGAACGCGTCTCGTCCAACTATCAATCAATGTTGTACTTACTGGTACTTCAAACCAGAAGTCTCTCGATGCAAATAAAAACATACGAGCAAAACTCAACACATTCAAATTAAAGTTGTCCAACACAAAGATTTCCTTCAGCGAAGAATTCTTCTTTTTCGCCGTTCCCAAATCTTTGCTCAGCCCAAACACAGCGAATGGCAGGGCAAACAAAATGATTGCAATCATCGTCCACAGCGCCGCTTGATAGCTAACTTCCAATAGGGCCGATCCAAGGAAATATCCCACACCCTTTAACGAATTTTTCCACCCCGTCAACAGACTGACCAAACGGAAAAGACGAGTATCCCTCCCCTCAGGAGTTACCAACTTCGTCACAGTCTTCCCACCCAACTTTGTCAAATCCTTGGCAATCCCCGCAAACATTTGAGCAATCGTCACATACACGATCGCCTGCTGCTTACTCCACTCGTCCTTCCACCCGAACAAAAGACCATAGCTCAGTATCTGCAAAGATAGGCCGATTAAGAGAGTGAAACGTATCCCCCATCGCGCGCCCATCATACCGGCGGCCAAATTGGTGAATACACCGGCCAATTCGTAGAGGGTGAACATTACGGCCACGTTGAGGGCAGAAAAGGCCTTGTTGTAGGCGTGGAGGAGTACGATCATTCGTATGGCTCCGTCGGTGATGGTGAATAGGAGGTAGGTTATGGAGATGATGACGAAGGGACGGAGTTTGGGGTCGGTGAAGCCCCATCCTTCGTGGTGTTCTTGGTTTGATGGGGGGTTTGGGTGGTTCTCGTCACCATTGGTGCTTGTGATTGCCACTGGGTGATCATGGTTATTGTTTCGTTGATGAGTGGGGCTCTCGTCGACGTCGTAGTAATCGGGGTCGATTTCGCACTTCTCTTCTTCGTTCATCATGGCTTGGTAGGTCTCAGATAAGTTTCGGATGTCTCGGCGACCTTCCGCGACGATGGTTTTTGTTACCGTACAAAGGTGAAGTTCTTGTGTTGTGTTTAACGTGTGGTAGTCCAGGTTACTCCTGAGAGGTTTGTGCTTTTCGAGGTTCGACGGCGTTCATATCAACACTTCATGTTGTACCTAGTCGTAAATCCATGGGCGGCAGATGAAGGTTGCGCCAGGTTTTGCATTTTTTCTCTCTTCGGAATGTGGTGAAGAATGATGATGACGCAATCTCAACAGGTTTAGAGATTCCTAAGATTCACATTTTGTCTCGCTTTCAAGGGGCAGATTACAGGCACTATTCGGAAAATTCGACGGGTCCTGAACGATACCTTTATTAATGTATCTTTTGAATGGTGGATGCCGATATCTGTGACGTCTAAGAACACGTACGAGACCGGTAGCTGCTCTCCCATGTCGTTTATGGACCGCGTATGCACCACGCATCGAAAAACGATCTACAACATGCACTCTCAAGACGGCTGTGTTCCTCTTACAACATCGCTTACCGCAACGTGGTGCTTGCTGACTAGGTAGGTTTCACCGACAGTCTCCGTCTCTCTATCTCCTGTCGTCCGCGGTCTCCATTATTATTCCATTGATTGAGTTTGTCGTGGGAACCACTCTATAATAATATCAGAATTATATCGTCGCAATTTCTGACTGTTCTTTCGGACGTCTTAGAAGCCAATAATTCTCAGCAGGTCTTCTGGATCCCAACACAACTCCTTTTCACCCGCAATTCATCTCATAGAATCGTTTCAGATTGAATCCATCGTCTTCTGTCAAGTGTCCGCAATACAAAATCTACTATGTGCCTGCCAACAAGCAAAAAGCCGGCGTCGGCGCCCAAGCTAGTCTCCTCCGTGGTCTCCGATGCCTCCTCTTCGTCCTCCTCCATCCTCAGCAACAACGCCTACGACAACTCTACCCGGCCCACCACCGAAGAAACGAAACACATCAAGGCCGTAACATCCACCCACTCCAATCACGTACGCGACACAAGATTCGACTTGCTTTGGTTCCTCGGCCCGGCGCTCATCTGCTACCTCCTCCGCACCCCAATTCTTCCCATTTACATCATCGGGATAGCACGCATCGTGTCCACCCGTCTGACACTCACCCTCCACTACCTATTCGTCGACAAGGACAACTACCTAAACAAACTCCCCGCCAAACAACTCGAACGAGAGGGCGACGACTACCTCGTCGGCACAGTGCTGCACATGTACGCCCAGATCCCGCTCCAAGTCCTATTCCCCGCCATGTTCTTCTCCGACGTTTCCGTCATCGGACGCAGCGCCGTGCGTACCTTTTGGTCTCACGTCTTTCTCGTCGAGCCGCTTTACTACGCGGCGCATCGATGGTTGCACATTCCCGAGAATATGAAGGCAATGCATGGGTTCCATCATTTGAGCATTAGCACCCTTCCCACCACCAGTTTGGTTCAGAATTTTCATGAGCACTTTGTCTACGTTGCCGTGTTTGGGCCAGCGTTCTTCGCACCGTTTTCTCTCTATTGGGAGATGCACTGGAGTGTCGTTGGTGCATACTTGGTGCTGTTTGATTTGATCAATGCCTACGGGCATATGAATATCAAGTATCGTCATCCGGTGTTTACTTCCAAGTATTCGCCATTTCAGTATCTCTTTTACACGCCTGAGTTTCATTTGGGACATCACGCTTACTTCAGGGCAAATTACGCCCTCTTCATGCCGATTTGGGACCACATCTTTGGGACGTGGAGGAAGTATGTCAAAACGGATACCGATCGTCTACTTCCCGCCAATCAACAAGACTTTGTCTTCATCGGGCACAATGCTGGTCTCGCTCATTTCATGACTTGTCCCGAGTGGAATGTGTACTCTGCCTACGGACCCTTTCGCACTTTTAAATACCTTCCGTACCAAGTGGAGTTCCTCTTTTGCGCGTTCGTGGCATGTATCATTCGTCTCTTCATGTCGGCGTACACTTGCTCGAGGTATATGATCAATGACAAACTTATCGGGCGTGTGATTTGTATTTGCCGCACACCAATTGACTACGTCGATCCCAAGCGTTATCCTACTGTGAACAAAGATATTGTGAAACTTATCGCCTCTCAATACAAGGCTCATGGAACGCAGTGCTTTGGCCTCGGGAACTTGAACAAAATGAAGCAATTAAATGACGGAGGACAGCTCATTTCTGACATGGTCAAGGCGGATCCTTTCCTCAAGGACAAGGGTATTCGGGTTTGGACTGGGGACACCATGACTGCGGCAAGCGTATATCATCAGCTCATTGACATGCCAGGGTTTGATACTCTTGAATCCATCTTTTTCATTGGTGCCAATGGCAAAATTGGCAATGCCGTGTGCAAGCAGCTGTTGGACACCAAACCCAACCTCAAGATTCGGATTTACTCCCTTTCTCACACTTTGGACCATCCCAACGTATCCTACACTTCGGATTTGGCCGAATTGCTCAATCACAAGATTGTCCTTGTTGGAAAGCAGCTCTCACCTCGTAAGTTCAACAAAGCACTCGCACCCACTCGGTACGCCAGTTCCAAGAAGGGAGAACTTACCCCCTACAAGTGCCGCTGGATCCTCGACTACACGGTCCCCTACATCCCCATCGACCTGACTGGACATTCCAACATTGAACATCGTCAAATTGCGGTGTTGGAAACATCGCCGGAATCGTCCAACTTCCTTAAGGGCCATTTTGATATTGGCTTTGGTTTGGAACAGCATCAGATTTACCCGTGTCATGCCGGGTGCATTATCAACACGGTGTACGGGAGGGAAACGGACGAAGTTGGTGAGATTTGCGTGAAGGATATGATGACCATGTGGGAGCGCGGGTTGTCCTTGGGTCTTAGGAACAGGCCAATCAAGATATAAGTCGATACTAGGTGTCGAGGCACTGGGCCGGGGAGTTGGATGCAGCGACATTGGATTTGGGGTGTACATTATTAAGATTCTTGCTATTAAATCTCGTAAAATCATGACACTTAAATGATTTTCTTTACCGTACTTCTCGTCAAGCTCATGAGATTTGATTTGTGAATTTTCTTGATTCTTGCTACCCATGCTCGAGAAGTCACTACACTGAAGTGGTCGTCTCGCCTTCTAACCAACAGCCAGACAACCATTGAGTGAGACGTTCTTCTTCTATGACCCTCATCGAAGTCGAATACAAGTGAATTAGACTAGAGTAACATGCGGAAATGACTTTGAATTTTAAAGCTAGAAGGCTTCCCTACTGGCATACGACACAAGAGTTCTAGGGATCAATATAGCACTAAGCAGCTTTTGTAGAACTCCCTTCCTCTCTTGCACGCCTTCAACAAGAACTGGTTTGGAAGCATACTGTTCCTCTCGCAACGATTCCGCAAAGAGCTGCAAAGCATCGGCAGTAACTGCATGTTTCATCCCCTTGTTCCGTTGCCAGAACTTCAGTCGCCTATACAGCGGCACATTACCATCGCCGCCACCTTCATCCTCATCATCCTCATGTTGCTCACCCCCATTTCCATTGGTCCTGATATCAAAGTCGGTATCCTTCTGACTCGAAGCCTCATAATTCGATCGGAAATCATCCGGTATCGATGCCATCAACTCCCGTTCCCTCCGTAACAGCGGATCATCTCTCATCAAGGTAAGCATTTGCATCGGATTCAACAACGGCTTCGTCTTAAACGGACTGGGCGCCGACACCACCGCTCGTCGCGGCCAAAGCACTTCCTTGGCAATCGCATCATCGAGCATTTTTTCCAATTCATTCCGAAGCCAGGGGATTTGAGTAATAAGTCCCCCGGCCACCTTCAAATCGAATCCAATTTTGGGAGGACGGGGCAACGAAATGAGCAACGCCTCCCATCCCGGCTCGGTGGGTCGTAATCCCAACACGATCAGTCGGACGGGTCCCTCGAAACGTAGATTTTGAATGGTTACGGGAATATCGGCCGCCCAGCCCGTCACCTTCATTTTCAGGTCGGCACGTGCATTCGACTTCCACCGCATTTCTAAATCGAATGCCATGTCGTTACTACCCAAATCGAACAGCCTCGCCTCGAGGATGCGAGGTGCCGTGTCACCCATACTAAATTTCTTGAGCAGCAGTTTCTTAATTTGGGTATTGTCGCGTGCCGTCTGTGCCAGGGCATCTTCGATGGCCCCCTCGAAGGGCGCCGTGAGAGTGGAGGGGAATATCCGATCGAAAATGTATTGAATGGGTATAAGACCCGGCAAACCCACCGCGGCCGAATACATTTGTGTTTCCTTTTTGATGGCGTCGACGCTTTCGGTGAAAACTCGTTTGGCCTCGGCGAATCCATCCTTGAGTGTTTGGAGTGCGGCGGGGAATCGGTTTTTGAATCCGCTGAGTTTTTCTTTTCCTAGGAGGACGTCCTGCGTTCGAGGGAGGAGGAGGAGGGTGGGTGTGAGTGGAGTGAATGAGTCAGGATGGGGGAATGAGAGCATCCCCACCGCATCGACAACAACAACAACTCCAACAAATAAATAAACCAAACAAGACTCACCCGAGTGACCGCCAAACTCATCATCAACACCATCCAATTCCTCCTCCACAAAATCCCCGCCACCTCCTTCAACCTGCGGGTATTCTCCCTCCCAAACGCATACACGGCCGCCACACCGGCGGCAACCGTACTAAAGAACAAGCCGCCCAACAAAAAACTCACGGCCAAGCTTAGAAATGGCGCCTTGTAAATGGTAGGTACGACTGTATCGGTGGTGACTAGGGCGGCGGCTGCAGCGGCGGCGGCGGTGGTGGATTGGAGGGCCGAGGTGGAGACGGCGTTGGCGAGGGGAAGGGCGGGGCTGGGTGTCGGGGTGAGGAGCCAGGAAGCGGCCGTGACGATGGCGGGAGTTGCTTTGGGTGTGGTGATGAGGGAGGTTGGTTTGGTGTGGGGTGTGGGTGGGATGAATGCCTCGGTGGTTTGGGAGGAGGAGAGGAGTATGGTTGTTAGTGCCATTAGTGACGTGCGTTGGACTACGGAGGAGGATCGTCTTCTGGTTGTTGTTGTGGTTGAATGCGTGTTGGGTGGAGATCGAGTTATTGCGCTGTGTTGGTGTAATGGCCACGGTGGCGGTCTCGATCGCTTCCGAGACTGTGAGTGTTGGCAATCCCTTTGGTTCATTACTGCAATTGCTTCGTAAATTTGTGGGATAAATCCTCTTGCATTAGCTTAGTCCTGGAAAATAATGTACATATGAATTTAATTTCTGTGAACTTCGTTGGGATCCTTGTATCCAAATGGCCGATCGTGCTTGTCTCTTGCGGCTGTCAACGAGGATTCGGGCAAGAGTCAGAAAATGGGCTTGGCATCACCTTGAAACCATCATTGCCACGGTTGCTTCGCTGATATTGAAACTCTTGACGTCCATGTGAACTCATCGGTGACATTGGACATCATGAGCCTCACAAAATAGTGGCCTATATTATGTTGAAGGCATATTCTGCGGATGCCGTCAATGCGCAATTATGGCCGTTGCTCGAATTCTTTCGAGCCCCCAAACCGTGGGTTCGTCGGTTTCGGTTCGGCCATTCTTCGTTGTCCTCTTGTCTGTTTAGACGGTTTACCTTTTGGTACAATAGTGATTGTCTGTTTACAAAGTGTACCTTTTGGTAGTGGGATAAATTGTAATTTTGACGAAGGTATGATGGAGTTTACGGATACCAGAGGATACCGGACCATGAGCTTGACAACTTACTTTTATAACTGATAACATCCTCAAGAGGCATATCCACAATGCCATTGTATCCAAGGGGTAGCTCTGTCCACTCCCATTGGATACAATCTAGATGCACTCAATAGTCAAACAAAATAGCGCAGGAGAGTGAGCACTGCACCTCCTCTGACTGCATAAGATCTGTTCATTAACCCTTCGAGCTATACTTCTGCAAAAACAAGCAGTAGTATTGTGTGAAATCTCCGTGTTCTCGTCTTCGCCACATCAATCTGAGCACACCATTGAATTCCTCGCAAAAAAACGATGGAGATGCACCCTCATAACCACTCATAGTCATTTTCATCGCGATTCGACGAAGCATGTTGTCGGAAGACACAGTTCTTTTCTCGCGAGATATGTATACATGGACATTGTCACGTTCCTCTCAAATTATTAAAGATACTATCGAGTATATTCCCTACTCAATGCTTGATAAATAATTATTGTAGAAAAATAAATTTGGTTCCCTGAACCCCCGGCTTACGTGCGCCCATTTTCTGTGCTCGCGTGAGCACGTCATCGTAAAATAACCTTAAAACTTGCTATACTTCTGCTAAACTAGCAGAAGTACACCGTATACTTCTTTTTTTAAGCAGTAGTATAGCGGTTTAAGGCGAATCTCGCTTGGAGGGTTAAGGTCATGAAGCAGTGTGCTTGCACCGGTCTCAAGAGAAAGCAGGGTCCCGTGAAGGTTGTATATATCGACAAGACTGGCAACTTACCTTACCACCTTGCAAAAACAATCATAGCAGCTCATCTCCAGAATGTTTGGTATTGGTATACAGTCGCAACATGGCTATGTATGTATTTCAGTGTATGTGCACTACAGCCATATGTGCACAATTTGAGAGCCAGAGAATTCTGGTGGGAAATCTCACGTTGGCGTCAAAACCTGATGGCCCACCAATTGTGTGAAGGAACAAATGCACGACACTGCAAAACATACTCGTTTCTTGTTTATGTATCCCGGCATTGCTCAATCACTGCAGACCACACAGATTATTCAATCCACCACAGACTTTCATTTCATAGCAAATCGATCGCGCAAACATATTTACATCGCACAAACACATTTTTCATGGAACTTGGCACCTGTACTGCTCAACAACTCTGTGACATGCCTGGCATGCCAATTCCCATCAAGCTCCCAGCAGACAAGACCAACCCCTCACCCAGTGCTCCAGATGAGCCCAAACACATTTGTGAACACTGTCGTCACGCCAGGCATGCGGGGGTGTTTGTGGACACAATTGTCTGACATCAACAGCACACTTGACACATCAAAGCCCCACAAGCAAGCAAATGCGACTAGCTCCATTGCAATGATCTGCTTCTGGTGCTACCATGATCTTCTCAAAACCAATATGAGCATTTCTCCTGCCATCACGTCTGCTACTGCAACATCTAGAGTGGTTACAGCAACATCAGAGGATGCAGCCACTTCAACCACTGCCTCCAAAAGTGTTCTTGCACCTAATCAACCCCTGCCAACATTGACAATAACATTGCTGCAACCAGTGATACTGCTGCCGAGACAGTCACCATAGACCAACATGACAGTAATGTGGAGGATGTATTGGAAGAGGTTTTGTATTTGTTGAGAGTCATGATTGCAAGCCAATAGGTGACAATGAACTTGATGAAATTGATGGGAATTGGCACTGGCATTTTGGGCATGCAAAATAAGCGCTCAAGCCAAGAATGATTTGATTGAGGGATGGGTTTCAATGGAAGACAATTAACAATGCAACAGCATATTGGCAGAGGAAATTGTTCAGTTGATGGATTTAGAAGTACTTTGTCAGTTGAGAAATGTCAATTGAAGGCAATGATGAGGATTCCAGGATGAGGTCTTTTTGGAGGAAGACAAACCTACAAAACCAGTAACTTTTGATGAGATGAATGCATTGGCATTCCAATTGAAATCTCTTCAGGTCCAAATCAGTCAACTTGGAGGAGAATACCATGCAGTTGCTCTTGACGTTGACACTGATTATGATAACCTCTTGTCCATCTATTGCAAGAATGAAACCAGAGAATTATCAAGGAAACTGAAGGCCGACCATCAACCATTAATCACAGCATTTATCAATAAATGACTTAATGTGCATTTAATGGAAATTTCACACACATTTATGTTATTACTGCCTTATTGCTTCACTTGTGGCACTGCCTGTACCGATACTTTGCAGTTGGATGACCAAGTCACGTTTATTAGAATACAAGCATGCAAAGAAGGCTAATGTGCACTACAACTATGTGTGCATCAAAAAGCCAACACACACCATGCACATATAGCCATGTTGCAACTGTACTCTGTAAAAAGTGGAGCTTAGGAAATACTAAATTGGACTACCTTTTGCTGTGGCATCACTGGGGCTGTACTTAGTTTTTGAAATAGAGGAAGGTAATGCTAAATGAGAAAACATTGAGCAACATCCAACACAATTAAGAGTACAAGAGTCTTACAAGGTGTTGTTGGACTCAGGCAGGTAAAGAAAGAAGTCATCAGTGACAGAATTCTGTCTCAGTCCAGTAAAGACTGTTGTAGTGTGTCATGAGGCAATAACCTAAAATATTGTGCACAAGCATAAGAGCCACAAAATATTCAAAAGTTGTCCTTAATTCTTCTTTTACACTGGGCTTATCTCTTATCACTATCATGATGAAAAAGAGTATTTTTTTCTCTTTTACTATTAGATAGGGCATGGTACACATGTTCACATCTGCTGTCCACTCCTGTCCACCCCTCCATCATGTGTGTTTGGTGCATTGTGACTTTTAGCAACTATGAGGCTAATCAGCAAGCATTGAGTCACAATGAATGAGCAGGGGTGTAACTTTCAACACAGAGAATCTAATGATGCATGGTTTCACTTGCCAGGGTTGCATTGGCCTTAGACAGTTCCAAGCCCTGGAGTCTTTGTTTTATTTGAGGGTCTATTTTTTACTGTTTTTGATCCCCAATATAGACCATCTCAAGGCAAAAAAGTATAGACCTGCACAATTTTTGATCGGCTCAGGGTCTATATCAACCCAATATAGATCCAGGGTCTATTTTTTGAAGGTTGGTCGGGGTCAATATTTTATTACTAGTCCCTACAGTACAATTCCACAAATAGCTTCACCAGCACATCTCAAACTTTGCAGAGTCTTTGATATCATTGCTCTACCCTCAAAGTGTTAACTTGGAAGCTCACTGATCTCTTGGCTAACTGAGTTAGTTTTTTTTGTGAGCAAGATAGGGTGCACAAGGTGATTTATATTTTTGCACACAATGCATGTGAGATGTTCTGTACATGCAATGATGTGAGTTACGTAGTTTTTGGGTGAATCGTGTGAGATGGTTACCACATGTGAAAAAATCAATATAAAAACATGCAATCTTAAAAAATTAACACTGCGCTCGCTGTATGCAAAACCTTCATTTCATAAACATCATCATCACCAACTTTGTGAATGCTCTTACATGTCATTCTGATGTCTTCATTTGGCATAAGTCTTCCCAAGATTTGGAGAAGTACAATGACTCGTTATTTGAATGACACCAGCCCAAGAACCTTATAACCTGCAGTTATGCACTGCACTGCTCCAAATTCCCCCTCTTTTGATATACATGCTTCATAAGATTCAGCAACCCCCATGACCAACATTTAGAAGGAGTTCCTTGTATGCTGCTGCACGTGATATTTTGTGTATATGATATGCTTCTTTTAGGTGTGATAACTCCAACTGAGTGGTAAGGCACACCAATATTTTATGCTCAAACCATAATATGCAGAATGACAAGCAGTAATGAGGCTACCTTCATATAGTCATATAATAGCTGCAGCGACAGGAGGCAAAGTGATACATTTTTTCTCCTGCTGAAGATGCAGGAGTTAAATTGTGTCTCTAATTGATAATTAGATAAAGTTCAAATTGCTAAAGCATACTTAATGATTTGCAAAGCCATTCATGATCTATCTCCGACATGCTTGTTTTCTACTTCTCTGGCTTTTGATGTGTCTTGTGATTGTCTTTCATATTATCCCTTTTCTTCTCTATCATTGCTGCAATGTATGCATCATGCAGTTTGACATCATCGGCAAAGGGGCAGAATCTTATTACACTCACACCCTTTTGTCTCTTCCCCAGATCTTGTGTGGTTGGCCATTGAACTGAGAACTGTTTCTGTAGTTCCCACATATGTTGCACCTCCTCCTGTAATCATCCTTGATCTCATAGTTGTGTGGGTCCACCACTAAATTGTTCTCATGAATGATTTTTGCAGCTGCTAGCCTGCAATATTCATTCTGTTCTTCCTCCGGTGTAATGTTGAGACATTTTGACTTATTTTGTTTTGGTTCAGATGTGTAGTCTGAAACTTTTGAAGGAAGTGGTGGCATAGGAGTTGCAGAAGGTTTGAGAGTGGGCATACCTGCAAACAAGCTTTCTGTTCCCTTGTTGACTACTATGGTGGCATCAAAATTGAGTTCTTGCGCCCAACTTGATTCATTTAGACAAGCATTCAACCTAGAAGTCCATTCAATGGTTGATTGATTCAGTTGCCCATTCAACACGGGTTCATAAAGCACAGTAATAATCTTTTTAACCCATTTCTCAACAGGTGAGAAGTGTGTATCAAGGCACTTCTCGTCATCCTCCGAGTACTTTTGCAATTGGAATTGTTTATAGACAGGAACATCTCTCTCATACCACTCAGTGAGCTTCTCATTTGGACTCTTCATGAACAATAGTTCCTTCCACTTCAACTCATTGTTGAATTGAAATCCGGAGCAACAAATTCTGATTGCTTTGCTAATGCCATGCTTCTGGAGATATTTTTTCGAGTACTCACTTCTTTGTAAATGTTTGTTGGATGTCCCAAAATGTTCGGTGGCAATACCTACATCTCTGCCACAATCTTTGACTCAAAATCAACCTCTCAAACATGGTACCAAGAATGAGAGAGGGTCTGTGCTGTCGCACCGTTGAAGTGCTCCTTTGAGTCTCTTCCTAAAAAATCGGCATTGGCAAAAGTTTTGACCTTCAGTTCTAACTCTGCAGACTTTTCCAAGTCATCAGCATTTACATCCTCATCCATTCCAATGTCAGAAGATACCTTGATCGTTGGGCTCTCTCCAAATACATCTGATTCATCATATATTGCCTTGTCCATGCTCTCTACGGTTTCATTGAAATAATCTAAATTCACTTGCTGAAAATCCAATGCCATCGAATCTTCAAATTCTTTCAACACATAATGGCAATAAGAAACTCCATGGAGTGGCAATTCACAATCCAATGGTGCAAGACAGGCAAAGCCGACTGTCGCCAATGGTGACACACCGCTTTCAAGCACACATACATCAGCCAAATCTCAAAGCCTGTGTCAGTTGTAATTTATGTGGAGCCAATGGGTCTGTGCATCAAATAGGATAGGATAGACCAGATATTGTGCCATTCTTGGCTGTTTGTGGCATACACTGAGTGTACCACCTTTCCCCTTGCAGTGCCATGGAGAGACTTGTTAGTAGGCAGATTGATGCTTATATTGTCGTAGTTTTCATTGGGCATACAGCAATATAATGCACCATTATTGGAAAGGCAGCCATTAAGGATGTGAATTGATTGCTGCTCTCTTTGTTTCCATACCCTGGGTGTATTAATGGGTAAGCAGGATGGGCAATGGTAAGGGTGTAATCTGCAGGACTTGAATATGCTGACAAAGGTGATTTGCCTGTGTTGCCTCCTTATCCTGTGCAACCATACAATTGACTACCATGAGGAATTTCTGACAGGTTGTGTGTCCGTCTGGAAATATTTGACTTTTGTATGAACGAGATCTCTTTTCCTCTGCACTTCCGAGCTATACTTCTGCAAAAACAAGCAGTAGTATAGCTACTTCTGCTAAAACGAGCAGTAGTATAGCCCGTTGTGTGAAATCTCCGTGTTCTCGTCTTCGCCACGTCAATCTGAGCACACCGTTGAATTCCTCACGAAAAAACGATCCAGATGCACCCTCATAACCACTCATAGTCATTTATATCGCGATTCGACGAAGCATGTTGTCGGAAGACACAGTTCTTTTCTCACGAGATATGTACACATGGACATTGTTACGTTCCTCTCAAATTATTAAAGGTACTTCGAGTATATTCCCTACTCAATGCTTGATATATAATTATTGTAGAAAAATAAATTTAGTTCCCTGAACCCCCGGCTTACGTGCGCCCATTTTCTGTGCTCGCGTGAGCACGTCATCGTAAAATAACCTTAAAACTTGCTATACTTCTGCTAAACTAGCAGAAGTACACCGTATACTTCTTTTTTTTAAGCAGTAGTATAGCGGTTTAAGGCGAATCTTGCTTGGAGGGTTAAGGTCATGAAGCAGTGTGCTTGCACCAGTCTCAAGAGAAAGCAGGGTTGCGTGAAGGTTGTATATATCGACAAGACTGGCAACTTACCTTACCACCTTGCAAAAACAATCATAGCAGCTCATCTCCAGAATGTTTGGTATTGGTATACAGTCGCAACATGGCTATGTATGTATTTCAGTGTATGTGCACTACAGCCATATGTGCACAATTTGAGAGCCAGAGCATTCTGGTGGGAAATCTCACGTTGGCGTCAAAACCTGATGGCCCACCAATTGTGTGAAGGAACAAATGCACGACACTGCAAAACATACTCGTTTCTTGTTTATGTATCCCGGCATTGCTCAATCACTGCAGACCACACAGATTATTCAATCCACCACAGACTTTCATTTCATAGCAAATCGATCGCGCAAACATATTTACATCGCACAAACACATTTTTCATGGAACTTGGCACCTGTACTGCTCAACAACTCTGTGACATGCCTGGCATGCCAATTCCCATCAAGCTCCCAGCAGACAAGACCAACCCCTCACCCAGTGCTCCAGATGAGCCCAAACACATTTGTGAACACTGTCGTCACGCCAGGCATGCGGGGGTGTTTGTGGACACAATTGTCTGACATCAACAGCACACTTGACACATCAAAGCCCCACAAGCAAGCAAATGCGACTAGCTCCATTGCAATGATCTGCTTCTGGTGCTACCATGATCTTCTCAAAACCAATATGAGCATTTCTCCTGCCATCACGTCTGCTACTGCAACATCTAGAGTGGTTACAGCAACATCAGAGGATGCAGCCACTTCAACCACTGCCTCCAAAAGTGTTCTTGCACCTAATCAACCCCCTGCCAACATTGACAATAACATTGCTGCAACCAGTGATACTGCTGCGAGACAGTCACCATAGACCAACATGACAGTAATGTGGAGGATGTATTGGAAGAGGTTTTGTATTTGTTGAGAGTCATGATTGCAAGCCAATAGGTGACAATGAACTTGATGAAATTGATGGGAATTGGCACTGGCATTTTGGGCATGCAAAATAAGCGCTCAAGCCAAGAATGATTTGATTGAGGGATGGGTTTCAATGGAAGACAATTAACAATGCAACAGCATATTGGCAGAGGAAATTGTTCAGTTGATGGATTTAGAAGTACTTTGTCAGTTGAGAAATGTCAATTGAAGGCAATGATGAGGATTCCAGGATGAGGTCTTTTTGGAGGAAGACAAACCTACAAAACCAGTAACTTTTGATGAGATGAATGCATTGGCATTCCAATTGAAATCTCTTCAGGTCCAAATCAGTCAACTTGGAGGAGAATACCATGCAGTTGCTCTTGACGTTGACACTGATTATGATAACCTCTTGTCCATCTATTGCAAGAATGAAACCAGAGAATTATCAAGGAAACTGAAGGCCGACCATCAACCATTAATCACAGCATTTATCAATAAATGACTTAATGTGCATTTAATGGAAATTTCACACACATTTATGTTATTACTGCCTTATTGCTTCACTTGTGGCACTGCCTGTACCGATACTTTGCAGTTGGATGACCAAGTCACGTTTATTAGAATACAAGCATGCAAAGAAGGCTAATGTGCACTACAACTATGTGTGCATCAAAAAGCCAACACACACCATGCACATATAGCCATGTTGCAACTGTACTCTGTAAAAAGTGGAGCTTAGGAAATACTAAATTGGACTACCTTTTGCTGTGGCATCACTGGGGCTGTACTTAGTTTTTGAAATAGAGGAAGGTAATGCTAAATGAGAAAACATTGAGCAACATCCAACACAATTAAGAGTACAAGAGTCTTACAAGGTGTTGTTGGACTCAGGCAGGTAAAGAAAGAAGTCATCAGTGACAGAATTCTGTCTCAGTCCAGTAAAGACTGTTGTAGTGTGTCATGAGGCAATAACCTAAAATATTGTGCACAAGCATAAGAGCCACAAAATATTCAAAAGTTGTCCTTAATTCTTCTTTTACACTGGGCTTATCTCTTATCACTATCATGATGAAAAAGAGTATTTTTTCTCTTTTTACTATTAGATAGGGCATGGTACACATGTTCACATCTGCTGTCCACTCCTGTCCACCCCTCCATCATGTGTGTTTGGTGCATTGTGACTTTTAGCAACTATGAGGCTAATCAGCAAGCATTGAGTCACAATGAATGAGCAGGGGTGTAACTTTCAACACAGAGAATCTAATGATGCATGGTTTCACTTGCCAGGGTTGCATTGGCCTTAGACAGTTCCAAGCCCTGGAGTCTTTGTTTTATTTGAGGGTCTATTTTTTACTGTTTTTGATCCCCAATATAGACCATCTCAAGGCAAAAAAGTATAGACCTGCACAATTTTTGATCGGCTCAGGGTCTATATCAACCCAATATAGATCCAGGGTCTATTTTTTGAAGGTTGGTTGGGGTCAATATTTTATTACTAGTCCCTACAGTACAATTCCACAAATAGCTTCACCAGCACATCTCAAACTTTGCAGAGTCTTTGATATCATTGCTCTACCCTCAAAGTGTTAACTTGGAAGCTCACTGATCTCTTGGCTAACTGAGTTAGTTTTTTTGTGAGCAAGATAGGGTGCACAAGGTGATTTATATTTTTGCACACAATGCATGTGAGATGTTCTGTACATGCAATGATGTGAGTTACGTAGTTTTTGGGTGAATCGTGTGAGATGGTTACCACATGTGAAAAAATCAATATAAAAACATGCAATCTTAAAAATTAACACTGCGCTCGCTGTATGCAAAACCTTCATTTCATAAACATCATCATCACCAACTTTGTGAATGCTCTTACATGTCATTCTGATGTCTTCATTTGGCATAAGTCTTCCCAAGATTTGGAGAAGTACAATGACTCGTTATTTGAATGACACCAGCCCAAGAACCTTATAACCTGCAGTTATGCACTGCACTGCTCCAAATTCCCCCTCTTTTGATATACATGCTTCATAAGATTCAGCAACCCCCATGACCAACATTTAGAAGGAGTTCCTTGTATGCTGCTGCACGTGATATTTTGTGTATATGATATGCTTCTTTTAGGTGTGATAACTCCAACTGAGTGGTAAGGCACACCAATATTTTATGCTCAAACCATAATATGCAGAATGACAAGCAGTAATGAGGCTACCTTCATATAGTCATATAATAGCTGCAGCGACAGGAGGCAAAGTGATACATTTTTCTCCTGCTGAAGATGCAGGAGTTAAATTGTGTCTCTAATTGATAATTAGATAAAGTTCAAATTGCTAAAGCATACTTAATGATTTGCAAAGCCATTCATGATCTATCTCCGACATGCTTGTTTTCTACTTCTCTGGCTTTTGATGTGTCTTGTGATTGTCTTTCATATTATCCCTTTTCTTCTCTATCATTGCTGCAATGTATGCATCATGCAGTTTGACATCATCGGCAAAGGGGCAGAATCTTATTACACTCACACCCTTTTGTCTCTTCCCCAGATCTTGTGTGGTTGGCCATTGAACTGAGAACTGTTTCTGTAGTTCCCACATATGTTGCACCTCCTCCTGTAATCATCCTTGATCTCATAGTTGTGTGGGTCCACCACTAAATTGTTCTCATGAATGATTTTTGCAGCTGCTAGCCTGCAATATTCATTCTGTTCTTCCTCCGTGTAATGTTGAGACATTTTGACTTATTTTGTTTTGGTTCAGATGTGTAGTCTGAAACTTTTGAAGGAAGTGGTGGCATAGGAGTTGCAGAAGGTTTGAGAGTGGGCATACCTGCAAACAAGCTTTCTGTTCCCTTGTTGACTACTATGGTGGCATCAAAATTGAGTTCTTGCGCCCAACTTGATTCATTTAGACAAGCATTCAACCTAGAAGTCCATTCAATGGTTGATTGATTCAGTTGCCCATTCAACACGGGTTCATAAAGCACAGTAATAATCTTTTTAACCCATTTCTCAACAGGTGAGAAGTGTGTATCAAGGCACTTCTCGTCATCCTCCGAGTACTTTTGCAATTGGAATTGTTTATAGACAGGAACATCTCTCTCATACCACTCAGTGAGCTTCTCATTTGGACTCTTCATGAACAATAGTTCCTTCCACTTCAACTCATTGTTGAATTGAAATCCGGAGCAACAAATTCTGATTGCTTTGCTAATGCCATGCTTCTGGAGATATTTTTCGAGTACTCACTTCTTTGTAAATGTTTGTTGGATGTCCCAAAATGTTCGGTGGCAATACCTACATCTCTGCCACAATCTTTGACTCAAAATCAACCTCTCAAACATGGTACCAAGAATGAGAGGGGGTCTGTGCTGTTGCACCGTTGAAGTGCTCCTTTGAGTCTCTTCCTAAAAATCGGCATTGGCAAAAGTTTTGACCTTCAGTTCTAACTCTGCAGACTTTTCCAAGTCATCAGCATTTACATCCTCATCCATTCCAATGTCAGAAGATACCTTGATCGTTGGGCTCTCTCCAAATACATCTGATTCATCATATATTGCCTTGTCCATGCTCTCTACGGTTTCATTGAAATAATCTAAATTCACTTGCTGAAAATCCAATGCCATCGAATCTTCAAATTCTTTCAACACATAATGGCAATAAGAAACTCCATGGAGTGGCAATTCACAATCCAATGGTGCAAGACAGGCAAAGCCGACTGTCGCCAATGGTGACACACTGCTTTCAAGCACACATACATCAGCCAAATCTCAAAGCCTGTGTCAGTTGTAATTTATGTGGAGCCAATGGGTCTGTGCATCAAATAGGATAGGATAGACCAGATATTGTGCCATTCTTGGCTGTTTGTGGCATACACTGAGTGTACCACCTTTCCCCTTGCAGTGCCATGGAGAGACTTGTTAGTAGGCAGATTGATGCTTATATTGTCGTAGTTTTCATTGGGCATACAGCAATATAATGCACCATTATTGGAAAGGCAGCCATTAAGGATGTGAATTGATTGCTGCTCTCTTTGTTTCCATACCCTGGGTGTATTAATGGGTAAGCAGGATGGGCAATGGTAAGGGTGTAATCTGCAGGACTTGAATATGCTGACAAAGGTAATGTGCCTGTATTGCCTCCTTATCCTGTGCAACCATACAATTGACTACCATGAGGAATTTCTGACAGGTTGTGTGTCCGTCTGGAAATATTTGACTTTTGTATGAACGAGATCTCTTTTCCTCTGCACTTCCGAGCTATACTTCTGCAAAAACAAGCAGTAGTATAGCTACTTCTGCTAAAACGAGCAGTAGTATAGCCCGTTGTGTGAAATCTCTGTGTTCTCGTCTTCGCCACGTCAATCTGAGCACACCGTTGAATTCCTCACAAAAAAACGATCCAGATGCACCCTCATAACCACTCATAGTCATTTATATCGCGATTCGACGAAGCATGTTGTCGGAAGACACAGTTCTTTTCTCACGAGATATGTACACATGGACATTGTTACGTTCCTCTCAAATTATTAAAGGTACTTCGAGTATATTCCCTACTCAATGCTTGATAAATAATTATTGTAGAAAAATAAATTTAGTTCCCTGAACCCCCGGCTTACGTGCGCCCATTTTCTGTGCTCGCGTGAGCACGTCATCGTAAAATAACCTTAAAACTTGCTATACTTCTGCTAAACTAGCAGAAGTACACCGTATACTTCTTTTTTTAAGCAGTAGTATAGCGGTTTAAGGCGAATCTTGCTTGGAGGGTTAAGGTCATGAAGCAGTGTGCTTGCACCAGTCTCAAGAGAAAGCAGGGTTGCGTGAAGGTTGTTTATATCGACAAGACTGGCAACTTACCTTACCACCTTGCAAAAACAATCATAGCAGCTCATCTCCAGAATGTTTGGTATTGGTATACAGTCGCAACATGGCTATGTATGTATTTCAGTGTATGTGCACTACAGCCATATGTGCACAATTTGAGAGCCAGAGCATTCTGGTGGGAAATCTCACGTTGGCGTCAAAACCTGATGGCCCACCAATTGTGTGAAGGAACAAATGCACAACACTGCAAAACATACTCGTTTCTTGTTTATGTATCCCGGCATTGCTCAATCACTGCAGACCACACAGATTATTCAATCCACCACAGACTTTCATTTCATAGCAAATCGATCGCGCAAACATATTTACATCGCACAAACACATTTTTCATGGAACTTGGCACCTGTACTGCTCAACAACTCTGTGACATGCCTGGCATGCCAATTCCCATCAAGCTCCCAGCAGACAAGACCAACCCCTCACCCAGTGCTCCAGATGAGCCCAAACACATTTGTGAACACTGTCGTCACGCCAGGCATGCGGGGGTGTTTGTGGACACAATTGTCTGACATCAACAGCACACTTGACACATCAAAGCCCCACAAGCAAGCAAATGCGACTAGCTCCATTGCAATGATCTGCTTCTGGTGCTACCATGATCTTCTCAAAACCAATATGAGCATTTCTCCTGCCATCACGTCTGCTACTGCAACATCTAGAGTGGTTACAGCAACATCAGAGGATGCAGCCACTTCAACCACTGCCTCCAAAAGTGTTCTTGCACCTAATCAACCCCCTGCCAACATTGACAATAACATTGCTGCAACCAGTGATACTGCTGCCGAGACAGTCACCATAGACCAACATGACAGTAATGTGGAGGATGTATTGGAAGAGGTTTTGTATTTGTTGAGAGTCATGATTGCAAGCCAATAGGTGACAATGAACTTGATGAAATTGATGGGAATTGGCACTGGCATTTTGGGCATGCAAAATAAGCGCTCAAGCCAAGAATGATTTGATTGAGGGATGGGTTTCAATGGAAGACAATTAACAATGCAACAGCATATTGGCAGAGGAAATTGTTCAGTTGATGGATTTAGAAGTACTTTGTCAGTTGAGAAATGTCAATTGAAGGCAATGATGAGGATTCCAGGATGAGGTCTTTTTGGAGGAAGACAAACCTACAAAACCAGTAACTTTTGATGAGATGAATGCATTGGCATTCCAATTGAAATCTCTTCAGGTCCAAATCAGTCAACTTGGAGGAGAATACCATGCAGTTGCTCTTGGCGTTGACACTGATTATGATAACCTCTTGTCCATCTATTGCAAGAATGAAACCAGAGAATTATCAAGGAAACTGAAGGCTGACCATCAACCATTAATCACAGCATTTATCAATAAATGACTTAATGTGCATTTAATGGAAATTTCACACACATTTATGTTATTACTGCCTTATTGCTTCACTTGTGGCACTGCCTGTACCGATACTTTGCAGTTGGATGACCAAGTCACGTTTATTAGGATACAAGCATGCAAAGAAGGCTAATGTGCACTACAACTATGTGTGCATCAAAAAGCCAACACACACCATGCACATATAGCCATGTTGCAACTGTACTCTGTAAAAAGTGGAGCTTAGGAAATACTAAATTGGACTACCTTTTGCTGTGGCATCACTGGGGCTGTACTTAGTTTTTGAAATAGAGGAAGGTAATGCTAAATGAGAAAACATTGAGCAACATCCAACACAATTAAGAGTACAAGAGTCTTACAAGGTGTTGTTGGACTCAGGCAGGTAAAGAAAGAAGTCATCAGTGACAGAATTCTGTCTCAGTCCAGTAAAGACTGTTGTAGTGTGTCATGAGGCAATAACCTAAAATATTGTGCACAAGCATAAGAGCCACAAAATATTCAAAAGTTGTCCTTATCTCTTATCACTATCATGATGAAAAAGAGTATTTTTTTCTTTTTTACTATTAGATAGGGCATGGTACACATGTTCACATCTGCTGTCCACTCCTGTCCACCCCTCCATCATGTGTGTTTGGTGCATTGTGACTTTTAGCAACTATGAGGCTAATCAGCAAGCATTGAGTCACAATGAATGAGCAGGGGTGTAACTTTCAACACAGAGAATCTAATGATGCATGGTTTCACTTGCCAGGGTTGCATTGGCCTTAGACAGTTCCAAGCCCTGGAGTCTTTGTTTTATTTGAGGGTCTATTTTTTACTGTTTTTGATCCCCAATATAGACCATCTCAAGGCAAAAAAGTATAGACCTGCACAATTTTTGATCGGCTCAGGGTCTATATCAACCCAATATAGATCCAGGGTCTATTTTTTGAAGGTTGGTTGGGGTCAATATTTTATTACTAGTCCCTACAGTACAATTCCACAAATAGCTTCACCAGCACATCTCAAACTTTGCAGAGTCTTTGATATCATTGCTCTACCCTCAAAGTGTTAACTTGGAAGCTCACTGATCTCTTGGCTAACTGAGTTAGTTTTTTTGTGAGCAAGATAGGGTGCACAAGGTGATTTATATTTTTGCACACAATGCATGTGAGATGTTCTGTACATGCAATGATGTGAGTTACGTAGTTTTTGGGTGAATCGTGTGAGATGGTTACCACATGTGAAAAAATCAATATAAAAACATGCAATCTTAAAAATTAACACTGCGCCGCTGTATGCAAAACCTTCATTTCATAAACATCATCATCACCAACTTTGTGAATGCTCTTACATGTCATTCTGATGTCTTCATTTGGCATAAGTCTTCCCAAGATTTGGAGAAGTACAATGACTCGTTATTTGAATGACACCAGCCCAAGAACCTTATAACCTGCAGTTATGCACTGCACTGCTCCAAATTCCCCCTCTTTTGATATACATGCTTCATAAGATTCAGCAACCCCCATGACCAACATTTAGAAGGAGTTCCTTGTATGCTGCTGCACGTGATATTTTGTGTATATGATATGCTTCTTTTAGGTGTGATAACTCCAACTGAGTGGTAAGGCACACCAATATTTTATGCTCAAACCATAATATGCAGAATGACAAGCAGTAATGAGGCTACCTTCATATAGTCATATAATAGCTGCAGCGACAGGAGGCAAAGTGATACATTTTTTCTCCTGCTGAAGATGCAGGAGTTAAATTGTGTCTCTAATTGATAATTAGATAAAGTTCAAATTGCTAAAGCATACTTAATGATTTGCAAAGCCATTCATGATCTATCTCCGACATGCTTGTTTTCTACTTCTCTGGCTTTTGATGTGTCTTGTGATTGTCTTTCATATTATCCCTTTTCTTCTCTATCATTGCTGCAATGTATGCATCATGCAGTTTGACATCATCGGCAAAGGGGCAGAATCTTATTACACTCACACCCTTTTGTCTCTTCCCCAGATCTTGTGTGGTTGGCCATTGAACTGAGAACTGTTTCTGTAGTTCCCACATATGTTGCACCTCCTCCTGTAATCATCCTTGATCTCATAGTTGTGTGGGTCCACCACTAAATTGTTCTCATGAATGATTTTTGCAGCTGCTAGCCTGCAATATTCATTCTGTTCTTCCTCCGGTGTAATGTTGAGACATTTTGACTTATTTTGTTTTGGTTCAGATGTGTAGTCTGAAACTTTTGAAGGAAGTGGTGGCATAGGAGTTGCAGAAGGTTTGAGAGTGGGCATACCTGCAAACAAGCTTTCTGTTCCCTTGTTGACTACTATGGTGGCATCAAAATTGAGTTCTTGCGCCCAACTTGATTCATTTAGACAAGCATTCAACCTAGAAGTCCATTCAATGGTTGATTGATTCAGTTGCCCATTCAACACGGGTTCATAAAGCACAGTAATAATCTTTTTAACCCATTTCTCAACAGGTGAGAAGTGTGTATCAAGGCACTTCTCGTCATCCTCCAGTACTTTTGCAATTGGAATTGTTTATAGACAGGAACATCTCTCTCATACCACTCAGTGAGCTTCTCATTTGGACTCTTCATGAACAATAGTTCCTTCCACTTCAACTCATTGTTGAATTGAAATCCGGAGCAACAAATTCTGATTGCTTTGCTAATGCCATGCTTCTGGAGATATTTTTTCGAGTACTCACTTCTTTGTAAATGTTTGTTGGATGTCCCAAAATGTTCGGTGGCAATACCTACATCTCTGCCACAATCTTTGACTCAAAATCAACCTCTCAAACATGGTACCAAGAATGAGAGGGGGTCTGTGCTGTTGCACCGTTGAAGTGCTCCTTTGAGTCTCTTCCTAAAAATCGGCATTGGCAAAAGTTTTGACCTTCAGTTCTAACTCTGCAGACTTTTCCAAGTCATCAGCATTTACATCCTCATCCATTCCAATGTCAGAAGATACCTTGATCGTTGGGCTCTCTCCAAATACATCTGATTCATCATATATTGCCTTATCCATGCTCTCTACGGTTTCATTGAAATAATCTAAATTCACTTGCTGAAAATCCAATGCCATCGAATCTTCAAATTCTTTCAACACATAATGGCAATAAGAAACTCCATGGAGTGGCAATTCACAATCCAATGGTGCAAGACAGGCAAAGCCGACTGTCGCCAATGGTGACACACTGCTTTCAAGCACACATACATCAGCCAAATCTCAAAGCCTGTGTCAGTTGTAATTTATGTGGAGCCAATGGGTCTGTGCATCAAATAGGATAGGATAGACCAGATATTGTGCCATTCTTGGCTGTTTGTGGCATACACTGAGTGTACCACCTTTCCCCTTGCAGTGCCATGGAGAGACTTGTTAGTAGGCAGATTGATGCTTATATTGTCGTAGTTTTCATTGGGCATACAGCAATATAATGCACCATTATTGGAAAGGCAGCCATTAAGGATGTGAATTGATTGCTGCTCTCTTTGTTTCCATACCCTGGGTGTATTAATGGGTAAGCAGGATGGGCAATGGTAAGGGTGTAATCTGCAGGACTTGAATATGCTGACAAAGGTAATGTGCCTGTATTGCCTCCTTATCCTGTGCAACCATACAATTGACTACCATGAGGAATTTCTGACAGGTTGTGTGTCCGTCTGGAAATATTTGACTTTTGTATGAACGAGATCTCTTTTCCTCTGCACTGATGTACGCTCATAAGTCAACTGAGCTTGTGCAGCAGTGAGCCTTTCACTGTCCTTGGGGCTTTCAACAAAGGTGGAACTTGAAACCTTTTTCAAAAATGTGACTTTCTTTGAGTGCTCAGCGTTGCTTGCATTTCCGATCCTCATGATGCAGTGCATAGTTTCCAGACACTTTAGCATCACATACTAACACATATTCTTTTCCTATCTTCCACCTAGCTTTCCATTACAACAATCAAAGTCCACATAACAAAGCTTTGGTACCTTCCAAGCATGCCTTTGGACAATCCCTGTCATAGCATTATCAACCCATTTCAAGGCAGTGTCTGGCACAATGACATATGACAAAATGATTCCTCCATATCCAAATAGAACAAATGATTGCCCATCAATCTCGTCATCTCTTTTGAGTACCTCCTGTGCAACCTTCTGGTGGTGATCCATGGCCAAAGCAACCTCTGATAATAATGCAGCCTGTTCTCACAGAAGATAGATCTGTTCAGATAGATAGTCCCCAATGAATGCTATATTGAGTTGAGGACCTTTGATTACATATTCTGATGCAAACAGTAGAAAATCTGCGATGAGGGTATTCATCCCTAAACCAGCCTTCTTCTTGCAGATGTGTTCATAGCAATTCTTCCAATTACTGTTGGCTGCATGTAGATTGGCATGACAAGTGTTCTCAATTGATGCTGTAGCAATGTCATTTCTCATCATCCAAATATGGGACGTATCAGCACCACTTGTATTGCCAGCTATTATGGCATTGAGTTTGAACTTGATACACTGGGGAAGAGTGTCCACGTAGACTCTCTTGTATGACATGAATCCAAAATCACACCAAGCACAATTTATCAAGAGTCCTTGGATACACTGGGGCACACTATCGGTATGTACTATTTTTACTTTTGAGAGTTCTGACATTTTGAGACAACAGGACCAATGCACTTGGGGCATTTAACAGAGGTAGGACCAAATGAAGTGATGACAAAATCAAAAGGAGATACATTGTTTGTTTTCTTATTAGAAACATCACGGACACCATCAACTGTGCTCCATCCATAAGGTTTGGTTGGGAAATTTGTTGGTTTGATGGTGGAAGTGGAAGACAAAACAGATGATTTTGAGTAAGGATTAACAACCAGTCTAGAAGCTTCAACATTCTTGAGTGATGGGACCAACGGCTAGACAGTTGGTGGTTGCCTTTGAATTGGCTTAAAAGTCAACGATGCTTTCTGAGATGTATTGTGATAGCCACAGCTGCAAACGTTCTTGTTGTTGCTAGATATTGTGCAAAATAGACTGGGAGTTGATCGGTACTTGCAATTTTTTAATAGCATTCAGGATTTGGAGCATCCCATGATCCCAAGTTCCCTTGCCTTAGATCCCACTCAGTGATGCTGATAGCTGGCTTTTGCTCATGCTGCTGACTATTTTGATACGGAAAGAATACATCAAACTGAGAGAGTGCAATGTTGAGCAAGGACAACACAAATTTACTTGCCTCTTTCTTCTGAAAGATAAGTCAAGTGGACAGTCAAATGACTTTGTCATCTGTTCAAAGTCAACCAACTCTCACTCAGGGATGGAAGAAATGTGCATCACTCACCATGATCATGATTGCAGAAATTTTAAACTGATAAGTATGTCAGGGCATGTTCACACGAGTCTTTCAAGTATATAGTTGCCACAAACATACAACCGCTCATTCAAATACAACAGGTTGAATTGTAGGATGTGACATGGCGCATTTCTGTGCAGTTGTGGTCATCATGTCCTTGTGGTTTGTTGTCACACAGTTGCAGGCAGTGCCAAGAATGATTGAAACCACAAAAAACTCATGAGGCAATGAAGGAAAATATGGACCACTCATTCCTGCATAGCAAACATACAATTTAAAAAAACATATGCTATTGAAAGTCGTGCATGCAAACAAGTGCATCATTCAGTAACCTTATGTGGTGTGGGAAAAATGCAGGATACAAGCACATGAAAGTTTAGATCATTTTGTGTTTCCACATAAAAAGCAAAACACGTTTCTTCAAATTGAAACACGCTTTGCTCAGCCTGTTTTCTCCCCGTTCCCCCTTTTTCTAAAAATGCAAGTTATCGTAGTTATGAATCTATATGTTAGTTTGAAAAAGAGTAAGTACAATAAATGGAGAAAGATTTGAAAATATTATAGGGAGTCATGTCAATGTGAACTTGCCATTGAGACATAATAACATACCTGGCAGGTCAGCATGACGTGTTTTGAAACTTCAAAAACGATAGTCAAATGTGTAAGAGGTACTGACCACTTAATAACACATTGACAGTTTAACAACTGACAAAGTTTAAATTGACAAAGAGATTGATTAAATCATTGATAACTTCAAATAAATAAAATGATGACTAGACTGTGAAAGGTTCTGACTGATTCTTAACAGTTTGACAGATTAACAACTGTCAACCTTTAAAATGACAAAGTTACTTTTTTGACAGATGTGACACTAGCACATGACTGATTTTGAGAAACTCAGCAACATTTCTTCATAATTTATTTCATAATGATCTATGGAATAGACCCCGTGATCAAAAACATAGACCCTATGGCTGTGCATCTACCAAGGGCACAATAACGTAGATCCCCATAACTAATAACCCATCCAAAAATAGACCCTGAAAAATAGACCCCAGGGCTGGGTGTCAGAAGCCTACACTACAGTTTATGCTTTTACGGTTTTACTGTGTTTTACTGTGTTTTACTGTTTGATTATTTTACAGTTTACAGCTAGTTTTTAGTGCAACTAATTATACTAAAGCTCACAATTTATCAAATCTACAGTTCTAACTAGTCTACCGACTAGACAGAATTTCAGCAATCTCCAAAGATCTTACAACGAGATATTCTAGTCACTAGATTGGATGAAGTGGATGAATGAAAAGTGACAGAGTTACATAACAATCAATCAAATCAAAAAATGGACTTAAGATGTTGGGAATTCTGCCACCACCTTTCTTGCCACAAGCTTTAACTTCCTGAACGGCAATTGGGGGAAGGAATGTGACCCTAGACCAATTCCAAGCATTGCTGACTGTGACGAGTCAACAAATGAGTGGAACACAGATGCATTAAAAAAGGTGAAAAGTGGTAATGACAATCGTCACTTAACCGCTGGTGTGAAGGTTGAGGTTCAATGCCTAATGGATGACCACCATGCCAAGGTCTTGGAATACATTCAACTTGTGATCTCAACAGCTACCTTGAGGGGATTTGGGCATGCATTCGATGACGTGATCATGTTTGACTTACCTGTATAGCACAGCAACAAAGATGGGTTAGATTTGTCAGATCTTGACAAATTAAAAATGTTCAAAGTGGTTCAAGCACACAACAATGCACTGGTATGGCTAAGGATGGCATTTCCTCTGCCAAACATCAGCATGAGATTGATGTGTTGTGCACCGCTGAGTACCCGCAAGGAGTAGCTCATGAGGCAAGCAGGGATCTCAGAGCAAGAGTGCTTCCCGCAAAGGAAATGGCAGCAACAGTTTTGCAGGCAGAACCGTATGCAATCAAGATGAAAGAGATAGATGATCCACAATCTCTTGATGACAAGTTCAATGAATTGGAGAGGTTGTACACAGCATCAGGCAGCATGTTGACTGCAACAATGAAAAAGCTCTGCTTAGGCTGTGTAACACAACAAATCAAGCAGTGCAAAGCTTAGTAACAGCAAACGCATTCAACAAACTGGCGCTGAAAACAATTTGGGCTCTGCAGCAAGTGCATCGGCCTTGGCAACTCTTATCAACATGGAGGCTATTAAGTGATCATACAAACAATTACAGCATGCAATACAAGTCAGTTTCCAACAGCTCTGCATGTCACAGCCAGGCAAGTTCAAAAAGGATAGCTTGGGCAGCGACAAAGGCAACGGCAATGGCAATGAAATATACCTAGGCAATGTTGAGTTCAAAGGGACATGCTATCACTGCAACAAGAAAGGTCAAAAAGAAAGCAATTGTACGGACAAGAAAAACAGTGGAAGCAACAATCAGCAAGCTAGTGGCCCGAACTAAACTGCACCTGACCATTCAAAGGCAAGGGCAACAAGTGCGGCAAGAAGGACCACAAAAGGGTGCAAACTGCCCCAAAAGAAACAACAACAACAGCAATAACAGCAGCAGTGCAAACAACAACAGACAACAGCAACAGCAACAGCAACAGCAGCGGGGGCAACAAGGAAGTTACTAATGCTAATGTAGAATTTGTGTTGTGCATGCTGGATGATGTGCATGATGGGTGAATCACCTCACTTGATGGAGGGGTGATCGTGGATAATGCCAAGGGAGTTCTCAAGAACGAAATGGGAAGTGTGATGCAACAATCAACTTACTTTGATATTTTTAATGCCTCGAAGCCTTCAAAACATGATGGAATTGTGCCTATTGACGTCAACAATGCTTTCTCGTATGGAGGGTTCTCAGATGAATGTGATGGAACTGACATAAATGATGTGGTGTCAGAAGGAAATGACGATGATGTCAGCAAAATCTCTCAACCTGAATCATGCATGCTTGACCCGAGCCGTATCGTCACAAAATGAATATCACGTGAAAATTATAGATAGTTTTGACAGGGGTCAAAGTTTTTATTTTATCAGCTTAATTTGCTCTAATTGTGAGGATGGAAGGGCAGTGGAGCTGCTCTTCCAATCCAAATGATTCAAACAAAATGTGTGTAGATTCTACTCACATTTGGTATGTATTTAGCCTTCCTAAACAAAGGGGCTATGGACTCTGGTGTTCCGGAGCCCATAGGGCAGTGGACTCATGTGGTGGGGAGTTCTAGCCTTTTGGACCAGGACGGTGGACTCCAATGTTGGGGAGTCCTTGCGTTTTGGATCAGGGGCAGTGGACTTCCTGTCTGGGGAGTCCTGAGAATGCTCCTTTTGTATTTTGTACGAATGGGTACAAAAATGGGCTGATTCTTGGCCTATGTCAATGCTGGATTCAGGCTTTGAATGACTTCTTGGATTGGAGCCTAGCGGTGTCCAACCATCATTGAATCTTACGGCTGTGGCTATGGAAATACCAGCCACCATGGAAATTCTGTGCAGCCAATACCACATACAGCAATCATTTTTTTGAAAAGCAAGGATGGTCATACAATTGTTGCAAGACTGATATTGTGTCTCAGGGAATGCCTGGCGTTCACGTTGAAGTTTTGATGCTTATGGACTTCACAGGGACTAACTACACTAAAACATCAGTTTCAATGCCACATACAACTTAACCTGTTCAGTGTCTCCAGGTGCCTAGTAGGGGGGTAAACAATGACTGGTGAATAGGACCATACTAAATTGATCACTCCTTATGGGACCAAGAGCATCACATTTGGTCTTGTGGTGCCAACTCCTACGGTCGCTGCATATGCAACTATCCTGAAAAGGCACTATGAAAATGCAAGTGTGACTCCTGACCCAAATACTCTTACACTGGCGCAGGCACACTGCAAGTTAAGTCATACTGACTTCTAAAAAAACCACGACTGCTAAGGCCTTAGGGTGGGTCTTTACTGATGGCGTCATGGCACCGTGAGCATCATGTGCCTCAGGAAAGGCAAAGCAAAGGCACATTCCCAAGAAATCCAAAAGGGTGCCTGCAACTAAGCCTGGTGAGTGGTGGTACCGTGATATCTCCACAATTGGTGATAAAGAGGGTGTCAGCGCCCCAAGAAGCAGTGGCATTTGCAATATGATGAATTAAGTAGCAAAAGGATGACTTCATTGAGCCTAGGCGAGCAGTGGTACAATGACAATACCATGATATCTCCACATTTAGTGAGATGGGGTGTGTCAGCTGCCCCAAGAAGCAGTGGTATTTGCAACAGGATGAATTCAGTAGGTACTTGCTTTCAAATTTCTATAAGCACAAGGATGACTTCACTGAGCCTATGTGCATAGTCCTTTGCAAGCTGTCTTATAAGGGATTACCGGCGGAGTATATCCGGTTGGACAATTCGAGAGAGAAAAAGCTTGTGGAACAAGCGATTGGTGCTGAATGGAAGCTTAATCCCAACTGGGAGTTTCCAGCGCACAGTTCTCCTCAGCAAAATGGCCTCATTGAAGTTGAATTTGCTACTATTGCCGGTTGTGTTAGGGCAATGCGTAATGCTGCCAACATGGGTGAGAAAATTTGCATTCTCATGGCCAATGAAGTACTCATGTACAGTACAGCCCTTGGTAATTTGGTCCTGAATAAATAATGACTCTGTTGTGGCCCATTACCAGCAGATAGGCCTACAAAATCCAAAGCGACAGAGCCTAGGGTCATGCAAACCTTTGGGGAAGCTGGCGTTGTGACTCGTTGCAAGAATGGGAAGCTTGGGACCAGGGAATACCCATGGTGTTTGTGGGGTATGCCAAGAACCATCCTCATGACGGCTACAGGATGTGGAACCCTGCTACACACAAGGTCACGGAGTCCTATAATGTCATATGGCTTCACCAGATGTACTACCAGGATGACATCACAGCTGATATGTCAATTCTCCCTGAAGTGCGCATAGCTGTGCACGAAATCTCTAAGGACACTATTGCTGCACTGAAACTTGAAGGGCTAGGAAAGCATGTACCAGGAGGTTGGACCCTGTGCATGATGATACTGAGCTGGAATCTGCCTAAAGTGATAACGGTGAGTCAGAGGCCAGGGAGGGTGATGATGAGGATGACGTCACAGAGGCATCTGACTCTGACACTGAACCTGAAAGGAAATCTAGGAGTGGCCATGTAATGTGCATGCGGAAGAAGTATGATGGGTATGAAATGACCACTGCCAAAATTTGACTCATGCAGCTTGAACTTTGTCTGGACTGTAAGTCGGAGGATTCACCCATACGTCAGAACTCCACATCATGAACTACAAACAGGCCATGGCTTCTACGGATGTGGCGGAGTGGTAGGTTGAAGTTGATAAGGAGCATGGTAGATTGGTGAAGAATCATGTCTGGGAGATTGTACCTTAAGCGAGCGTCCCACCCAAGACCAACATACTTGAGTCTGTGTGGGCAATAATGCCCAAAGCTGATGGGACTTAGCAAGTACTATTGAATGCGAAAGGTTGGAGCCAAATCCCAGGACAGAATTATGACGCGGACATCTCTCTTCACCTGTGACTAACACATACTCCGCCCACATCATGCTTGCGATCATGTTACTGTGTGGCTTTGTGGGATGGGTTGTTGATGTCAATGTTGCAGTTCTGTTGGGAGAGTTCAAGAAAGGAGATCCCAAAATCCAAAATCTACATTGACATACCTGATATCTGAGGGAATGGAGAAGTGGTACACCCTACACAGAACCTGTTGTGGCTAGGTTGAAGAAGTGCATCTATGGCACTAAACAGGTTGTGAAGTACTACTATGACAAGGTTGTGACTGTTATGAAGGACATGAAGTGCGAACGCTCAAGGGCTGATCTGTGTTTGTTTTCAAGTGGGATTCGACCTGGGGACTTGTGATGTGGTTGACATGAATCAATGACAAGATGTGCATTGCAAATACGAAGCGCATTGAATGTGAAAAGGACTTTCTCAAGAAGCATTTTAAGTGTGACAATGTTGGGAAGATGAAAGATTACATTGGATGCAAGCTGGATATCTTTAGTGACAGGTGGAGTCTTAAAATGACCCTACCAGTGTTTGTTCAGAGTCTTACCAATGAATTTGAGGATATTGCTAGGGGTAAGGCAGTACCGGTACCTGCAAAGCCTGGGAACGTTCTTACCAAATTTGAGAACAGTGCCAAGTCGAATCCCGAAAACACAGCCTGTACCGAACTGTGTAGGGAAACTGCTGTACTTAACTAAGCCCAGCAGGCCTGATCTTGTCAATGCTGTTAGTGAACTTTCTCATCACTGTCATGATACAACTGAAGCTCACTGGGACGCCGTGTGTGAGTTTATCCGTTACCTCAGAGGTACACCTACAAGGGGCCTGCTGCTTAAGCCTTAGGGTAACTGGGATGGTAAGGGTAGGAACTTCCAGTTTACGATTCATGTAGGTCTGATCTAAACTATGTTACTGATCCGGATAGCAGGAGGAGTATCACGGGCACTGTTGTGTACTTGAATGATTAGCACATTGCATTTTCTAGTGTCTAGTGTCACGCAGAAGCATGTGACGTTGTGTGTGACCGAAGCAGAACTATCAACAGTAGTCACTGTGGTACAAGACATGATGTACATTTATAGGATTGTTAACAGTATGGGTCTAAAAGTTGAACTACCCATGTTTGCTGAAATGTACAACGGTGGGGCCTGTGATCTGGCAAACAGCTGTAGTGTGGGAGGGCAGACTAGGCACGTGGATGTGCTGATATTTTCCCTGTGAGAGCTGAAGGAGGATGGGATGGTGGCTTTCAAACACATCCCTGGGCCTGAAAATGTAACGGACATCTTCACAAAGAATGTCAATGCTGGCTCGCTGCACAGGCACTCAGCCAAAGCTATGTCATGACGACGGACTTCTTGCAGCGCTCAAGGGTGAGAAACCTTGAAACAAGGGAGGGTGTCAGAAGCCTACGCTTCAGTTTACGCTTCTACGGTTTTACTACGTTTTAGTGTTTGGATATTTTATAGTTTTCAACTAGTTTTTAGCACAACTAATCATTCTAAAGCTCACATTTTATCGAATCTACAGTTCAAATTAGTCTACAGACGAGACGGACTTACAGCTCTGGGAACAGTCTCATAATCTGATGGGACCTACCGTAATTACTAGTGTATAAGAACCACAAAATGTCCAGTCATTTTCAAAAGATACAATATGTGGTTCTTATAATATAAATGAAGTAAGTCTCCCTCCCGCGATGAAAAAATAAATGTATTTGAAAAATTTGTCCTATTTACTTGGAGGTAGCCACTATGCACCCTTTCAACCATTGATCGTTTGTGATATTGGTCCATCAACCATGGGCGCAAGATTGTGGTGCTTTCCGATGACATGGGAATTTTCTCGACAAGTGGGACAAGGTATTGAGAGAGATGCACATGGGTCCATTGCTCCTGATGAGGAGAATCTAAAAACCAATGTTTAGAGAAAACAGAGTGCATTGATTGGCCAAAAAAAGTTCATGTCTGTCAAAATGGCATTGAGGGAATTCAAGTGTTGTGTGAAAATAGCACAATTTTTTACTAGACACTAAAATTACTGTGATAGGGCTTACACAGTTTTAGAGGTACTAAATTTCTCTACAAACATTCATGTTCTCAACAAATCATACCACTATAACCACACTGTAAAATCATCAACATCCACCAACTGTGACACAGGTGGTGAGGCATCTTTCACCTTGTTCACTACTACTTAGCAGTGGTACTTTACTTCGCAGCACCATTTTTAGTCACATGGGGTGGTCAGTTGTGTTGGTGTGACGTAATTGGTGCATCAGAGAAAGAATCCGTTATTTTCACGTCATGTGGTTACTTTCACATTTTGAATATAACGTAATCTGTAGAAAATAACGTTGCTGTGAGAATATTACGTAATAATTTATGTTATTTTCTCACGACTAGGTTATTTTCTCACGACTACGTTTTTTTCACAACACCATAGCAAATAAAGATGGTAAAATATTGTTATTTTCTCACGACTAGGTTATTTTCTCACAACTACGTTATTTTCACATTGTGAAAATGACGCGAGCTTGTGAAAATAACGTGAGCTTGTGAAAATAACAGCCTAGATGACGTTATTTTCACAAGCTCGCATTATTTTCACAAGAAAGAGGTAACACGTGCTTCCAAAAGGACTCCCTCGCTCGCTCATGATCTCAGTCGCACCTTCTCAGCGCCTTATGGTGACGCAGACGAAGACGCAGAGCACGTTGCTCTCTGGAGAATGGGTTATCAACCAACAAATTTGACGCAGAGTGATTTCATCTGCATTGGCCAACGTAGATGAACTATTTGAGAAGAGGGCCTAAGTTTCTGGATCAACACACATCGCGCGAAAGTTCACAATTTTTGTACTGAGTTCCTACTGTATAAATATTTACGAACAGAATTCAAAAATGACTTCACGACCACAATCACACCATGTCAACTAAACAATGTACGCTGTGTACTTTGGCCATGATAAGGTCCGTGTTGACATTAGGGGTCGTCAGAGTTTTGCCTAAGGCCGAGACCAAGGCCGCGTAGTTTTGTCTTTTAGGCTATATTAGAAGTTACATTTACTTAAGCCCACGCTGGAAGAATTGTCTCGTCTAAGGGAAAACTTTGATGACCCTCATGTCCTTCCCAAGACAAAGTTATCGACGAACTAGCACGAGCGATCCCACCAACAGCACATACTTCACAACACGAGATCGCCCTGACATCACGTAATACTTTGCACGCATAAAATCAGTACTAAGTCCGAATTTTATATGTAGTCGTGTTATATGTATAAATAAAATAGTTTTTTTGGAAACGAAACGCAATGATATGGAATCTCAGAGGTTTTGTCTCGGTCTTGACGATTTTGCCCCGAGCCCGAGACGACGAATTGTTCGCAAGTTGAATATGCTACTCCAACCTTCGAATTTTAGGGATAAAGCCAGATGACGTCAGCAAAATGACCCGAGACCAGCTGTGTGAATTGGATTTATTACGCTTTATTATTTAAATTCCTACATAGGTCTACTGGTATGGTACGAGTAGGAGTTCATCTTTGTCACCTCGGCCTTGGCCTCGAAAAAACTCTGACGACCACTATTGACGGATATGGAGACTACAAGTATCTACGATCTGTCAACGATAAGGCTCGATTATTACGTGACACATCCGAAATCGCGAACTCGATTCATGTACTACGTTATGTCGTACGATAAGGATCGGCCTTCATACACCAGTATTAATTTCAAAATGCTACCAAGGTAATATTTTTATTTCCGAGTACCAGTTTCTCCCGTAGCGCTACATTGATTCTTTCAATACATCATGTATTTTTGATCGTAAATCGATGAGCTGCAGTAAGTAGCACTGAGGGTAATAATTTCTACCAAAATTTGGCTGACAAAATAATATGACGTGTCTGTGTGACACACCGTAAAATCTACCCAGTCCCGGAAAAAGTGAATCACTCAAGATTGTGATGGATTTTTAGTATGGTATCATACCCTGTACTTACTGCAGGTCTTTGTACCATACTTCTACTTAAGTTCATTGTATGTCCATGCATCACCATCATGACATGTTTGCCCCATTGTTGGAAACCTTTTCAATCCTGGCACCCATGCTGAATCTAGCTACATTGCTAGCACTGGCCTGCTGCTAACAACATACATGAACAGGGATAGTTGGCACAACATGAAAAACGAATTTTACTGCTTTGACTTAAAGTGGTTGGTTTCTTACCCCCCAGAGTAAACAAGGAGATGCCACTGTTACCACCTTGCTCTTTGAGAACATATGAATTTCTCATTTTTAAATGTGATGATATCTTTTCAATTCATTACATACACAGCTCTCATGCCATGGTTCATATATCAGCTCCATGACTGAATGCGAAGACACAATGCTTGTCACTCTGCTGCCAGAAGCAATAAGGAGCAGGAATAGTGAGTTACTATTGAGACCACATATTTCCCATTTTTACTTTGATTTTATTACTTGAAATATCCCAATTAATTTCTTATGTACCAACCTTGGCAGGTTCATATCTGAATCCCCAGACTGAATATTGAGACACCACTTTCATCCTCCCCACATAAACAGCAATATAAAGCAATGTCTGCAAGGAAAGGTGAGATAAATTTTCCCATTTTTGCATCGTTGCTCAATTTTATCAAAAGTTCCCCATTCACAGCAACAGTGATAACCCACTTACAAGGAATATTTTTGTGACAGAGTTTCAGCAATGATTATGGCTGGGCACATTGCAAAAGGCTATTGAATTGATATATAGAGGCTATGGTGCTCATTTATCTGTTATGAAAATAGTTAAGAAGGAGGGTGTCCTACATTGAGGACTGTGGTACATCGTTTCTTTTATGCTTTAATATTTTGTTTGAGATTGATGCAAAATTAAGTCATTGTGATATCATTTATTCTTGTGGAAAATCAATATGTGAGCTAGTTCATAGATGAGGATACACTGGTGAGATACAAAGCTCTGTTCACGGTTCAGGGAAGGCATGATCTTGAACCTCTCTACTTGATGCATCATACTCTGACCGCAAATGTGTTCCTTCACAAGCAACAGCAACAGATCTAAATGTGAGCAAAACCGTTTGCACTCATAACCCAAAATTGGTACATTTGTTATCCAAGAATGAGACAAATAAATGAGGGTGGCACTGGGTGGAGGTCGAGTGATAAAATGAATAGATGGTAGTGATGAATGTGTGATTATGTGACCTGTATGTAGTAGTAGTATTAAAAATGTCTTGAGGTACACAAGTATAGCCTAGTAATAAAACGTCTTGAGGTACAAAAAGACAAAGCCTAATAATAAAATGTCTTGAGGTTCACGAGTGCAGCCTAGCTAAATTGTGAGCAAAACAGTTTGTAGTCATAACCCCAAAGGATGCTACATTTGTCTTCCAAGAATGAGGCGATAAATGAGGGTGGCCCTGGGCTATAGATGTATAGTGATGTAATGAATGGATGATAGTGATGAATGTGAATATGTGATCTGTGTGCGTAATGCTTAATAGTAATAAAATGTGTTGAGGTACTATACAGTTTTTATACACTATTTTGACATTTAAAGACAAATCTCACTTGGAGGGTTAATTAATAGCTTCATTTCTAGATAAAAATGTCTTAGTTTATTGTGTTGCTAGCATTCTACTCGTTGAAGTTGCTGGTATGTAGCTGCCATCTAGATAAAAATGTCGGCGAAAAAAATTTATCTCTCTAGACATTTTTTTCATTTTTGCCTAGACCTTTAAATTTCGTAGAAAGTACTTGTTTTTATAATTCACGTTTTCTACACTTAGTAGGTAAATCGTGGTAGTTCTGAGGGTAGCGCCCGATTCAGATACATAATCGTAATAATGGTAGTATAAACCGATTTTTAGAGTAGTTGGAGCAGAGGAAGTGGTAGCATACATACTTCCTCTATTTTAGAAAACCCAAGTTTATACTGTGTCAACAGGAGCCTCATTGTTATCGTACGATAGCCGATAATTGTTCTCCCTTTGCCAGCCCTTTGCCCCCTCGTCCCCTTCGTCCTCCCTCAGACACACCTTGACACATCACACGATACCTCTGGATGATGATCACACGATGGCAACGTCTACCACCCGGATAGCGAGGACCATTTTAGCCCTCATCCTGACGCTAATCATCTTTCATGCTAGTGTAATCGAAACAACATTGAAATCACTCACGAAAGGTGTTGGAAACGACGAGGACCACGATGCTCCTTTCATCACTCTCTCAGAACGACCGCCATCCCACGATGCAATGAAACCACTCCCTCTTGCCGAACTTGTCCGATCGGAGTCTGCCACCTACACAAAATGCCCTCCCGAATCGGCTCCAATTCTAGACAGGATATCTCCCGATGAAAATGATGGAAAGCGCCGAATCCCACGCATCATACACATCACATCAAAAAACCGCTGCGCCACAATCGAAGTACTGAGGAATCTCCGAATGTGGCGCTTCCCCGGCCACTCTCTTTACTTCCACGACGATGATGCGGTAGAGCGGCTGACGAGTCATCCACTGAGTCAACGGATGTTTCCATTGCTGAATGAGACGCTGCGTTGCGTCACCAATGGGGCCACCAAGTCGGATCTTTGGAGGTATTTGGTATTGTACACGTACGGTGGCATTTACACTGATATCGACAACAGCCCGAGAAAATTCAATGGAAACACAATTTTCCCGACAGATGACTCTTTCTTCGTCATTGAGCAGCTGGGCATCATGGCCCAATATTTCATTGCTTCGTCGCCCGGCCATCCTCTAATGAGGCTTTCGTTGGAGACGGCGATGGACAGTTTGAGGAGCATTCCCAATGTTATGAAGAACAATCCGGCGAGGACTACAGGCCCCAATGCTCTCAAGGTAGGATTCGTCAAATTCATGAACGGAACCACCGACGGGTACATCTCGGCCGGAACGTACGTTGGAATTGACGGTCGATCTGCAACAGTCGTGGGCGATAAGAGTACATCCAAGGACTACATCGTACGAACAGGACTAGGTGACGCCCAAAAATTTAAGTACTACAAAGCCATGGGGATTGAGCATTTTCATGAGACTAATCGTCTCCCACAAACTGGCCGAATATCGTGTATGGAACATTTGAAAATGACCAACGGTACTAACAGGATTGCCAATTATACATTCAATGGCTCCCATTATGTGGATCTTGGATGATTATGATCTGTATGTCAGCACGGCTGCTCTTTATCCCAGCAAACAAGAGAACGTAGTTTTGTCTTCTTTTTGCCTCTGATCCTTTGGCATGAGCTTTATGCTGTCGTGTGGAGTATACTTTATTTGGAGAACAATGTGGTGATCATTTTCGCAAGATGCTGGAGCTACAAAAGAACGAGGAATGACACCAATTCCAGTTGAATCATGCTGATCGTGTGGATTGAGGTTCAAGTTTCTTTTGATCCTTGATGAAGATTATCTTCGAAAGAGAGGCATGCACATTTCAAATTGAATGTGGAGTTGAGGCCAATGTTGTGACATTATGTACAGTCCTGTCATTGAGGCAAATTGCTACATACCTATTATCTATTAGCCATTCCTTTTGATATGCTGTTGACACTGTTGCCTCCCTTAAAATAGCAATATGTCCATCATCAGGCAATCTTTCTTCCCTTTAAATACTGCTCCATTCCTCCAATTACAAACCCTACGTCATGGCATGTGTAAGAAGGTGTATTAAGAGCATTCATTCTATCTCAACAACTTGCATCAAGGTGATACCTTCTGGCCTATATCAGTTAGGAAACACAGCATTTTGTGTGAACTTGATCCAAGCATGGTTAGAGACTGCACACCCCTCTATGATCTTCTCCTACAAAAACAATATATATTGTCCTACTTCTCTTGGCATTCACAACACAACATGCAGATTTTTCAAGCATGCATTGAACTCAAATAAAGTGTTGGGTCAAACATTGTCACATTGATATATGTAGTTAAACCATGAAGACATGCCCTACACTTTGAAATTTAGTCTTGCTAGCTGAAAGCGCCATGTAAAATACGCTGTTGGCATTATACCTCAATTTGTCGAAGTTCAACTCAATGTGAAAATTGTTGACAAGTGCAAAGCAAGAACATAACTTATTAGAAAAACAAGGTGTCGTTCAACTAACCTGGAATGGTGGAATCTGCACAAAATTATACTGCTTCATCAAAGTTTTCGATGTCATGATGGTACCACCCAACTTCATCTTCTCTGTCCCAGAGCCAAGACAAATAAACCTTGATGATATTCCAGCTCTTGAACCTGCTGCAGCTCTTGGACCAGGCCAAAAAATCATTCAATTCATTTGACCAACCCTCACGGGATGCAATATGACTTTTGGTTCACCAACATTACCGCTGTCACCATTTCTCTTGCATCATCTCCAAGCTAATTACGCTGAAGCTCTTTTGTTGTAAAGTAAAAGGGTGTTCCATCCCATGTGTCCTTTGGCTCATCTGATTTACCACCTTGGACGACAGTAATATCATGTTCAGAAGCAAGGAACAGTCTTCTCTGCCATACTATAGCTGGGTGACATATTGCCACTGTAAGTCACACCTGCAGCTCAAGGAGTTAGATTACACAGTTCATGAGTAGACCTGCACAACTGCACATACTTACCTGTCATGTAGTTAACACTGTGAACTGAGAATGGGTAAATACCATCTATTTTATTCTCCAACATGATGTGCAAACTACATATGGTGCAGCCGAGGATGATTCTTGTCTCTCTTGCCTTACGCAAAAAATCTTGCATTAGCTCCAAGAGGAGGGGCGACATCAGCTTGACCAGCACATTGGTACCCAAGTACTGTGGAGGACATTTTTGGTGGCTGGTCAGTCAACTTTCTCTCTAACTAGCTCGTGTTCTGGCCACCTTTTTGTTACCCAACTACCCTAGGGGGTGGGGGGGGGGTCAGTTTGGCGACTGGTCAGGGTAAATACCAAGAAATAGATAAATGTCATGAGTTTCCTGCCAAAACATTTGTATGCCTTTGACCATACTGTGGGTACCCGACCACTCAACAGAAGAACGGGTGCCGGGCAATCATTTTGGTCTTGGTACTTAACTACTTTGAACAATTGGATTGGCAGTCCATTTTGGTACCCGGGTCTTAGGTACAAGTCTGAATTCACTTTGAGTCATAACTGGTAATTCGAACCATTACGGAGGTGACATACCATTCCTACGCAAGATTCCACAGGATTGAACAAAAAATCAATCGTGTTCTGTTGTCAGATAGTCTGTCCGTAGTTTATTAAGAATGACCATAAAAAATATCTCGCATGTGTGCATGATTATGATGTGTCGTCTCAATATTTTCAACACTTTTGCTATCTGACATCAATGTCAGCGTAGAAAACATACCCATTACATCATTTTATGCCTATACTGGCAGCAAATTTGAGGAGGTGATATCAATGACCTGAGGTTGTGTGGAGCTGGACTTAAGCTCTCACAATAGTCCCAAAGGGTTTTGCAAATTGTGCGGGTCTCAGAGGTTGGATATTGTCACTACACTACCATAAAATGCAGATTATAGGTGCACACAAATGTACAAAAGCTACATTTTGTTGGAACTTATAATCCGGCACTAGTTAGCATTCTTAATACGATGAAAAATTATTTACCCTAATTACCTCCAGGTACCCTTCTTGTACCCCTCCCGCCATTTTGCCTCCTCCTCTCTTCCGTGCTGACCGCCCCTTGACCACCATCCACGATGTGTGCGAGTTGTGTGGTGTCTTCCAACAGAATCCGAGATTTCTCGGCTCTCCCGAGTCATGCGGAGCGAAAAATATGCACGAATTGCTGATAAGCAGGGGAAACTACCCTTTATGGTTTTAGGTCCATTTGGGGATTCAAATACTGAAAAATCAAAAATGTACATGATGTGTGTGCACCCATACACAGGCGGCACTTAATCCTGGTTTTACGGTAGTGCCCAAAGATATCTGATTGCGGTGAGGGACAGACGAAGTCCGGCTGCCAACAAAAAGTATGAGAGTCCGGGTAGCGTATGCTACCGCGAACATCTCATTCTTTTTTGGCAGCACCCTCGCACCATGGTTGTCGCGGGGTTTGTCTTGTTCTGTTTTGTCGTGTAGCATTTTCTAGCCCAACCACAAGCATCGCGAGCTCCACCTCCGTGACTCATCGCACTGACCACTACAACGACGACGACATGGCCCTTACTAACAACCTCCTCGCGGGATTGCTCGCGTACAGCGCAGGCGCGACCAGCGAGACCCCCAACACCACAACACCGACAACTCCACGAAGAACCAACGAGGGAGATCATGCCCTGCCTGCGCTCCCGGTGACGCAGGACGAACAACTGGGTTTCCCGCTGCCAGACGCGGACGATGGCCACGATGACGAGCCACCACCGGCACCGATGGAAGCACCTCCGAACAACGTCGCCACACAACATGCCACCGCAGCTGGGGCAATGGTGCAGCGCCTTCGAAGACTGACGACAGAGGCGTCGTCAGCCCAAATTGTCCGGGAGTTCAGATGGCAGCAAGCAAGCCAAACGGATGCAAACAGATTCAAGGACGAGGTGCTGGCACCATCGTCACGACCGCGTGTGTTTGGATTTCTCCAAAACAAATCTCCCTACGTGCACACACTGCACAGCCCCGCCAAGTTCTTCGAGCTCGAGGCAGCGGCGGAGCTGCAAGGCAAAATTGTGGCTTTCATTGGAGATAGGTCCAACACCAGTCATCCGCACCCCGTGGCGCTACCGGAGCGCAACGCGTGGGATTGGAAAACAGCTCCCATGGTGGCGGATGCTGTGGCAGCGGCAACGTTCTTTGCCGCATCCTCCAATGCAAAGGAGTTGTGGAGGCCAACCGGCTTACCCAGCACGCAAGAAGCCCTCCCACGCATGGCGTACCTACCTCTGCCTGTAGCAACATTCGCCTTGGAACACCAACGAACCCCATGGGAACTCCTTCAGTTCATCGGGCAGCTCATTCAAGAAGCCCCCCCAGACGGTGTGGCAGAAGAGGATGCCGAACTGCTACGGAAGTGGTTACTGGGGGGCCTCCAAGCCGAGGCAGGCAAAACATCACCGGCATGGGTGCTAGACCTCGCCCCAGTGGTATCCATGGACGAGGCATTCAGGGAGTGGTGTTACCACCACATCTCCAACATTGTTGGGCTCAGCAGCAGCCTCGCTACCTCCTTGGCAACACGACAAGACACCAGGCAGGGGGCTACGTCGTTGGAATTGTCTCTATCCCGCATGGCTGCGGTAGTAGAAAAGCTTGCAACAGGTGCTGCGACAATCAGCCAGACGGCGCAAGCCAAAGACCGGGAAGCCACGATGTACAGTGACTACCAAGTAGCCGTCATCAAGGGCTACTGTGGCATTCGAGAGACCACGTCCATACCCGTCATATGGGCACTGTTTCAGACCTCAAAGCACACCGAGGACCACCGCTTGAACCTTGACAAGCGCATGAAGGAATGGTCGGTTCAACATGGCATTGAGATCGACCACGGTGTGTTCTTCCCGAAAGACACCATCGACGACATCGTCAAGGTGAGACCAAGTCCCGGCGACGGTCACCCCACGCTGAAGACGGCCGAGAAGGGCATCAGCATTCTAGCGTGCCTGCCCAGAACCCTGCATGACATTGAATCCATCCGGCTCAGGGAACAGGCGGCAGATGAATCCAGGCAAAACCGCACCCTAGCCGAGGCACTGAAACTCACAAACGCCGAGAGCAGGCTACCTCCGACCAACGTGCTTGAGCTCAAGCTCAACGTGGCCACATATTTGGCCAAGTTGTGGTCGCTATTTGGAGAAACATGTCACTTGTATCAAAAGCTGTTACAAATCTATCACCTATTCCGTCAACCCGCAGTGATGGCGGCCAAGCATGCCTTCACGCCCACCCTGTGCAAGCAAATTACGTGGGCCATCTACGAGGATTCTAGGCAGTTCTTCTCCACGCGCCTCCACCCAGACGACTTTCAACCAGGAAAGCGCACGCCTTTCCCAGTCTCTCTCCTTGACGATATCATGGCGGACATACGGTACCAACGACCTGTCCTACGATCATCGTACCCGCTGGCGTGGCAAGAACTCCCACCGATGGTAACAATGACACAGCACTCACCACAGGGCCCATCGCCTTACACCACGGCCAAGCCGGCGACAAACCCTTCCTCAGGGAGCACAGCAGATCGACTCGCCCACATCCACCCAACTATTCGGGCGGCTCTTCGTGAATACCATGACAAGTTCGCTGGCCGGGTAATGATTCAACGCATGCTGGAACATGCCAACCTAACGTTTCGGGACCTACCGTTCTTGACACCATTCATTGAGCAGAGCACAGGTAAGAACTGGTTATGCTACAACCATTGCCTCGGGGTATGCCAGCATGGCAAACAGTGTGTATTCAAACGAAAAAACGGGCATTTGGACGGAAGCAAAATCCCTGAGGATTTTGCAAAGGCACTCATCGACAAGCTCAAACCAGGTTTCATGTTTATGTTAAGGAGCGAATACCCGGCGCGCGGGACAGGAACGACCCAACAGCCGCAGACACAAAGCAGCAACAGCGATGGGCCTGCGTACAAAAAGGCACGGCGGGAAAACTGACATGAGGGCAGGGAGGCGGCAGAGAATAGAAGCGGGACAGTCAATGAGTGGGAAGTGAGCAGCAAGCAGATACTGGGGGACAGAGCACAGGTTGCGAGTAACATAACGACGTGGTTACTTAGGAGAAATAACAAAACCCTCAATTACAATATAGATTTACATGCGGAGCGACGACGGGTCGGTCGCTCAACAGCATCGGCAGCTCCCCCACTACGACAGCCCCTGTTGGATGGTGGACAAGGTGAGTATTTCATGTCGCAGGCCACCGCGGGTACAACCACCGAATCACACGACGTACCACCCACAACATCGCATAGAACTAGAGGAGACAAAATCACACCGAGAGCAGCCAACGCACTGCCAGGCACAGCGCCATCGAGCCACCACTCAATCACCGCCGCGGAAGGGCGTGCGAGGAACCACCACCCACGACAGGGACACAACAGGCAGTTGACCACGACCGGCGACAGTCCGCCTTTGAGCGAGGAGACACAAGCTAAGTCACCGCCAGCGCGCGAGAATACCCAGGCTCCGCGGTCACGCGAGAAAACCAGCACACCACGTGTGCCCGACAAGTGGGGAGGGCTGCACCCGCCGAGGCTAGCGACGGGAGAAGCAGTGACAGGGGTGCAGAAGCGGTCGTTGCGGCGGGAGAACAAACAACGACGCATCCAAAACCAACTGGAACAGACTGAGCAAACATACTGGACAACGTACAAAGGTACGTGGGAGGCACCACCAGACAGAACTCCGCCTGCCTCGTGGCGAAATGCCATGTGCCCGCAGGGCCTGGCACTCCATCACCCAGCGGCAGGCCACCTCCTCCAGTATGCTACAGGGGGATGTCCTACGAACACAGGTAAACATTGGACACGGCAACAAATGGAAGAAGCCGTTGCACGCGGGCCACATGTCTCTGCACTGGTGCCGGCTGCTATGGCGCAGCTGGCAGAGGAAATAGCGGACAAGGTCCGAGACAAGCAAGCACAAGTTGTCCTGTGGGAGGACATTTGTCATGATCCTCCTGCAAATCTCAAGGTGTCACCGGTGGCAATGATACCCCACAAGTCCCGAGGGTATCGTGCAATTCTAGACTTGTCCTTTCGCCTGCGTTTGTCAACGGGGGAGCATCTCCCATCAGTCAACGAAACAACAACCCTCTCGGCACCCCAGGGGTCAATTGACCAACTAGGACATGTCCTCTCCCGGATCATCCATGCCTTCGCTGAAACCGAGCCCGACGCCGCCGTCTTCATGGCAAAGTTCGACATCAAGGATGGCTTTTGGCGGTTAGATTGTGCTGCAGGAGAGGAGTGGAACTTTTGCTACGTGCTGCCACAACCGCCGGGCGAACCAATCAAGCTGGTTGTCCCAAGCTCCCTCCAGATGGGATGGGTGGAATCACCGGGATATTTCTGTGTAGCATCAGAAACAGCCCGCGATGTGGCGGGGTGGCATGCAGAAAAGGCAATGTCACCAGTGCCAACGCACAAATTCCTCAGACATTCTATGGACGGGGATGACACGGCGCATCTTCCCGAACAAGTGGCCACAAATACTTTCCAGTACTTCTTGGAAGTGTACGTAGATGACTTTATCCCGTTGGCGATCGCCACCTCCCGGCAACAGTTAGCCCACGTCGCCTGCGCGGTCATGAAAGGGATACACGATGTCTTCCCGGCTCACAGTCGCGAGGACAGTGATCCCATCTCCCACAAGAAACTGTGCAAACATGATGGCCAGTGGGCTTTGCAAAAAGACATACTCGGGTTCACTTTCAGTGGCAGGCCGGGTGAAAAAACAATGCAGTTAGAACACCCCAAGCGCGAGTTCCTACTCACGATCCTCCACAAATGGATTCGCACATCAACCCGCACACGAACCGGGATACCACTGCAGGAATTTGAATCAATCATCCAAAAGATGCGACACGCGTTCACGGCGATCCCATGCGGGAGAGGCCTCCTCACACCGTGTAACAAACTCCTCAGCCTGCGCCCATCGCTCGTATACCTCCATCACAATCCCGCCCTATGTCAAACTATCATGGACTGCCGCACACTGATACGGGAATCCACCCGGCACCCCACACCCTGCCGTGAACTGGTAATGGGAGAACCAGACTTCATTGGGATCAAGGATGCATCTATACATGGAGTTGGCGGCATCATCGTCGGGCACCGGCGACAGTGCAAACCCACCGTTTTCCGCTTGGAATGGCCACCGGACATTAAGGCAGCAGTCCTCCGCACCAACACCAGGCAGGGTGGGCACCTCACTAACTCGGACCTGGAAATGGCGGGACTACTCATCTTGTGGCTAGTCATGGAAGCGGTATGCGACATCACACCAGGCACACACGTGGCGCTATTCAGCGATAACTCCCCTACAGTGAGTTGGGTGAGGCGACTAGCAGCAAAGGGGTCAAAAGTGGCCGGACAACTCGTCCGTGCCCTCGCTCTCCGGCTCAAAGTGTGTCACGTCTCCCCGCTCACCCCACTACACATCGCGGGTACCCACAATGCAATCACCGACGTCCCTTCACGATCCTTTGGCAGCGAACCGCGGTGGCATTGCACCACTGATGACAACTTTCTAACCATGTTTAACAATCTTTTCCCTCTCCCTTCACAGAACTTGTGGACCAACTTCCACATCTCTTCCAAAACGCATACACGAGTGATTTCCGTGCTGCGGATGACGGTTTTCTCAATGGACGAGTGGCGTCGACTTCCAAAGCCAGGACAACACACTGGACAAACTGGGTGGCCTATGTCAGGCCTTTGGGAGTGGACCCTTTCCTACAGAACACCCCACACAACACACGAGTCCGCTGCCTCAGCGGCTTCGCCGCCAGAGTCCGACGAGGTGGCTTTGGGCGGGGACGCACGGTTAAAAGCGACACAGTATCAACAGCTCTCTCGGCCGTTGGCCAAGAGGTCGCTCTGGCCTACAATGCTAACCCCACGAAACTCACCGGCTCAGACCGTCTCCTCCCACGCCTCGGCCAAATGCTCGACGGGTGGCGGAAAACCAACGGACCAGTTATGAAGAAACTACCAGTGGAGGCAGATGTTCCAGAGTTCCTAGTCACAGTGGGATTGCAACCGCTCGCCAAGGCAAAAGAGAAGGCCGTGGGGGATCTAGCCCTAATTGCATTTTATTATCTGCTCCGGATCGGTGAGTACACCGTGAAAGGGGCCCGCAACGAATCCAAGCAAACACAGCAGTTTAAGGTAGGGGATGTAACGTTCTTCAAACGTGACACACAGGGTAACCTACGCCAATTGCCACGGCATGCCTCCACCGAACTCATCATGTCAGCCGACAGTGCAACACTCAAATTAGACAATCAAAAGAACGGGTGGCACGGGGTGTGCATCCATCACGAATCAAACGGTGATCCAATACACGACCCCGTGCGCGCCCTGGGTCGAAGGGTCCTCCACATACGGGAACATGCACCAGGTAATGGCACAATGTTCCTGAGCGCCTTCTTCGACGGCAATGCAAGGTATGATGTCACAGATAAGGATATACGCGCCGCACTCAAACTAGCTGCGACAGCACTAGATTATCCGGCAACGCGCGGGATCCCGGTGGATAGGATAGACACCCACTCTCTACGAATTGGAGGGGCAAATGCGCTTTCCCTTGCAGGGTATTCGGACCGCCAGATCCAGAAGATGGGCCGGTGGCGTGGCGAAACGTTCAAGGAGTACGTCCGCGAGCAGTTGTCTAACTTTTCGGAGGGCATGTCGACCAGCATGCAGAAGACTTTTGGTTTTGTTAATGTGGAAGGAGGAGTGTTTCATGACATCACGGAAACGGTAATGACCCTCCCATACTCCATGGCTGTGTCATCGGTGGCATAAAGCAAGAAATGGGATTATCATAATGACGCAGTTCCTAGGGAACAGTTGAATCCAATTTAATCCGGTCACACGCAATGCTGCGATGATCTACACCATCCGAGCGCGACCATTTCGGAAGCACCACAGCTACTACGGGTTTGTACAACCGCACACAGGTGACCCGCCTGATACAGCGTCTCACCGTCTCCGGTTAGTACATGGGAGCGGCGCCAAACCCTTGTGTGTGTCACTGGTCGGCAACCAGAGCACAATGGGGCAACTTTGCACAAGGGAAGGGGTTTAGTCACGAATAAGCGATAAACCCCTGCAGTTTTGGCACCCCCCATGTACTTACATCCTCTACGTAGCGAATAGCAACCAACCAGATAGCATGTATCCAACCACGGTGCAAGGACTAAGGACTACGAACCTAAGTCCAGTGTGCGCACTTGATTGCGGTGAGGGACAGACGAAGTCCGGCTGCCAACAAAAAGTATGAGAGTCCGGGTAGCGTATGCTACCGCGAACATCTCATTCTTTTTTGGCAGCACCCTCGCACCATGGTTGTCGCGGGGTTTGTCTTGTTCTGTTTTGTCGTGTAGCATTTTCTAGCCCCTTCCCCACCCTTTAACCTATGGGCAACTTTGCACAAGGGAAGGGGTTTAGTCACGAATAAGCGATAAACCCCTGCAGTTTTGGCACCCCCCATGTACTTACATCCTCTACGTAGCGAATAGCAACCAACCAGATAGCATGTATCCAACCACGGTGCAAGGACTAAGGACTACGAACCTAAGTCCAGTGTGCGCACTTGACATGTAATAGTTCAAAGTGAATTCAGACTTAAAGTGAAATTTGTTAGGATGTCACCCCTATTGCTGCAAGAGTACAGTACTGATACTTCCTCTATTTACAAAAATACCCAGTATCCCAGACCCAGTGACCGAGTGTCCTGTTGGAGATCCCTTTCACAGCGTTCTACCGCCTCAAAAAACAAAGGCAAGAACAGTGCCGATCTCACCGTTGATTTCGCACTTCTCCCACCATACCACCACATCTTTTTTCAATGGCAGCATCGCCATGTGGAACATGATTCATCGCGCTACCACCGTCACCATCCAATCTCATCGTTCGCTCCGACAGGTAACAACGCGACGATGCGCCGCCCTCGAATCACCTTGGCGGCTGCAACGAAAACGGCGACACGGGCTTCCACCATCACGACAGTTCACTTGCGTACTCTCCACACAAATAACACCTCTACTCTCCTCCTCCACGTCGTCGTCGTTTACTGTATCCTATTTTCATTCCTCGTCCATCTCTCCATCTGACGCCTTCCACGGCCTAAGTCTCGACGAAGACGGCACGCCATCCAAACCAAGCCGTCCACGAAACGATGATCCCACCGCAAGGAGCAATGCCGACATTCCAGAGGCGCAAGTAGTAAAAACCGAACACGACAAACAAAGAACTCGTGAGCTCATTGCCGAACTTGTCCGTGCGGAAATATTGGCGTATTCTTCTCCTTCGAGGAACGAGGATGACGACGACGGTGCCGACGCCTGTAAGGAAGCCGCCGCGGCTATTGGCAACCCCGCGAAATTGGGACCGTATGAACGTCAGATGCAACAATTACAAAGAGCCATGGAACATCATTCCAAGTATGCCGAGGAGAAGGAAGATGCATTACGATATGCCAAAAGTTGTAGGAATGTAGGTGAATTGAATTATCGAATGGGACATATGGAACAGTGTCAAGACATTTTGTTGGATGGATTGCAAGTTCTCATGGAGAATGATGCATTCTCCGACGGGAGCGGAAATGAGAACGAAGCTCGGTTGGTCAAGGCACAAATTATGCATTGCTTGGGAGCCGTCATGGCGAGATGTGGAGAATATGACGAGGCTTTTCGGTGGTATGAGGAGTCGTTGAAGCTGAAAAGGGACTTGTTAAGCAAATCTCCTCAATCACAGTCTTGTGCTGTGAATGATTATCATTACGAAATGGCTAAGACTCTGAATGGGTTGGCAGCGTTGGAGATTATGAGTGGCGGTGAGGGTGTAGATTGGGAAAAGGCCATGACGTTGTTTCGTGATGCCGAGCGGAATTATCTCCATCGCTATCAACAGTTTGTTCCGAGGAATGAAACAAGCAAACGTGACGTTTCAGGACCAAGCGATGATTCGTATTCCGTTCCGGATTGGGATCATATCCCCCAAGAGATGGTGCAGCAAATGGCGCCCCATCTTGTGCAGTTGGTCATTAATGTACGATCCAACATGGGTGAATTGTTGAGGCAGCGTGGGAGACATCGTGAAGCCGTAGAAATGTTTCAAGGGGCACTTGACCTTGCTCAGTTGGATGTTGCTCGTATCGCGAAAGCACGCAATGAAGACACGTTGAGTCATGACACCGATCAAATGAAGGCAGAATCGTTGGACGACGTTGACTCTGTATCTATCGACTTAAGTCCCGAAGAACGACGAAACGCAGTAGTCGAGTTATTGATCAAAGTCGCTGATACCCACGTAGCTTATGAAAATTACGACGAAGCCGCAGCATCCTATGAACGAGCACTAGCGTCTCATGTTGCGTTTCGCAAATTGACTGGGGATGAGAGCAACGAATTCACCGACAAGATATTGGATCAATTGAACACGCGACTTCCCGCTGCTACGTCTGCTACTGTCGACATCCCCTTAGATATTGCCAATGCCACCACAGTCGAAGCTGCCATACGAAACAATCTAGCTCATGCATTGGTTCGCATCGATCAAGGAAAGTTGGCATTGGCACAATATGAAATAGCGCTGCAAATTAAACGGCATATCGGAGGAGATAGTCACATTGAAGTAGCTCATACGCTAATGGAAATGGGAGCCCTGCTTGGTGGACCGATGAAAGATGTAGTAACTTCCTTAAATTGTTTCAAGGAGGCTCTCTACATCTATCGATGCAAACTGGATGATTTGATTGGAGCGAATTCCAATCGGTCGGAAAACTCGCGACTGTCTTTTTATGACACAGATCAAGAGGTCGATGAGATCAATGAACACATACACAATGCGTCAAGGAATATTGCTCTCATAGAAGATGCATTGCTGAGAGATAAAGATGGTGTTGGTAAATCTAACCGAAGATAATTATTTGATGAAAGAATCGAGCTTATAGAACTTCGCTTTACTGTTTTGGACAGTCCATCCTCACATAGCACTGTATTATGTTTGAGTGGAATTCGTGCTGAACCAAGGAAAGTATCGGCCGTTTGCAGAGTCATAGGTACAACGCGGCCAAACAACTCTGAATGGCTTCTTTTTCTCAACTATCTTTTCGAACCTATTTCGCTTTACAAACCAGACCTCATAATTTCCAGGAGGCTTCAGAAATTCAAGCTCACTGCGAGCAAACCAATATACTGATCTGCCGTCATTGAATGTGACGCCATATTTGCCACTGGCGCTCTTGGGCAATTGTACAACCTTGCCAATTTCATCTTTGAATGTGAAATGAAAGTCTGTGCCTTGGCATTCTCCCAGGGACGAAGATGACAGCCCACATGCCGAAAATGCACCTCCCAGAGGACAAACATTAGTGTAGACGCCAGACAAATTGTCGCTTGTATACTTGTTGTCATGATCCCCTTGCTTCTCTAATGACGCACACGGCATGGAGAAATAGCGCTCAGGACGATCCAACGGTATGTCGTCTGCAAAGATGCGCTCGTGAGTACACATAAGTACGTCTTTTGCATCATCGAATGCAGGGCAAAAAGGAAATGACGTTCTTTGAAACACATCGTCGAGAAAAATTTCATCCAAACTTTCTACTTTGGGAGCAAACGGTCCGTCTTTGGAACTCTTGCGTTTGGGACAGAAGAAGGCGCCTATTTTTGATGAGCGATTGGGAGATAAAAGTCTCGGACAACAGCAAGACGCAGTGTTGCCTTTTATCTGCACCATCGACCCGACTTGTAGATTCATTTCTTCATAGGAGCAGAGAATACGATTCGGGTCGCCCTTGTAAGTCAGTGGAAGCGTCGTTGTTTGCATCCCTTCTGTGGAATGCGTTGTCAAACGTACATCAGAGAGAATTGTCCCTTCGTCGTCATACGGGGTGCCGTTGGCTTTGTGTATTTCTAAGAAAGTCCCGCACGTATTGTCATTGGCAAATTTTCCACCGCAGACATGAATATATGCATTCTGCGAATAGGATGTCTGCATGCAGTTTCGTTGACGTTTTCCGCTGGTCGTGAAGCAATCTAGTGTTGCATCTACAGTCTCGTTGTAATCCCAGCATGGAGGCTTCACGTTATTCACGGAGGCTGCGAAACGATCTGCGATGCAGGCAGAATGAGGCTCTCGAAGACCCCTACACGATTCGTCAATGTAGACGATGTCGTCAGCTCGTCTCGAGTATCGATAATCAAGAATGTTGCCGAATTCATCAACAAGATCTATATTGTGAAGTGGTTCATCCACAGACATTGGTATACCATTCGAGTAGCCATTGGAGAACAGATTCCTTGAGCCCTGCCGATAACCATATTCACCTGCCCCAAATCTGCTTATGCAGCAGTCATATCCGAGTGCAATGTCGTCTTCTCGCCCATGTGTTCCATTCTGGCCGCAGGGATTCACAAGTATGCTAATAACGTAGTCTTCAATGGGCGGATAGGATACTCGATATCGTTCGTATTCTTCTTTGGCTTCTTTGTCTGGGAAGTAATCGTCGATGACATCTGGATGCGTTTCAAGCAAATGCAAGAGAGCATCTTGGCCATTGGAAAGAGCAACAATGTTTTGAGAAACGACAAGCAAAGGACCAACAGCAACCGCCGCCAAAGATAAATATGTTGACACCATCTTTATTTTGTTCGTTATATCTTGTTGCAATACTCCATATGTATGATGCTCATTAACTTTATTTTTAAATGCACTTCAAATTATTAGAACCCAAGACGATGTGAAATTCATTGTCAAATTTGTCTGCACCTTCAAGTATACTTAGTATTTAACTTATATTATTTGTTGTATCGAAAACATGGAGGAGTACGACGAGCTGAGTGCTGGACCAGTTGACGGCACAATCAATCTTAGCCACAACACATGGAAAATCTTGCCCCCTGAGTTGAACAACTTCTCGTTGACGCTCTTACACGTCGAAATGAGCAACAACCAACTATCTTGTATTCCAGAGGCTATCGGTGATCTCATCATGCTGAAGTCGTTGGATGTTTCACTTAATAGGGTTAGGGTAATCGATCGAGCCATTGGAAAGTGCATTAGACTGCGACAACTGAATGTAGAGAAAAATCGATTGGCGTGTTTGCCCGACGAGTTAGGCCAGTGTGTCCTTCTGGTAACAGATTGATCTAAATCTTTTGCATGTAAAAGTACTGCGTGCGGCAGCTCATGATTCCATTTAATTTCATGCCTGATCAGGAAGAAATACTTGCAAGAGAGAATAACCTGAGCACTTTGCCGCAGTCGCTGGAGAACTTACCTACACTTAACAAAATAGACGTCCGAAATAATGAATTGCTAACAATTCCACTAAAGCTTTGTCGAGTGGTGAGTAAGAAGACATGTGAGCAAGTGTTGGCTCTTAATTATGCAGGCTAAACCCCGCCCGACTTAAATCAATCACCGATGTCTATTATTCCATACTCCTGCATAGCCTACTCTAAACGAACTCTTGTGTGCAGAAAATCCTACTTTAGAAACAGCTCCACAAAACATGAGAGGAAACAGCAAACTCTTGATATGGTGCCTCGAAATGCAACAGAAATTCAAAGATGTGATAGATCCTAAGACTCATCAACATGAGGAACTTCAACGAAAATCTACCGCACTGCAAAGAAACATTAGGCTGGCCAAAGAGCGAATTCAACAACTCGAAAGTGAGATTGAAAAGCTAGAGTTTGAGAGGCCTGATGACTACATTTATTTGAAGGGTCGTGTTACGGATGTTGTTCTGTATGTGTTCGATAAGATTATTCAACTCTGGGACACGATCAAAAATGTCTTTGTGGCTTGGTGGAACAGGAGGCAGACTTATCCACTTTACTAAGAAATACGTAGTAGCTATTCAGGTACCATTGTGATTGATTGGAAACGTAGCACATGACATGAAGAGCTAGAGTTATAAGTTATTGGGTTACATCCCATCCCTAAGGTTCTGTTACACTTTTTCAGATGAATCAGGCTAGGCTTTATTCTTTTTCTCTAGTTTTTCGACCAGCACCCGTCGATGGGCTTTTTTCATGAAACCCAAGTCATCAGCGACCAGATGATCTAGCATTTCAGTGGAATCAAATCCATCATCAAGCAGTTGCTTGGAGTATGTCTTTAAATCATCTGAGTTTAGGTTGGGCAATTCAGTTTGAAGCCACTTCTCCACTATCGATTGTGAGTTGGAGATTTCAGATTGTACATTTTTTTCTTCAGTAGGACCAACTGCTTTGTTAGATGTGAACCATCCGAAGAATCCAGATCCACTCGAACCAGATGCCTTCTTGGGAGCATAGTACTCTGGAATCGGTAAATCGAATTTTTCCTTGGATATCGACTCTGCCTCAGCCACCAACAATTCCAGAGCTCGAATACCATCCTTCATACGAAACGCAGTCTTTCGATCTGGTGCCCACGATATACCGTCGCCGATGGGTTTCCCATTTTCATACATGGAATACTCAACGACGCCATCCCCTCCGCGGAAAATGCCCTTGCCATTGCGTTCTCCTGCCTTCCACTCGCCTTCATATTCGTCCATGTCTTCCCAGGTATATTTTCCATAGCCCTCGTATACATCATCGACAAAATCACCTTCGTAGACAGCTCCACCGTCGTATGTCATTGTTCCTTTTCCGGTACGTTTACCTTGTGAATCGAGTTCACCTTTCCAGGAGCCCCAATCGCCATTGTCCTTGTACATGAGATTGCCATCGGCATCATATTTATTCCATAGTCTCTGAAAGATACCAGGTTGTTGTTTTGTCTCGCCGGAAGATGGCGCAGCCTTTTTCGGTGGGGCTTTTGAAACTTCAGGCACGTCTACATTGAACTTTTCGAGTGCAAACGCCTTGGCTTCTTCTGGCAGCATTTCAATCTTCTTAACGCCATCCACTAATTTGTGTGCTGTCTTACGATCAGCACTCCAGGAAATTCCTTCTCCTTTTGTGATACCATTTTCAAACATTGATATTTCGACCGTCCCATCATTCGCATAAAAGGTGCCTTTTCCGTGACGCTCTCCGTCTTTCCACTGCCCAACGTACTCATCACCGTCTGGCCATGTATACTTCGCAGACTCATCGTCTTCATACTTGTTATTAACAAAGCCACCTTCGTACATACTGCCGCTTTTGTAAGTCATCTTTCCTCTGCCATGGCGTTTTCCCTCGGCATCACGCTCACCCACATATGAACCCCAGTCACCATTATCTTTGAACATAGGGTTGCCATCTTCGTCGATAGGCGGTACTCCCTTAAAAAGTCTCTGGAACAATCCAGGTTGCACAGCCTTGGATGCCGGCTTTGCACTTGGCAATGGAGTGGCCGATACCTCTGGAACCGACAGGTCAAACTTCTCCTTGGCTTCCTTCTCAGCCACGCCCAGCGAAATCTCCGTCTTCTTCTCTCCGTCTACCAAACGATAGGCAATTTGGCGATCCGCAGTCCACCTAAGTCCCTGTCCAACAGCCACTCCATTTTCATACATGGAGTATTCCACAGATCCATCAGAAGCTTTGAAGATACCCTTGCCATGCCGCTCGCCATTCTTCCACTGACCGACGTACTGCTCTCCGTCGTACCATGTGTACTTGGCATCACCACTATCGTCTTCGTACTTGTCATCGACAAATCCTCCTGTGTATTCATTTCCACTCTTATACGTTATGGTGCCTTTACCTTTTCGTTTATTGTCATCATCAACCTCTCCACTCCATGATCCCCAATCACCATGGTCTTTGAACATGGGTTTTCCGTCCTCGTCAAACCTTGGACCAGTGCTGAACAATCTTTGAAATAGTCCAACACTCTTTTCGGCAGAAGGAGCGGGAGGAGTAGCAGCAGCAGCAGGAGGAGGACTTGCGGCCACTTCCGCCACGGCAGGGACAGGCAGGTTGAACTTCTCCAAAGCAAATTTCTTCGCTTCCTCTGGCAGCATTTCCATCTTCGTCTCGCCATCTTTCAAGTTGTGAGCCGTTGTCCTGTCAGCATTCCAGGAGACACCGTCACCAACAGGTGAACCATTCTTAAAAAAGGAGTACTCTACGCCACCGTCGGCTTTACGGAATATTCCTATGCCATTGCGTTCGCCATCAGCCCATTCTCCGTCGTATTCATCACCATCATTCCACTTGTAAACACCCGTTTTGTGGAACTTATCATCCACGAAATGTCCATCATAATATCCACCGTCATCGTAGGTAATCTTACCCTTCCCATTTCGTTTACCATCGGAATCCAAATCCCCCACATACGTCCCCCACGTTCCATGATCCTTAAACCTAAGATTCCCCTCGGCATCGACATAACTCTTACTAAACATCCTAGCGAACAACCCCCCCTTCTGCATCTTCTTCCGCACGACATTCTTCCCACTACTCGGTTCGGGCACATCCCACCCAAATGTATCCTTGGCAATCTTTTCGGCCATACCCAAGGATATTTCGTCTTTCTTCTTCCCGTCCACGAGTTTATGTGCAATGGTTCGATCGGGACTCCATGTCACACCGGTGCCGACGGCTTCGTCGTTTTGGTAGAGGGAGTACTCGACTTCGCCGTTGGCCGCGCGGAAGATGGATTTTCCGTTGCGTTTTCCTTGCTTCCATTGAGATTCTTGTTCGTCTCCGTCTGTCATGGGGGGAAGAGGTGGGAGAATGGTGCATGGTTATTTTGTGCATGTGTCTCGCAGCAGCAGGCAGTCGCAAAACAAGGCACGAGGCTCGAATCCAGCAAAGCCATACGAATCTTCATACATAAGATCTTGACGCACGGCAAAGACTCAAAATCAAAGAGCGCCCCCCCCCCACAAACTGTATCCAGCAACGCTCCTAAAGAAACACAACATGTGCACAAAAGGAACCAATGAAACAACTGAACACCCAAACGAAACTCACCGCTCCAAGTATAAATCCCCCCATCGCCCTCAAACTTATCATTCACAAATCCCCCCTCGTACGTATTCCCACTATCGTACACCATCTTGCCCCTGCCGTGACGTTTGCCATTTTGATCGACGTCGCCGGTGTAGGTTCCTGGATCGCCAAAGTCGGTGAAGCGTGCCATTGTTTCTTCGGGGAGGCGTTGAATGTGTTTTCCTTGATGAGGATGGGCTACCCTGACTGGTTGTCTACTTCGGTGGAGGAGAGGGGGTGATGAGGGCTGGGCTCGAGAGTATGGAGCAGGGGACACCGTTGTTTTGAATTGTTGGAGCGTTAGAATGGGCGATGCGGAGAATGAACCAAAGTCAACAACGACACAAAGAGAAGAAGAGCACAGAGATAAAAAAGATACGGTCAGGTAAACAAAAAAAACGACGAAGTAAAGGATTTGTTTGAGCAGAGTGTGATACTTGAGGTGTATTCACGCCATGACAATATTGGCAGCTTTTAGCAGCCCCATCATGAACAAAATACCTTCATGACCGTATATTAAAATATTGATTTGACGCCATTCTATACCCACATTCCCGCCTAAAGTAATTCTTCGGCAAGCAACTGTGATAGGTCAATGTCCAATCGTGTGATGCACACGCTCTATCCATCTGTCGTTCATCTTCAAAAAAACCACGCCAAATCACGTGTAGAAATCACCATTTTTGTTCGTCCAAGACAGGGCTTTTCAAAATACAAGCAGCGTGGAATCCCATTGACATGATGTCTCCTCGATAGAGGCTTTTTTATCACGCAATACCGCCAAGAATGTTCGCGCGTGTGCTTTTACGCAGAGAAGCCACGGGATAGAATTGCCAACCTCCATCCATGGGCCATGAGCAGTTGTAGGTTCCTTTCCTGCACGAGTTGCTTATTTTGGGACAGCACCAGTAGAAGTTGGCCATTCTACTACACTTTTCACAATTTGTGGTTTTGAGTTAAGAACTGATTCGTTGGAACGAGGGTTGAGACGGTCGATGAATAAAGAGCCATCGGATGGACGGAAGACTATAACGATGGTGGCCTACTAATACGATAGTATATATTATTGGTCCGCCGCAATCCAAAGAACAACACACGACCCGCTGGTCTCCATCGTCCTTCCACAAAGAAACAACCACAATCTTTCGAGAGAAGAGCGAACAATGCAGACTCGCTCCACAGCCAAAAAGGAATCCGACGATGACGGCGACAGCATCCTCTGGGACGCCGAAAGCATCTTTGACCCACCCCAACACCACTTCAGGTCTCACGGCGGCGCCAAATCATGCGGGAATGAGATGCAAGCATCGAACAATCCGTTGTTCACTCCTCTTGAATCGTTGGAAACCGCCAAGGAAAATGCCGACGGAGAAGTAGAAGAAGAAGAGCACGATGCTCTCTCCTTCAAATCGTCTCTTTCCAAGGATATGGGCGATTGTTTCGATTCGTCATTTTCCGACTATCTCGGGATCGGTGGACACAGTCTCAAGGGATCACCCGTGTCCAATATACAAACCATGGGAGGACATGATCTTTCCTTGGGGAGTATTTTGCCCTTTTCCTCCTCGCCATTGCAGGGATTGCATCATGAGAAGGAGGGTGCTGCGGGTGATGATCATTGTATTATGAATGAAGCGTTGGGTATGTCGTTTGATTTTAATGATACTTCGGCTGTGATGGGTATGTGTTCGCAGCAGGAGAATAGTGGCGTTGGTGATGTGATAAACTTTTCTAGGGAGAAGATGAGGAAGAGTGGAAATCATTGTTCGTTAAGTACTCCTCCTAGAAGGTGAGATTGATGACAACTTTTCGCACGTTACTTATTGTTTTCATGAGGACTTTTGTTTGATAACATTGTATTGAAATGTGTGTTCATTCTATCATCTTAGAGGATCAAACCTTGACAATTCTCCTGACATCAAAAAGAAGTCCAACTCCAGTGCCCTCTCGTTTCCGTTGGAGCTTTCGAATGAAGCAACAGGAAGCTTTGGCTCCTACGGAACGACTTCTCACGGCACTCCAGCGCGTCATTTGAGTCCAGGTCAGACCATCTACCACGTCGCAAGCAAGAGCCCGACTAAAACACCTGAGAAAGATGGGAGGTTGTATGATCCTCCTCATCGATTCTACAGAAGCCAATCTCATTTGACTCCGGAGCGATCATTGCAACATCCAGGTCCAAATGAGAACCTTGCGGACAAGTCGCCGGAATTTAGTCCACCAAGAGGTAAATCGAGGAGTGAGCCAATGCGGTCTGGTGATGTGACCGCAAGGAAAAGCGGAGAACTCAAGAATGAAGCTGGCGGCAGTCCTTTGCATAGAGCGCATTATCGTCGCAACTATAATTTGATGCCGGTGGCCAATGGCAATAATGCGGATTTGTGCGTCACGCCTTCGCCTTCTCATTCGCAGTCTCATATTCGTCAAGCAGTAAGCGACGAATCGCACACGCCCACGTTGTTGCACTACCCTCCTCCCTCAACGCTTCACCCGTTCCACCCAGGCCATAATAGCTATCACAGCGGTGCCAGTGATACTCCTGCGTCGCATGGCTTTCCGAAACCAGGTGACCGAGTTCCACCTCATCTACCATCGTCGTATGGCTCTCCCAATTGGTCCAACTCGTTGCATCTCGCACCTCTACCTCCATTCGTTGCACCCAACCGCGCTCCTCCACCTCCAACGTGGCAACCGAATCATCCCGGAGGGGCTTCTGTCCGGGCTATGCCTCCTCCTTCTCAAGGATACGGCTATCTGCATTACTCGCCTTACTACCGCCAGCAACCGTCGTCGCCAGCAAGATATCCCGAATCACAATCCTCTTCGATGATTTCGAAAGATGCAAGCGCAGAAGCTACTCATTGGCGTCAGAAGCATCATTTGCTTTACCATTTCCAAGCGAAATTTGGTCATTGCGAAGTTCCTCCGGGCTATGGTGTCGGTACCGAATACGAAGGATTGTTCGAGTGGGTGATGGAACAGCGTCGTCAGCACCGGCGCATGATGAATGGTGAATCTACTACCATGACACCAACTCGAGCTAGGGTACTCTCCGATATTGGGTTTGTTTGGTCGAACCCAGCGGATGACCCCCACCCAAATGCTCCTGTTGTAAACAGCAGTCAGGGCACGGACTCTGCTGATCGAAAAGACTCGTCTTCCTGGTCTAATTGGATATCTCAGTTAACTGATTATCGTCGTAAACACGGCAATGTTGATGTACCACTTAAGTATCCACCCAATCCTTCACTAGGCACATTTGTGAATCGTCAACGTACAGAGTATCGCAAGATGCTTGCAGGAAAGCCTAGCAGTATGGTGAAGGAAAAGATAGACGAGTTGAACAGGCTGGGATTTACCTGGGCTGTCAGGGAGTCGCATACGTCTTGGGAAGAGAGATTTGAGGTAAGTTGTCTCATGTGATTCTAGCGGTTTCTCGTCTCCTAGATGAGACCATCTCATTTATGCTTGTGCAACGCTGCAGGAGCTCAAGGCATACAAGCGCGAGAACGGACATGCAAATGTTCCGAAAATTTATAGTAAGAATCCTTCCCTTGGCTATTGGGTCAACGAGCAGCGATTTCAGTATCGACGGCTTCAAAAGAACAAACCGTCCTACATGACTGAGGATAAGATCAAAACTTTAAATAGTCTTGATTTCAAGGTGAGTATTAATCCATAACGATTGCTATTGCTTCAAATTAATTCTTCTTTGATTTTAACTCCACACTGGTTTATGGTCCGAAGTGGTCCTTGCGTGAAACAAATGGCTCATGGGATAACTGGCTCAAGGAACTCCGGGCGTACAAGGAACAGCATGGCGATGTTGACGTTCCTCTCAAGTACAAACCTAACATGGCGCTAGGAGCTTTCGTCAACCGCCAGAGAACAGAGTACCGTAAGTTGCAGCAGGGTCTCCAATCAAGCCTAAATGAAAAACGGATCAAAGACTTGGATGCCATGGGATTTAAATGGGCCATTCGTGTCTCAAGAACTCCTTGGGAGAAACGTCTAGATGAACTGAAGAAGTTCAAGGCAGAGTATGGCCACACCAACGTTCCTTCGACGTACCCGAAAAACCAACCCTTGGCTTATTGGGTATTCAAACAGAGAGGGCAGTATCGTGTTTACATGAAGGGTTCGTCTTCAATGGATGCCGATGACAAACAAGTGTGCCACATGACTCCGGAACGAATTAGAATGCTAAATGAAATCGGGTTTGAATGGAACCCTCCTCGGCGGATTAAGTAAGCTGAGAATATGAGAGAAGCCTTCATTATCGTTCTTGTGCATTAAATGATACGTTTTACTTCATAGTAGCAATCGCATTGCGTCAGTTGTCTTTGGAAAGTAACAGTGTACTAAATTTCGAAATATTAGCAATTATCGTCCATTCAAGGTAGAAGACCCACGGAACACTCAGACCCCTTCCTAACGGTAACTTCAACTGCCTCGACGCAATAAAAATGTGCCCTCAAATATCGAAGAACTGCGACTGGCAAAAACAGCAGCAAATTTGCATACCAGTACAACAGGTTGGTGACTCCTAACAACCGCAGCGGAGTCGGAAGCACCATCTCTCCGGCCAATACTGTTGGGTAGAAAGCCCAATCATGAAGAGACGATAGGCGCAGAATGTTGTACATGACCGGAATGAGAACGCGTATCGGAAGAGGTAGCTTTTGTAGTGTTGAAAACAAATGATGAGAGCGACGTGAAAAGATCTTCTAAAAGAGCGAATGCGACAGACTAATTTGTTCATTATAGCACAATTGCTTGTCCAACTCACCAAAGCAGCACGTGCCACAGCCTCTGTTAACGCCTGACAACAAATCAAAAACACATGTCCACCCAACAACTTCTTCCCCACTTCCAATAATGGTTCCGAAAGAGCTGCACAATTAAATGCATCCCTCACATTAAAAGAAAACATACCACCCAACCCTCTGCGATAGGCATTCCCCAAACCCATCGAAAGCAATGCCATCATTGGCAATAGCAAACTCAAGAATGCCCCCAATCGCAACCATACCCTATACAATCTTGAATAAGTCAACGCTCCCAACGGATTGGCGACTAAATTCGGAACATGTCCCTTGAAGGGAAGCGACGGCATATTGACATTGTAATTTTCCATGGCCGCATCCACATCTCCGGGTCCAATTTTTGGAGCAGCACACCAACTCGCCACTCCAATCAAATACAAACTAGACAGAAGAACGGACAAGACTTGTTTTCTACCGACGCAATGGAATGCTAGGAGACACAGTGCCAATAGTGCAGGTGATTTGTCAATGACATTCGTATCGTCGTCGGAGGAGGCTCGACGAGAGGAGGCTCGTGCCGCAGAACGGAGTAGATGGGAGAGGGTCCGTTTGATGGTTCGTCGTTTTATTCCAGTTGTTTTTGTTATGGATGGTGTCGATGGTGCTTCCTTGGTGAATGTTGATGAAGTTAGATGGTTGGTAGAGGAGAGGACATCATTCGATGAGTCGGACAGCAGGTTTAAGGCAGCTTCGGGAATGATCCCATCGGGAAAGGACGTGGAGAGTGATATTGGTTCTTCGTTGCATTCTGGCCAGATTACGGATCCTTTCCCGTAGGCATTCAGGATGGTTCTTGGGGGCTTTGATATGATGATTCTCCGGGATGGGACGTGATTGGGCTGGACGAGTGTGCCTACTGATGCGATGGAAGAAGTTGCCGATAGAGAAGAGACGACTGGTAAGAAGAGGAGAAACAGGTGTGTTGTATGCATCATTCTTTGCGGCTTTATTGCAGGCTGGTGGCAGGTGCAGCTCGGGTGTACAATGGTGTCATCTCGGGTCATGCATGCGTGTCATGGTTTTTTATGATGTCTTGTTTGCAGTTGACCTTGTGCGAAACGCTGACGCTTTACAGGGGTTAACAGGGTTTTATACGAACTCAGACCAAGGAATGTGAGCAATTAGTTGCCCCTTGAATTAACGCGGTATGCATGCCATACTATAAAATATTTTTCGGACCAACCGTGTCGTATTGGCAACAGTGACAATGAATAAAACCAACAAGTAGTGGTTCAGGGCCCTCTGAATATCATTGCATTAGGACAACAGTGATAAAAGTTCCATTTTTGGCTACATTCAACATTTCGAGATTAATAGACCTATTTGTATGGTTTAATCATGAGCAATTTGCATGAGCCGTGACTGTACCTATTCATTTCAGTTTCATCTGAGTCTTTCCTTTCTTTTTTACAGGACCACCACTCGAATCTCCACTCGATTTTGACTTCTTTGCATTCTGCTTACCATCACCGTGAGCATCCTTGTACATGTCATATGCCAATGAAATTTTGCTCATATTCTCCTTACTAACAACCGCATGATCGACAATCGGTCTCGGATAACTTACGCCAAGCTTCACTCCAGCAGTATTGAGTATGGCAGCTGGAGCCTTCCATGGTTCGTAAATATACTTTGCGGGAAGATTGGCAAGCTGAGGGACCCACTTACGGATATAATTTCCATTGGGGTCATTCTTCTTTTGAAATGCCACGGGACTGTAACATCGAAAGTACTGATAAAAGAAGCCAGAACAACTGAGCCAAAGCCAATTGAAATTGTTCAACGAGTAGTCAGCGTCCAAGAGTTGCCCTTCAAAATGATCGGCACCGTCCTCCCAGCTTTGCCACAAATCGCCGCGGGTGAGAAAACAGGCTACGGCATGTCTACCAAGGTGGTGGATCCATCCTTCAGTCCGGAGCTGAGCCATGCATGCGTCTATCCATGGATATCCCGTTTTGCCGTCCTTCCAAGCCGCTAAAAGTTTGGCGTCCGACGACCATGGAATATTACGACAGTATGGATTGTCTCGCATTCTACCCCAGCTACCTGGATATTGAGCATTTGCAGAGTGTGCCATCAAGTTGTTGAAGTCTCTCCACAGTAATTGACCATGTAAGCTGACGGGAGGTTTCGATCTGTTGGTTTTGGGAGACGCCTTTTGCTTTGCATTTTCAATTGCGTGCCATGCAGTGCGTGGTGAGAGGCAACCTAAGCTGAGGTAGGGAGATAGAGCAGTGGTAGATGGCGAGGAGACCTCAGTGCAGGACGTGTTTGGCTTTTCAAATGATGCAGTCCTAATGAGTATAGTAGAGGAGCATCAGACAATGGAGCTTGCACAAAGCATGAAACCTTAGTACATTTCACATATCGTCAAGAAACTTACCAATCTGGACGTCGAGTGACAGATAGTTCTAATCTCTGCAATGCATAAGATTCACCCCCTTTGGCAATTGGATTCAGGGCGCTGTCGCTACAATCCTTTCGGTTCCAAACTGGTCCAATTTCATCCTTCTTGTACCCCCGTGGCCACTCAATATCACATGGATGATTCAAAGGCAAAAACTTTTTCTCATACCCATCATCGTTCTGCTGTGGGAAATCATCCTTCGTGGGCGCTTCCAAGGGCATCGGTATATTCCCTCCGTTTATCCTCCCAAGCAGCGACTGAAACGAAGACATAGTGCAGGGCACACCCTCCACCGCTCCTCCACAATTCCTAACATACCCTCCCGGCACATTTCCCAAAGGCAGCAACGTCTCCGAATAAAACTCTTGCATCTCCACGCCTGCCTTCCTCGCCGCTTCTCGCACCGCTCCATCCCTCGCAGTGGCATACGGTTCTCCACTCTCGTCCGCCTCATACGTCAAATGAGTCACGCCCCATTCGCTCCAAAGACGAGGCAATACCTCCACGGGATCACCAGAGGCAACATATAGCCTGGAACCGCGTGAGCGTAAATTCTCATCCAAGTCTTGGATGCATTCCAAGAGGAATCTGGCTCGCATGACCGAGCATTTCATCAATTGGTAGGAGTTGCCGTCGACGATGTAAACGGGGTAGATTCTCCCTTGACCTTTGGCTACGGAGAGGGCATGGAGGAGGGCGGGATTGTCGTGGAGGCGTAGTCCCTTGCGGAACCAGTGCATGACGATTGGAGCATCATTTGTGGATTTGAGCGATGACATGAGGGAGATGGATCGGGTGCGAGTTGATGAGGTTCTGAACCCCAATGCCGATGAGGTCTCGAGCAGGACAAAAGCCACAATGACGATGACAAGAAGAGACGAAATGGTGCCGATGTGTGGAACGATTAAAGCAAGATCTCTGTTGCGGTTTTAATGGAGTTGTGATAAGATTGATGGATTCTTGTCGTCTGCCAAGTATTTTGCCATGAGATTTAAGACATGATTGGATTGACGACGGTTGATTGTGTGCTTTTGTGTGTAAGGTACGACACAACAACACGAGATGATGACGACTCGTCTTGTTTAAAATACAGTCTGACACAGACTTCGAGTTTAATGAGACCACACATTTAAGTAACGAGTCCTACGTGGGAAAATGGCGCGCCACATCTGACCGTCAGCATGACAAATCCTGCAGAGTGTGATCTATTTTCTCAATTGCAACAATTATTATTGGAGCAATGCTGTTTGTCACAGAATTTCAGCTGTAGAAGAGCGAATGATTTTAAATTGCTTTCACATCCTGTTAGCGAAAAGGGCTACAACAATCTTTGAAAACATAATGGAGCCCTCCTAATATTCCTATTTAAAAAATTCCTTAAGTCCTAACGTCCTATTATCATAAAATAGGATAGAAATCAATATTTCGCCCAATATTCCTAACGCTCCACGTGCCTAACAGCCCATAGTTCTGATTGCGCACGCAAATCAAAAACATCACCGACATGGTCGACACGGATGAAGATGACTCGTACAGCTCCAGCTCCGGAGTTTCTCCCTCCTCTTCTTCCTCTGGCAGCAACTCGACCGCATCGAACAACAGGACAGGTGAGAACACAGAGGCTGTGCAACAGGGCATTGCTCCTGTCCCTGCAGTCAAAGTTGCTGCTCCTGCTGCTGCGAATGTTCGTGCACCTGCTGCTGCAGCAGGGAGGGGTCGGGGTACTGGTTCTGGCAGGAGAACCACGGCGGGGCGAGGTGGTGGTCATGTAGGTGGTCGAGAACGAGGAGCAGGGCGTGGTGGTCGTGGTCGTGGCCGTGGTCGTGGCCGTGGGGAGGGGGGACGTCCAATGGGGCGCTCCAATTACTCTCCCACGGAGATATTTAATATGTTGGATGGGGTCCGTGAGTATTTGCCTATTTCTGGGATGGAATGGGATCTTGTTGCACAACGCCACATGGCGTACCACCCAGATGAGGAGAGAAGCGGCAATCAACTCAAGAAAAAGTTTAACAAGCTGGCAAAAACTAAGATGGGCACCGGCAATCCCAACATGCCAGCTGATGTGCGGGAGGCTAAGGAGATTCGTCGCCTTATCATCGAAAAGTCAGAGGGAGTTACAGGTTCAGAGGAAGAATATTTCGCCTTAGAAGATTTGGAGAATCCTACTGAGTTGGACGAAGAGGAAGTTGACCCCCCAGAAGAGTCAGGTGAGTTTGTCACCGCACCAGCAGAAAACATTGTCTTAGACACCACTGGAATGCGTGACAGTGGAAGCGTTGTTGCTTCCCTCTTCACTGCAATGTCAGCAATTTGTTCATCTATTGTTAAAAATTCATCGCCTGCGGTCAAATCATCCTGTGCCGACTTTATAAGAAATTCGTAATTCATGCTCGAGAAGGCAGAATCAATGACAAACTTCAGACCAGTACGTCGATACACGTCCTCTAGTTTATTGTACATGTTGCCCCAATCCGCAACCGTACTATCATGGGAACAACCGGGGACATTATAAAAGGCAAGTGCAATGGTTCCATCAGGGACAAAGCCCAAAACACCGGTCACATAGTGATCTGACTTCCACCCATTAAAAAAACGAGACTGCACAATTTCATCAGGTGCCTTCTCAATCCATACCTTTAACCCATCCATCGTTCCCCACACATTGTCTAGGACAGGATGTCGTTGTTGGATTATCCCCCGATATTCCTCTATTTTCTCAGCAGATGGAAGCCTTATCTGGGCCAAATGATATCCTTTGAGAGCCTTAACAAGTATTCTAAGTGCAAACTGCAAGACTTCGCAATGGGAGTCATCGTCATTCCAAAAACAAGTTGCAGAATTATCCAAGATCCACGGGCTCTACTCCATCCCAAAATCAGGCCCAGACAATCAGAAGGATGCATCAGTCTCTGGCTTTGTGAATGATGAATCCGTCTGCATTCACAAAGGGTGTGTATTGATCGTACAATGGGGCAAATAGCAACAGCAGGTGGTAAAATGATCTAAAATCAAAGCCAGTAAGTGTGATCATTGCCTGATCGTCACCAGATGCATAGACATGTCGCCAAGGACTCCTGCTTATAGACAGCAAAGAGCACCGGGGGATACGACGCTGGTGAATATAGCGATCTTTGGGACTCAATCTACTGTGCAAGCAATGGCGATTTTGTAAATAAATGAATTTTTGTTGCTTCCTATGCTTTGCGCAGCACCAGAGAAGAAGACAGGACGTCCTAAAAGTCATACCAGGAGGTTGAAATGAGTTCCGAGAGGGATGCGAAGGAATAATTCACGATTCAAGGTGTCCTCGAGGATGGATTCACACAGCGATGGAAGGGGATGTCAGAATAAATTTTTAGGACAATAGGATAGAAATCGTTCAGTCCCGTGAGACGGGGTAAGGACCCCGTCTCAAGGGACTCGATTTAGAAATGGATTTAGAAATACCTAGTTCGAGTTTAGAAAATTGCTAGAAAGGGAAAACAAAAAAAATGACTTTAGGAAATAGGTTTTTAAGGATTTGCAAATATTTGGAGGGCTCCAATATTACCATTACTCTTCTTCAGTTCTTATGACCATCTAGTAGGCTCCTTCATCATGAACAAAGCTCAATTATCTCAAGTGCCCACTCATGTGTTAGGCCAAAAGTTAGGTAACTTGCGATTCCCAAGGAATTGCACACCACTTTTGGCAATTTCAGTTCCTGGGTTATTTTGACTTTGACAAGTAGTTGCACTCTTGCCAGGAATATGTAGAGAAATTCTTGGGGAACTGCCGTATTGCATTTGAATTGTGAGAAGTAGGTCATGTTGGTATCATTTTTGTATTGTTCTGACGTCAAAACACGTTGAACTGTCTATGAATGTGGTATACTAATTCCGTATCATCAAATCTCTTGGTGGTATGTTTTTGCGCGTGTGTCACTTTAAACACAATTCCTTTGAAATCATATACATACAAATAGACATCATAACTGTCATAATTTTGGTTGTTTATCGCAATTCTTTAGGAATTGCAATTTTGCAATACTCTGTCACTTGTTACAATTTCTAAGGAATTGTAATGACCACGCATTAATAAAGATGGAGAATATGATGTCCCTTTTCACATGATGCCGATAATGATATTTTGATGCCAATCGATCACACCATCATTCAAATTGATGCCAAACTATTGGCCTTCACAGAAATCCTGGGCTAAACCATTGTTCCAGAGGAATTGCAAAGTCAAAAAGTGCGACTACTTGTCAAAGTAAAAAAACCAGGATTAGTAATCACCTTTGCCATTTCTTTTGCAATTTTCAGCAATCTCAAGTTTTGGCCTAACACATGCACTCAAACATCTGACATAATCATCACACACTAACTCGAACAAAAACAATATCTTCCTCTATTCCTCCTACCCACTTTCATTTGAAATATCACACACAACGTCATGCTTGCCAGATGATGAGCATTCCTTTAACAAATACAATGATGGCTTGCTTAGTTTTACATGTCCTGGACATGTCCTTGGACGTGTCCAATTTCTCCGGGACACGTTTTTTGTGGACATGTGGACATACATCACTGTTGAGTCCCATGTCCTTCCTGTGTCCTCAGATGTTTTGACTTACATACATTACATAACAGTATCTAGATACATACCTAGGTATCTTAAGTATTTTTGCACCACAAGCTTTATGGTTTGCACAAAAATGAATGCAACATGCATGAAATAGCCACCACTCCTGGTATGTTTCACCTGAAAGTACAAAAAGGATCCTTATATGATGTAAACACTGCATGTCCTCTCACATCCTCTCATGTTGTCTGTATCCAAAATTTACTGTCCTGTGTCCTTGTTTCAAAAAACTAAAAACACGAGATATCCAGGATGGTGTCTTTTCAACAAGTTTTGGATGCGGTTGCAGCGGACATGTGAAACTAGCTGGATCAGAGTGTGACATGAGCCAAGGATACCGACTGGTACCCCTGATCCACCCAGGCCCCACTTTCAGGCCATAGGTATAAATACTATTCCCACTGAGAGGGGAAGTATATAAAATCCCAACTTATTACTTTCTCAGAAAGAATATATTTGAGGTACATACTTGTCAGGTATACACCACAGAAACAATGAGTTAAGTAAAACAGTTGACAAGGCTCAACTGCTCAACTGCTCAACTGAAGAGCCTGAAAGTGTGATACTTTCTCACTTGGCAAATTTGCAGTGTGAGAGCTTCTCTGTAAATATTGGACACACTAGTCCCCAATATATTACTTGTTAATCACATGATTTACATGGTAAAATCAAGAGGATTGCCATTGGGCAATCCTCATTTGTTGATCATTTCAATGGCTCATAAAAATAATCTCCAATCAGCTGGAACACCTTTTCTACTTCTTTACCTAAAATTACTTTTCAGCTACTTTTCGACTACTTCTGGCTTAGGTCAGAGTGACCAAGACACTTGAACACACAGATCTTCAAATTCAATTTGTGCTTCATGAATGAGAGGAGACACTCCAAGCACCTGAGCTACTTGTGGAGCCCTCAGGCAAAGTTGCAAAAAACTAGTGTTGTCAAATTGGGGACTTTTCCAATAAGGTTTTGAGGAAAATAAAAGAATCCCTTATTTTCATTAACCATTCATCCATGTCTTCCAATCAGACCTGAAGAGATATAGCATGTTCCATGAAATGAATGAGGAATTGAACAAGTACAGCATAGCTAAATATGAACAGAATTGTGAATACTGCTTGGTAATTGATGTTTTCATATAGAGTTCTGCTTAAAAGTTGGATTGAAAAATTTGAGCTGCCTAGGGAGGTATGAGAGTACTGATCTAAAAAAATTCTTATTAAACATATTGAACCCCTATTGATGATGGTTGTATCAATCAATTTGCCATCTTCAGTCAAAAACACCTGTGTGACACTAAACATTGGCATCCCACCATTCTATTGTCATCATAGTTGTAATAGGAGTTAAAATAGTTGTGCTCAAGATCTTGACTGTATGAAGCATTGGATAACATGGTGTCAGCAATAGCTGATGGCATACACAGATTAAAAAATTTCCCGCAACTTCTCTTCAAAGCATTTCCATGTTATACTTAGATATACAATACAATTATATGTGAATAATGGATTCAAAATATATGTAAGAACTAAATCTTTGTAGACTTCTGAACTTTAACACTGTGATAGTTTTCATACAATGATGGACCCCATTCAAACATATTGAACCCACTTGTGAAAGATTGAGGCCAAGGTTATTAGCTGTATGGTAAGCCTCATCTGATGATATCTCTTCTTTTCTCATTCTCCATATTAGTAGGTATTCTGTGTTTTGAGAATAGTTCCACAGAATGCCTTCTCTGACTGGATGGTCTAAAGCACACCTACCACACCTGCTGCACATTGGTAAGTCCTAAACCATGCTTTCACTTATTTGGCAACTTCCAGTTTAAGTTTCTCCAGCCCAATAAGATGATCCCATTGCTTTGCCTCTTTCACCATCACCAGTCCCCATTGTAGACATCCCCAGATCTGTATCTGATAATCCCGAGACCAACAGTGCTATCCTCCTTCCAGTCGCCTAAGTCAAATATCAAAGCCATGGTTGGTTGACTTGGTGTTCATGTGGCAAACACAAGTTGCAGTCAATGTTAACCTTCTTTGTTAGAGACCTATTTTTGGCTCGTGCCAATTTTGGTAAAACAGGAAGACAATACATTTGATAATGTGTCACTCAACTTGGGAGTTGCTGTGTCACATTTTTCAAGTTAAATGAAGTAAGTGGATCAATTTCAAACATCTTTTTGGAAGCAGTAGAATTAAAGTCTTTGGGGGTTTGGAGTTCTTATATTTCTCTCCACGCATGATTGGATCTAACTCATTTTCCAAAATCCCAATGCTATACAAAATTCTAATCCAAAACTGTCTTGATCAATTCAGTGACTGGAAAGTTTCAGTTGGTAGTTTGACTCATTGCTTGGTCTCTGCTCTTCCGGTATCAGGCATCTTGTATGGTTTCTTGTCAAGCTTGTGATGCCCTGTCATTGCAATTGAGAAGAAAATGACAATGACGGCATATCTAAGCTAAAATGGGTTGAAATTTGATGTAGAATATGCGCAAAAAAGAACTGAAATCATCCATTTTGTCTTAGGTTTATGTATTACAATTTCAAACCATTGGGGCTGTTGGAGGAGGGCAAATGTAGCACTCTGATTGCAATTGCTGAAGATATCTGCTGGAAATTGGGTGAATTGATATTTTAGAGAACAATGTCAGTATGGTATATTTCTATTTTACAGTGGATACCATCTTAGACAGTTGCTGTCAATGCATGATACTACAAATAACACACAACCTCAGAGCAATTTTATGATCTCAAATATATGTATACAGTAAATATGAACACACTGCCGACAAAGAACTATTGTAACCTGCCTGCACACTCAAATGGACACACGGCATACTGGAGCCCCCCTGAACAGCACATTCCAGAACCCCAATGGTACACTTCTGTAACTCTACTGTACACTTAAGACTGGATGATTAGAACTGTACAGGGCACACTCTTTATGTCCAAAGGTTGCGTGTTGGACTCAAATTGAGATATTGTATCCCATTCTCTTCTCCTTCAAGCAACCATCACCCCGTCACCATAACTCTCTCCCTCCCCGAATTCCTGCTTGTTTTTGTCAGTGACAGGATTCCCATCTCCGAAGTTCCCCGACCCACCTTGTCGAGCTGACCTTTTCGCAGTAGATGGAGAGCAGTCACCACACAAAACAACTTCCTCCACGGCACCATCTTCCTTCCTCCCAGCATTGGGAGGTAAATAGCCTTGTCATGGTGATCACGGATGGTTGTCTCCCCAACAGCCTCTTGAACTATTCTTGTTGGAATTGGTTCACCTTCCTCCTCCTTCTCTTCCAGAAATATTGCAAGAGCAGTAATGACAGGATCGTCAGCCTTGCGCTTGCGATTGCTTTTTTACCTGCATGGCCATGGGGCGTTGATACTGCAGACGTCTTCACAGCACTAGAGATACTGCTCCACTTCCTCCGTCCAAGCCCAAACAAAGCACGAAGTGCCTCAGAACAAATCCTCTGATTTGTGCTGAAGGTGATGTCTTCAAGTCTGGAGGTGTTGATTGGGAGGTCAAAGACATACTTACTGTTCTTACCATTCCCTTGGGACCATGCGGAGCGCACTCAGTCGATGATCACTTGGTTGCAATCGGCAAATCTCTTTCCCCCCCCATTGCAGGAGGTACTTGCTGACAGCAGAACGGAGGTCTTTGTCTGCGAGGCATGCAACACACCCATCTTTGCAGGGAGGGGCCTCAACAATGTCAAGTAGCCAATGATCAAGCGCTGTGAGGATAGCGTTATCGGTGATGAGTGTAGTTTTGTTTCATTGTTTATTGATGAGAGAAAACGGATTTTGCGACGAGGCGGACATGATTTTCGTGCTGTTTGATTGGTTGTGCTACGTGAAGAAGAGAGCTCGTGTCTCCACAAAAAAACAACGTGATACTAACGGGTAAAAGTAAAAAAAGTACGGGGAAAAACTTTTTTTATTGACGTACGTAAAGACATAACTCTGATCATGTCTGTTTCAGCAACCGTGAAAAGACAAACGGTCGCGATTGCTGACAAATGAATGGCACGGATTGTCAGAACAGACGATCTGCATTTCGCCCATGTCCATGACTGCGTTTTGTGATTTTTGGCAATTTTGGATGATTTTTCGTTCGTTATTAAGTTCTCGCCAAAACTGCCCTGTACATTTCTAATCATCCAGTCTTACTTGCGGGCTGTACAGTTACTGAAGTATCCAGTTGGGTTACTGGTCATTCCAGATAAACACCCGTTTTTTTCATTTATTTCTACTTATGAAAGGAATTTGTATTTTTACAGGAAAACTGACTTCTCAGTAAGATATAGAATCAATATCAATCTATATACTGGCTATAACCGCATCATTTAATTGCTAAAAACATTCACCAGTGGCATACTGGAAGTGTACAGTCGGGTTGCCAGAAGTGTACTGTTGGGATACTGGAGGCTATGGTTGGGTTACTGAAGTAGAACATTGTATTATGGTTTAGTACCGGATATCCAAGTGTACGGTTTTACTACGTAAGAGTGTACGGTTGCGCTATGGGAGAGTAGGTGCAAGCTATGGTTCACACACCAACTATTTTGTTTTACTACAATAATTACATACAAGTACAATTTAATCTCTTCTATGACTGCCCCTGCATCCTTTACCTTTAAAGAATGAGCCTGAAAAGCCAAACCCTGCCAAATTTTAACCCCACATTAAAAAATCTACAAATGACCAACCGCACCAACACTATGACTTGATCTTTTCCAGCACCCCAACAAAACTCTATTTCAATGTAATGCTAATAATTGACAGTTAATTGTAATTCAAGTAAGAAATATGCTTAAAAACAAATATAGAAGTGAGCGTGCACCTGATCTAAAATTGCTGCTGGTGCAAGCAGGTGTGTTGTAGGTATGGTATTGTACCATACCATACTGTAGCTATATTAGTAATATTATGTTATGTGCGATATTATTCTTGTGTTTGTATTTTTGGCGCAGTCACTTCTCATAGACTTATACGTATCTATCAAGTGTAGAATATATTATGATGTTGTAATCATGATTCAGGGTGATGGACAGACGTGCTTGGCGGCACATTCACGGCACAGAGGTGGAAAACTGTTCCACCACCAATCTCATTCTGTGGCGAGAGTTGCCGCAACCTCCATGGCGCCACGAAACTGCGGGTTGATTGCTGCTTGCTAGGTAGCTCTAAGCTTTTTCTCTCCTCAACACAATCACCTCCGCAACGCGACATCGGCTACGGCAATTATGGTGGCATCGCGTGATTTCCTGGCGAAAGCGTTCGCCACAATTGGACAGAGCCTGCGAGATAACTCGCAACAACCACCAGACGAGCCGCCGGCGCTGCCAACGCAATCACAAGATGACGCCAATCAACCCGGCCACGCGGGAGCGGCGGATCCTCCCGACAACAAGAAGGACCCATGGCTCCTCCTCCCACCCATTGACGATGAGCGCCGCATCACAACCGCTACAGGCCCCACCCTGACACCGCCTCCATCTCCCAATCTCTCCCCGCTTCCACAACCCGCCCCGACAACACCCACGGCTACGGCGCAGACAGCACAGGCCGCGCCGGCACCGGCAGGCACGCTACAGGCCGCCCTCCGCCGGTTGACAACTCACATCGGCACAGCCGCAGACTTTCACAAACGCGAGTGGGCTTGGCAACGGGAGGTAGGTGGGGCAGCCGCGAAGACAAAAGTCTTCTGTGACCAGGCGTTGGCTGGCTCCTTGCAACTATTCGCATTCATGCAACCAGGGAACCGCTACATCAACGTGCTGCACTCGGCAGCCGTTTATTTTTATCCCACGTCTGGCGACGATGCGGCCATGAAGACTGTGGCATTCGTGGGCGACCGATCTCCCCAGCAAGGCTGTATCACCGTTGCTCTGAAGCCGGAGAAGCCGTGGAGCTGGCCCAGTGTCTCCATGGGCACGGACGAGGACGAATTCCGTGAGCTCGCCACGGCGGAACCCACCCCGCCGCGTTGGTACCAACCTGGTGGGCTCCAAACATCCCAACAGGTCCCGACGATGCTGTTCGTACCAACGCTGCTCACGACCTTCCTCCTCCACCAGCAACGCACTCCGTGGGAGCTCTTCCAGGAGGCATGCCGGCTGGGCACGGAGGCTGATGGCCCCATCGGCCAGGCAGACGCCTCACTCGCGAGGCTCTGGGTGATGGCTGCCGCGCATTCCAGCGACGGCAGCAAAAGCCTGCTTAGCATGGACTTAGAGCCCATCTTTTCTTTTGATGCCGCATTTAGCGAATGGACTTCGGCCAGGCTCATCGCCACTCTGGGGGCGCCGACACCGCAACTGTTGGCTGCGAGCACCGCACCAGTACAAGGACACGCCGACAGGCGGGCAATGGACAGCATCTCCCTCTGAACAGCAGAGACACTTCGAGCCGTCATCGAAGCCCTCAACAAGGGCCCAACCACAAACGGGGGCGGCATTAGCTCCACCCTCACCAACGCAACCAAGCATGTCTACTCCAAATATGACATTGCGGCGCTCCAGGGTTTTTGTGGAGTAGCTGAGCCACGGAGCATCCCTCGCCTGTGGCTGACGTTCCAATCAACCAGAAAGGCTGAAGAGGTCAGAGCGAACCTCAAGGAAGGGATGCACGCCTTCGCCCGGGCACAGAACTGCGAAATTGATGGAGGCATCTTCTTCGAAAAGAAGACGCTGGATGACTTGGTGGACCTCAAGTTCAACCCCGGGGGTGGCACAGCCGTGCTGAAGTTGGCGGGAACAGGATTGTCCATCCTAACTTGCCGCCCGGTGAGTGCGGCCGAGCGGGAGCTCGCCCTCCAACGAGAGGAGGCCCTCTTCACCTCCAAGGGGAATAGGACCCTGGAGGAAGCATTCAAGCTCTCATCCACCGACACCAGGCACCCGCCCTCCACCTTCCACGAACTGAGAATCCTTACATCAACGTACGCCAGCCTCCTATTCGTCTTGTTTGGGCCCAAATGTGATCACTTCCAGAAGGTCTGGAATGTATACAACATCATGAAGGACGAAGATGTCGAAGAAAAGCGCCACGACTTCACTGCGATGCTCTGTCGTCAGATTGTCTGGGCGATCTTGGATGATGGGGGGGGTTTCTTTAACAAGAGGCTTCACCCGGACAAGTTCAAGCTTGACCAGAGGCTCATCCCCTTCCCCCGCTCCCTCTTCGACGCCATCTACCCCAACGTAAGATGGCAAGAGCCAATCAACCGCCGTATGCCCACCCAGTGGACTACTCAGGGGCTGGCTCAAGACACCAACAATCGCACGGGAGAAGGGAGCAGTGCCTTTGGGAACCTCCCTTATGCACAGGGAGGGGCACACTACTGGAACAGGCCTGCACTGGGAGTAGCGGGAGCCACCGCTAACCTTGGGAGCGACTACTTACCGCCGCCACCGCCAACATTCCGCCCACAGCCCGAACTCTCCGCCGTGGACAAACTGGCACATGTACATCCATTCCTGCGCCGTCATCTTGGTGAGTACCATCGAGTGTTCAAGGGCAGCCTCATGTTTGGGAAGATCTTAGCGGCGGCAAACGTAAAGTGGGAGAACCTGCCCACCCTACCAGAATTCACTAACGAGCGGGGAAAGAACATCATCTGTTTCAACCACGTGTGCGGGCGCTGCCCTTTTCGGCCGTGCCGCCTACGGAAGGGTCACGTGCCCAAGGAGAAGATAACGGACGCATGGGCGGAGGGCTTATGGAAAACTATTGAGCCGGGCATTACCCACAATCTGCGTTCGTTGGCTACAGGGTTGGAGGCAGGAAGCCCAGCGAAGCGCCAGTGCACGTGACAGCTAAGCGCCCCGCCGTCATCTCTCACCGTGGTGTTAGGAGAAGGTCGAGTGGCGGTGGCGTCAGCCTTGGGGGGATACCAGAGAAACCTCAGGAGCCTCACGTGTGGGGACGGCGCACGGGAGAGTAGCGAACAGGAGCCGGTGGTGAAGTACACCCTCTTGGAGGTACACCGGGAGCTGATGAACAATGGTGAAGGTAGGATTCATACTGTGTGCAATGCACATTAACAATATAGCAGCTTGAGCTATTGAGACCAGTGGTATTTTGTGTTTTGAATTCGTTATTTGATTTGAAATTTTGATCTGCCCGTCTTTGTCTCTGCTCCTGGGTTACTGCCTGTTCGTGATGTCACCACGCATTTTGCCTTGTACAGCACGCTACCCCGCGCGCCCTGGCAAAGAGCCATTTCACGAGAGCACTCGTCCTGGCAAAGAGCCACCCAGCGAGATAACTCGCCCTGGCAAAGAGCCCGCCATCATGCCACCCCGCCTGGCGCCATCGCAGGAGCCACCACAGGCGCGCTTCGAGCAGCCCCCATCCCTGCTGGCGGCGCCACTCCTCGCTGATGGAACACCAGTCACCGGAGCCACAAAAGACCGGTGGCGCACGATCAATAAGCGGGTCAGGCAGCGGAGGCAGACCGAGCAACCACTGCGCACCTATTGGCGGACTCACCAGGGCAGCACCGCACTTCCACCCCCACAACCCGGGTGCGACACCTACCGGAACGCCATGTGCCCACGCAACCTGGCACTGCATCATCCTGCCGCAGACCTCCTCCTTGACTATGCAACAAAAGGATGTCCAACCAAGACAGGAAGAAGTTGGACACGCCACGAGATGGAGGCGGCAATCGAAAAGGGGGCACACCCGTCAGCACTCACAGGGGAGGCCGCGAAACAACTGCGCCGAGAGACACTAGAGAAAGTATCCCGCGGCCAGGCACGGCTCGTACAGTGGAGGGACATCAAACACAACCCACCCAAGGAACTCAAGGTATCGCCAGTGGCCATGATCCCACACAAGTCGCGGGGGTACCGAGCAATCCTGGACCTCTCCTACAACATCCGGCTGACAACACGCATGCTGAACTCTGTCAATGAAGCGACGGAAAAAACAGCACCAAGAGGAGCCATCGACCAGATGGGACATGTCCTTGCACGCATCATTCACGCCTTCGCTGAGGCTGAGGTGGACAGCAAGATCTTCATGGCAAAGTTGGACATCAAGGATGGCTTCTGGTGCCTGGATTGTGAAGCCGGCCAGGAGTGGAACTTCTGCTACGTACTCCCGAAGGCAGAAGCATCAGACTTGGTGGAGCTCGTTGTCCCAACCTTGTTACAAATGGGGTGGATAGAGTCACCTCCCTACTTTTGCGCCGCCTCCGAGACAGGACGAGACGTGGCGGAGGATTACATGGAGACACCCATCGGCACCCTCTCGGACAATAAGTTCATAGAGTGGACCACCGCTAGCGACGAGTACAGGGCACTCCCACAGGAAACTGCCACCGCTGCGGGCCTACGGTACATTGTGGAAGTCATCCCGGCGACGCGCCAGCACCTTCGCCATACAGCAAATGCGGTTATGCACGGGATCCACGATGTCTTCCCTCCAGTCGACGGAGACGAGCTCTTGCGAGCACTTGCCCTGCGGCTCAAGGCAAAGGGAGTCTCCCCGCTGACTCCGCTCCACGTCGCTGGGTGTGAGAACGCGATGACTGCCATCCCGTCGCGGTCATGGGGTAGCGAGAAAAAATGGATGTGTGACACTGACCATGACTTACGCTTATTATTTAACAACACTTTCCCTTTACCCGATCAGCAATCCTGGAGCGTATACCGCCCTTCCTTCGCAATATCAATGCACGTGATTTCCGTGCTGCGGATGAGGGATTCTTCGCTGGACGAGTGGTGGCGACTACCAGAAATAGGGAGATTTATTGGCGTCATTGGGTCACCTACAGCTTGGCTGTGAGAGTGGACCCTTACCTATCGGCGACCCCGTTCAACGCAGCCACACGCCTCCTCACCGGCTTCGCCACCAGAGTCCGATCCGGATACTACGGTTGCAAAAAACAGGTCGCTGCTGGAACGGTCAGTAAGGCAATCACGGCCATTGGCCAGACGATTGCGCTGGAATGAGGGGTAAACCCCACCAAGCTGGCAAACTCGAAGGATCTCCTGCCCCAGCTAGGTCAAACTCTCGAAGGCTGGAGAAAGGCGGACCCACCGACCACTAAACAACTGCCAGTTGAGGTAGACGTGCCGGAGTATCTCGCCTTGGCAGGAGCCAAAAAGGGGGCCACTGAACTGGTCAAGGCAGTGGGCGACTGGGCCCTCATAGCGTTTTACTACCTCCTCCGCATTGGCGAGTATACCGTCAAGGGCTCGCGCAACGAGTCGAAGCAAACCACCCAGTTTCGGATGCGAGATGTCACCTTCTTCCGTAAGGATAAACAGGGCCGCCTTCGACAACTAAGCCGGCAGGCTCCCACCTGGGCTATTCTATCGGCAGACGGCGCAACGCTAAAATTGGACAACCAGAAGAATGGTTGGAAAGGGGTATGCGTCCACCATGAAGCGAATGGCGACGCATACTACCGTCCAGTGCGCGCCCTCGGCCGCCGATACATTCACATCCGGGAGGCAGTGGCCGAGGACCCTAGTGCGGTGCTTCTCTCAGCTTACTTCATCAACAGCGACCGCCTTGATGTCACGGACAAGAACATCCGCGACGCACTCAAGTGGGCCGCGGCGGCCTTGGATTACCCAAGCGCAAAAGGAACCCCTCTCAACAGGATCAATACCCACTCGCTCGGAGCGGAGGCGCCAATGCCCTCTCACTCTCAGGGCACTCTGACATGGAGATCCAAAAAATGGGGCGCTGGCGAAGCGCGACGTTCATGGAGTATATCCGCGAAGAATTGGCATGTTTCTCCGCTTGGATGTCATCCAAGATGCGCACAAAGTTTGGCTTCGTGAACGTGGCCGGTGGCGTGTACACCGATGTGACGGATGCCCTGCTCTCCACCCCATATAATGCGAATGTCTCTGCGTCGGCGGCCTAACGCGGGGAGCCAGGCTACAGGGGGCCCACGCTCGGGTAGACCATCCACGAATGAAGGCGGGGCGCTGCCCTGCCTGAAAAGTGGACATCTGAGGAGGCTCTGCCTCACCCCGTCGCCGCAACAAACTTTCTTTATATCTCTCATTTTCATGTGACAGTCTCTGGGTGCGCAAGCCACCAGTGTAGCCCGCCTGATACAGCGTCCTACCGATGGCGGGGGCACTTGGCATAGTCCCAAAGCCTCGTCATGTGTGCAGCACAACACTACACACGGTGGGCGACTTTAGAGTCATTGGGGCTCGGGGAGTTTAGCCACAACTAAACCCCCGCAAGTGTTTTGGCACCAACACCCAGAGTCTGATTAGACTAGTAGTTTACCTTGTATCCGTTGCGTCCGAGGGAGTCGAGCAAGAACCATGGTCCAGTGACCCTCACTTGATCCGGGTGATGGACAGACGTGCTTGGCGGCACATTCACGGCACAGAAGTGGAAAACTGTTCCACCACCAATCTCATTCTGTGGCGAGAGTTGCCGCAACCTCCATGGCACCACGAAACTGCGGGTTGATTGCTGCTTGCTAGGTAGCTCTAAGCTTTTCCCCCTTCCCCACCCTTTAACCAATGGGCGACTTTAGAGTCATTGGAGCTTGGGGAGTTTAGCCACAACTAAACCCCCGCAAGTGTTTTGGCACCAACACCCAGAGTGTGATTAGACTAGTAGTTTACCTTGTATCCGTTGCGTCCGAGGGAGTCGAGCAAGAACCATGGTCCAGTGACCCTCACTTGAGACATGAGAATAAAAATATGCCTAGCCAGTGAGTGACCTACTTCTGGAACGGTAATTCTTGAAATTCATACTTAATTCCTACATATGGTTCATTTAAAAATGGACTGACAATGTCAAACATTCGGATTCGTCAATAAAAAGAGGACCAATAAGCTGTCACACAAAAACAAACCCTAGAATCACCACCAAAACTAGACCCCACAGGTTATCTTCTTGGAGGTAGCTCATGATTCATGAGAGGTCAGTCATGAACTACCAGAATGTCACCCGCACACTTGAAAGATATTTTTAGGTGTAAATAACATGATAAATGAAATTGGGGGCTTAAGCAATGCATAAAAAAATTGATTAGCTACCCATACACTCTTGAAACCTCTACTAAGCCACCGGTGCACTCTGATATTTTGTGAGTGCGCAGGCAGGTTACTGTAGTTTTCATTTGCAGTGTATAAATGCTCAAGTGTTGCTCAGTGAAGTGCCCAATACTCACTCAAGAATACAAGTTGCATGCATACACATATTAGCTCAGTGTGCTCAATGCTTTTGAAAATGTGAGCTAACTCAGTCACATTCAGCTGTCAGTTGTGCTCAATACTTGCTCAAGCATGAGCTCACATCTTTGATCAAGCTCATTAGAGCTCAATAAATTACCAAATGTGCTCAGTCTAATGTAACACTCAAAGGTCTAATTGATATGTTCTCGATAATGCAAAGCATGTCAAGTCTCTATAGTATTACTCTCATTCCATTGGAGGTTCAATCTTCAATTGCATCAATTACATGGATTCACAAAAAAAGAGAGAGAGAAAATGGCAGTAAACTTCAATACATTGGATGGTGGTTTCAGTAAGCAAAAAGTAATAGAGTTGTTTGAGAAGTAGAGAAAATTTGACAAATGACAAGAAATGTTCAATTCAGCCATTCATTTTCCCAATTAATGGACCTGCTTAACCATCTTACGGGTGGTTTTGGTAGGTTTTAGTCCTATTGATTCAGAGTACGTATGTAGGTAGGTACTGATGCCTCCTCCACACCATACATGCCCTTGTAGGGTTGCCTATGGTCGCCAACATTTTAGTATACCTGATATCATCCAAAGGCCAGACATCAACTTCTTGACATCTCCAAGACCACTCATGCCTCATAGTCCCCATTATCCAATGGTCACAATAGTAGAGATAAGACCAATGAGTAGAGAGAGGTGGATATGTTTACTAACACTAACACCACCGAATATTCCAATGATGAATAGTGGGACAAACAAGCCAGGATTCGATTGAAGGAAAAGTGGCCAAGCAATCAAAACATCAAACAAAGTCTTATGAAGAACAGCAGCAATCTCTACTGGCTTTCCATAATGGAATTGGCTTAGCTTCCAATAATATTGCAATTCTTTTAAAGTTCTCCCTATGTTACCAAGCAGATCATCAGCGTTGCCCTCAATTGCCACATAAATTATTTGTTTCAACCAACCTGTCAAGTCCACAAGTTTTTTCAATCTAAAGAAATTATGATGCCATCCATTACAAAACTTTGGTCGTTAAGCAACCTATTAAGTTGCACCTTAATTTGAATTTTTATTGGTTCCAATGGTTGGTCAGTCATGAGATCAGCATTACCATAAGAATTTAGGCCAAACAATTCATTCCACCTTTTTGTGATCTTTTCCTCAAAATATCTCACTTCCTGGAAAGCTCCTGTGATCCAACTCCAATATCATACTTTTGATTGTAGCTAATTGATCTGCAACATATCAGAAGTTTGCTGGAATTTCTCTCATTGCATCATATGTAGGTCAAGTTTTGTGGCTTAGTGATGTGTAGTCATTTTAATGTGGGCAAATTCTTCACAGTCTACCCACAACTGCAAAACTTGTCCGATAGGATCTTAAAATGTATCTTAACTCTAATCTCATCCATCAGTTGGCCAACTGCAGCTGCACCGATGTGAAATTGACATGATGTTTTCACAAAGAAATCTTCCTGATTTGAAATATGTAACATCCCATCCTCCCTTGTGTCTTTATTTACCTTTTCAGCTTGGGGGAGAGAATCTTGCTGGTATGGCTCAAATCTTCCTGCCTTCTTTTGCCACCAAGGATATTAGTCATGGAACTCCAATACAAATCATCTGAGCAATAAAGAAATATATTCACTCATCTCCTCCTGGGAAAGATCATTATTCTACTCTACCCCCATGTGTATTTGCATTATGATGGTAATGGATAAGTTTTGATGATGTTGGCCCCTGTGCTCAGATGGGGACACACATTGACGATGTAGTACCACACCCCTTTGTTTGGGTGGTAGGATTAGAGACATCAAACAATGCGACCAAGGAGACCCCAGTAGGTCTTCATGTTGATGCTGTCTTAAGCTCCATCACAGATGAAAAGCTAACCTCACTACCACTTAGTTGACTGTACTTAATCTCTGCTATTGCAAAGATTGGACTGCTGTTGTCGCTTAAATGATGCATCCCCAACATGAAATGGACATCATAATTGCTCTCTCCTCGACATCCCATGGTCATGATAGTAGACATAGAGTCATGATGCATATCAACCAAGCCATGCATAAATACTGGAGAAAGGTTGAATAGCAGGCCTGCTCATCCCCCTGATCACAACAGAATTCTTTCACAATGGGTGCATATGCCCTTGAGACTACAATGCCTCAAAGCATTGCACATGGACAGGAGTGCATCAAAGGTACTACAAGCTACCATCCCAACACAATTGAGCCCAAGACTACCCCCATCCCATGGAAACCTTCAAAGGCTTCCTCATTGTCACCACAAAGAGTGATGTCCCAGTGGACAAGGTCTTCTGGGACAAGACCATTGAGCTCTCAGCCATCACAGGTCCCATTGCAAACAAGATGGTTGACAGAGGTAATATCTGGTTTTACCATGGCTTCACCAGGTTTCAATTGGCTTCAGCTATGAAGAAAGTTACTTGGAGCCCATAGTAAATACCTTTTTTTGAACTTCGTATTTATTGTGTGATCAGATCTCATGTTTCGTTTTCAGCATACATTGTAGTCATCGGATTGTTAAGTTACATTTTTATAGTGCCTCATTGTTTCTACATTGTTTAAACTAGGCAATGATCCCTTGGTTTCCATCTCAAAATTTCTGCATTAATTTAGTAACTACTCAATCCTTACTCAATCCCAAATCGCAGATTGCACCTAATGTTACTGGAAAGAGTCACCACCATCTTCTCCAACTTCAACAAGCAATGGAGTCATCTAATCCATTTAACCAGCTTCGGAGTCATTAGCCAGAGCTTGATCTTCTTACGAGCCCACTCATTCCCTCAAATGTCAGACTACTATGGTACAGCATTTAAGGTGAAATGAACTCGAGAAATTTCTTCAACTTCTCCCGGTCACTGCTGCTCCAAATCTTCCCAGTTGACACACATTTCTGCAGTACATACTGTTTAGGCTCTGCGCAATGGAACCGAGTGCAAGTGTATCTGTGACGATGAATTGCCTCAACAGGGCACTTAAACGTACAGGTTCTCAGATCCACTTCGTGCATTTCAAGTTTATTCCTGCATTTCAAGCAGTTGAGTGATGTCGCATGTCTTCCCAAAGGACACTTGCATGTACGAGACTTCGTTTCCTGTAATTTTTTGAATATTTCATCGTCAAGGCGAGGGAGATCTCCAAACAATTCCTTGAGGAAAAGGAAAGTGCCACTCGTTTCCATGAGCCATTCATCAATCGCTCCCAAGCAAACTTGAACAGCCATAACGTGATCTTTCGGATGAGCAAGAAATGGTGCCAAGGCATCATTGTGCAAAAGGAATGAACTATTGAATAATGCGTTGTAGTCAATGAATCTCTGATAGGGTGCGGCTAAGAAAGGCTGCTTGACGATTTTGAGCTCATTAGGAGTGCTCGAGAGTACAGATGTTCGAAAGGATTTGATACAACGCGTCGGGACCCCACTAAAAATGGTTTCGTGCTTGTTGTGGTCTGCTTGACTCACAGTAACTTTAGTGATGCCAAACCGCGAAAATGAACAAGTATCTTCAATCGACAAGATTTTTTTTCAGACGCGCGATCTTCATAAGTCAAGGAATCGTCATGGGACACATCCAACAGGAATGCTGATGGCATGCATCGCTTAAATATCTCCTCATTTGTGTTAAGAATAGCGCGTATTTCTCTGACATTTTGGTGAATATCAGTTTGAATGTTTTGCTCGGGTGGTAACGACAACTGATGCTTTTCCAACTCTGACTGCCGTACATAAGAAATGAATTCCTCTGGGTCGTTCGGGTCTTTGATGACAGACATGACGGGTGCAAGGAGATTAATCTAAGATTAATGATATACAGTCCTATCTGGCCTCCATGCTGGGGGATGATGCAAAAGCTGAAGAACAGGACAAACTAAGGATCCCCAGTCCATGGGAGCGATAGGATGCTGATAGGATGCTTATCGGACGACACGATAGGACCCTTTGATAGGAGATTAATCTGAGATGACTGATGCACAGTGCGAACTGGCCTGCTCGCCGGGGAGTAATGAGACGCTGAAGAACAGGGCCAGATACTTACAGCGCCAATAACAGAACAATCAAAGATCCAGCTAGCGATCCCCAGGAAGAAACACGAAACTGTATGATTTTTGGGAAGCATTTGAATTATTCGGTGGAGTACTACATTATTATTTACACATGTTACATACATAATATTATTACAAAGGAGTCACACATACGTTTTAAGGCCGATTTCAATCATGGAATATCTCTCGACGACATTGATAGGTAATTCCTATATTAATTATTGCATGTTTTATTCATAATTGATTTATTGTTTGCGAGGAGAATAAATAGTTAAGAATAATAAAGGTAAAAACTTTTTTAGGCGTCCCTATTTGTACCTTTTGGTGGATATTTTGCATGGGTGCCAGTGGGGCGACAATGGGGCGACAGTGGGGCGACATTGGGGCGACAGTGGGGCGACATTGGGGCGACAGTGGGGCGACATTGGGGCGACAATGGGGTTACAGTCGCTGACATGCTCTACACGACACGTCGACACGACACGCCGGACATGCTCGACACCACGACAACACGACACGGCAGACATGCTCGACACTCTGGACATGCTCACCACGCTGGACATGAGCGACACGCCGGACATCCTCGACACGGCGGACACGCGGACAGACCTGACATGGTGCGACTGCTTGAACCCTCAGTGGGGCGACAGTGGGGCGACAGTGGGGCGACAGTGGGGCGACAGTGGGGCGACAGAGGGGCGACAGAGGGGCGACAGTGGGGTGACAGTGGTGCGACAGTGGGGCGACCGGAACAAAATGATTTTTGGGTTTAAAGGTAATTCATTCTTCCACCCGCATTGACTATAACCTCGAGTAGTATGGAAAATTATTTAAGTTTTTATTGAATTACTTTCGATTATTTTTGTAACAACTTATAACAAGTAAAGGTACAATGGATGATGATATTATTCGAACCACGAATCAACACAAATTCTACGAAACCTCAATCTTACGTGTATGCCCAATTTTTCGACCTATATCATGTATGTGTGTTAGTATCTATTGTACCATAGTCTACATGATACAACGTCATGAATATGAAAAATCTGTGTTTCTTCCAGGCCATGGGAGCAGGCACGATGGACCCAAGGATAACGATAAGGATAATATTATGAGCTTCGTGTCCTTTGGTGACGCACATTATAGCGGGAAATTGGGCGCCAGACGTACAATACCGTACTATTGATAATTAATGTCGGCAGTCGCTTGTCCTCAGTTGTGATTGCCTCTTTTTTCTTATGTACAACTCAAAAAAATAAAATAATACTTAGAAGACCGTTTAGTTGAAGCCTTAAACCGTGGGCGAGCCTCCACGTATCGTAGTCGTGCATTGTAACAAGTCGGGTGTGGCTCACTTCTCTCTCACTTCTCTCGTTGCCACACATCCCCCATGCTACTAAAAAAATTATGTGATATCCACTTCAGCACAAATACACAACATCCTCACATCATCCATTTTCTGTCAAAATTCATTGGTTTCAAACAACGCCATGAAGACACCCCACGCATCACTCGCCCTCCTAACCCTCCTCTCCACCGGCGCCCACGCCTTCGCCCCAAACCTCCACCGAGCACCATCCACTGCCCTCCGCGCCACGCCCCCCTCCCAATCCAACTTCCTCACCCCCGAACTCGCCGCATCCTGCATCGCCACCGCCTCCGGCACACCCCTGTACGCCTACTCCCTTCCCGCACTCGCCGAGGCCGCATCGGCATGTCTCGCCTTTCCCAACGCCTACGGTCTGACGGTTCGGTATGCGATGAAGGCTTGTCCGAATGGGAGTGTGTTGAAGTATTTTTTGAGTAGGGGGATTCATATTGATGCTAGTTCGGGCTTTGAGGTGAGGAGAGCTATGGAGGCGGGGTTTCAGCCGGAGATGATTAGTTTGAGTTCGCAGGAGTTGCCTGGGGATTTTGCGGATTTGGTTAAGATGGGAATCAAGGTTAATGCTTGGTGAGTTTAGTATATTTCTTCTTTCTAGGCGACGAGGCGATTTGTCTTGATGCTCGATGCCAGAGATTGTCCTTGAATTCCGTATCTTGTTGCGTCACATGATTTCGTCACGTCGTTTTCACTTATTTATCTTTTGACCAACGAGCTTTTTACCTTTTCGAATATAATCACGTCCCATTCAACCATCACACAATTCTACAGCTCCGTCTCCCAACTAGAGCGTATCGGCAAAGCCTTCCCCAACACCAACCAAAAAGTCGGCATACGCATCAACCCCGGCGTTGGATCTGGTGGATTCTCTTCCTCCACCACTGGCTTTTCCAAAACAAATGTGGGAGGTCCATCGTCCTCCTTTGGCATCTGGCACGAACTCCTTACGGATGGAACTGTCCCGTCGATTGTGGAGACGTACGGATTGGAAGTGGAGAGGATTCACACTCATATCGGTTCGGGGTCAGATCCCGCCATTTGGCAGTCTGTGGCGACTCGCTCCCTTTCGTTTTGTAAAATCTGGGATACGGTGACTGCTTTGAATTTGGGCGGTGGGTACAAAGTGGGGAGAAATCCGGGTGAGAAGACTACCGATTTAATTGAGATTGGGGCTCCCGTTGCGGATGCCTTTAGGGAATTCGCGAAGGAAAATAATGGAAGGGAATTGAAATTGGAGATTGAGCCGGGAACTTATTTGGTTGCCAACGCTGGCGCCTTAGTTGCTACTATTCAAGATAAAGTATCGACGAGTGATCACATCTTCCTTAAAATGGATGCAGGCATGACCGATGTCCTCCGCCCCTCTCTCTACGGAGCCATCCATCCCATCACCATCCTTCCTGGCTCCGGCAAATCTTCTGACATTGGCACAGACACAGAAAGTGTTGTAGTTGTAGGTCACTGCTGTGAATCGGGAGATCTCATGACACCCAAGCCTGGTGAACCGGAGGCACTTGAAGAACGGACTCTGCGCAAAGCGGAGATTGGAGATATTGCTGTGATGGATGGAAGTGGCGCGTACTGTTCGGGCATGTCTACGAAGAATTACAATTCTTTTCCGGAGGCTCCAGAGGTTTTGGTGACTGCGGAGGGTGAGGTCCATTTGATTAGAAAGAGGCAGAGGTTGGAACAGATTTATGAGAATGAGTGTGATGTTCCTCAGGGGGTGTTTTAATTATGTATCGAATCTTAATAATCCTAAAGAAAGGAGAACTCTAAATCATGGCTTACCCATTCAAAAATTTTCTAAACCAACTGTGACTACACTCCCGGTCTGCGGATAACCTCGTCAAAGAATATTTGATGTTGGTCCCCCTAGAGTTTCTCCTTCTACAAGTCACAAATCTTTGCAATAAGCTCAACTTCGACACATATGCCCAACGGCAGAGTATTAGTCCCAATAGCGCTCCTAGCATGGCACCCACCCACCTCCTTCCCCAAAACTTCACCCAACAAATCACTAGCACCATTCACAACCAAATGTTGTTCGGTGAATTCGGGGTGCGATCGAACAATTCCAAAGAGTTTCACGATTTTGACAACGCTGGAAAGATCCGCCGGCTCACGATGTCCCGTGGACGGATTGGATTTCGTCACGTGCGTAGAAAGGTAAGATTGAAGAGTAGAAAGCAGATTGAGTGCGCAGTGCCGGGCTGCCTCGTAGCCCTGCTGCGTCGTCAACAATTGATGCGTGGGATCTCCGGTACCTTCGTTGGAATCCAACGCACTCGAGGGGGCACAACATCCCGTGATGAGAGATCCATCCGCCTTCATTGGGAGGTGACCGCTCAGATACAACATGTCGCCGTCGCGGTGAATGAGCTGATAGTTGGCCTTGGGCGTCCCCGGTGGGGGGAGTGTCAAATTGAGTGAGGATAGACGAGAGTGGATGATTTCCATCGTGTTCGATGGGGGGTGATTGTGCGATCCGTCACGAAGAGCGTGGTCGTGCGGCGATGGAGCCGAGGCAAGGGCGGTGGATCGGCCGGGATGGTTATGGCTGCCGTCTTTGGGGAGGTCGGAGGAATACGTCATGATGGGCGATGGAGAGATGAATTGAACAGAGGAGCTTATTTGAAACGCAGTCAATTGGTAGCGGTGGGAAAGAAGTGAAAGGAAGACAATGAATGATTGAACTCTGGTGAAGTGTGTAGTTGGATGAGTGAGAGTGGACTTCTGGTTGTTTCTCATGGTGACATCGGGTGTCACGTGGTAAAAACTAATATCATAGTAAAACGTAACGGATTCGGGCTGCAGGCAACCACAATGGCGAACCCTACTTTATGTCAGCTTTATGTCTATATGGTACCATATGGTATGGTATTGTATGATGCTTTATCTATTGTATGGTTGTCTTTTTAATGGACAAAATATTAAACTAAGAATGTTACAGCCTATTTTTTAGAGACAAGACAACAGTTCGCTTGATGTCCACATATTAAAAATCGAATGTTGGCTCGCCAAAGGCCATTTTTCTTCCGTTTTTCTTATCGCCATTTCTAAGGGTATAGGTTTTTAAAGCCCCAGTCTTGTCTTCAGGAATAGTACAAAAGTCATGGTGCACTAGATGCACCATGAGAGATTTCAAGTATTTGGTCAAAGTGTGCGGTGCATCTAGTGCACCGCAAGTGGGGGTGGGGATATTATTATTATGCCTTATCGCAACTGTGAGATGAGGTGGTGTTTTTACAGGTCAAAAATCACTTTGACGCATTAAATGTCAGATATCTTTGGCCGCTGGTGCGGCCTCAATATACACGTGATGAGTCCCGGCCAACATTGCACAACCCTTTGGGACTATCTCAGGGGCTTAAGTCCAGCTCGACAAGCCCTCAGAATGGAACGAAGGCAGCTGCAATTGCAATGCAGTTCAATCCAAAAATGGGCATAATGCGTCAAAGTGGATCCTGTAGAACTTAGTATGGTTTCTACGGGATTTCCTTGTCAGATAACGTGGATCGTGAAAATTGTGGGATCATGCTAGGATAACGACTCTTATGCGCATCCGTGCGCATAATTTTTATTGTCACCTCTAGTAAGCCACGGACAGACTATCGGACACTTCGTATCACAGATTTTTTTGTCGAAATATGTACAACTTTGCGTAGGAATAATACACCACTTCCATAATGCTTCAAAGTCCACGTAATGCGTCAAAGTGATTTCTGACCTGTACCATACGACCATAATGTACCTACCGTAAAAAATACAGATACTACAGCTGTGGGGGATTTGATAACCCTTCGACTGGTGATGCAAAAAGTAGGCCTTTTTTGGCTAGCAAAAACGATTCATTAATCGTGCAAGGTATAAAAAATTAAGGCTACGTACAATTTGTGCTGCCTCTACGTGAGGTCAGAAATGTCTGCAACAAGCTGTACCTTCCCAACAACGAAAAAATTCAAAAATATTGATTCCACCCAATTTCCAGCTTATTTCCATGGCAATCGCAACCACACTGCTATCTCTTCCTCCACCACTACCATCAACTGGTTGGCATTGTCCTCAGTTACACATAGGATGAAGCGGTGGTGCAAGGAATAAAATCTGGCTTGAGTTTTAAGATATTCTACATCAAAACTCACCGATAAGATCTACAACATCGTCACCTTGATTCTGCAATCACGATCACGACACTTCTTTTCCTCCTCCGATACCAACAATGTGTATACTTATCCTCCAATGCATATAGTACCAAGAGGTTATACTGACAATTTATGTCGGGTCATTATTTTTGGGGCCTTTCACTCTTTATGCCATTGAGTTGTTGTGGTCATGCATGGAGCCCTTTGTGATAGGCGGAAAGCCAAACACTCCATTTCTACTCAGAATGCTTCTATGATCTTATCACAGGGTTCCCATGCATCTGCACAAGTGAGTGTTGGTGACGACCATCCTGAATATTATGATCACCCTTCATTTACAGAGGAAGATGACAATGAGAACATTTCATTGAAAGCATGATCACCTTTTCTGACATGATAAAGCCATTGTAGAATGAACTTCTAGTGATGATAGGATGAATCCGGCACCATCAAAGTAGGTACAAGGTACACCCAAAAACAGACCAACTCAAAACAACACTAATGACCAGCTCAACAATCAGAACAACTACTACAAGTCACAAAAATTCCCATCACAATGACTACTACAACCATGAGGAAAATGCAGCAACAGATGGATAAATCAACAACCATGCAAACAGGGAATCAAATACAAAACGGCGAGGGCCCCAGCAAAAAACTAGCACTAAAAGCAACATGTGTAAAGGAAATTCTCACTACAACACAATGACATAGGCCAAGAATCTGCCTTATTTAGTACCCTAGGGACTAAAAATTACAAGTATCTTTCACCTAAATTAGAAAGGTAAAATACCAAGTGGCAAGGACCTTCCATGAAGAGAGTCCACTGCCCCTGATCCAAATCCAAAAGGCATGGACTCCACAACACAGAAGTCCATGGCCCTCTCCCAGAGGCATGGACTCCCCAACACAGAAGTCCATAGCCCTAACCAAGGGAACACCCTTGCTAGGTTGCAAATTCCGGTGGAATTCCGGCGGAATTACGCGTTACTCCGGAATATTTGCAATTTTTCGCAGTTACCTGATTACTGCGTGTGGCAGATTACTGTAAAATTGCCAAGTAATTAGATAGTTTTAGTCACGATTTAGATCCAGATGTGACACGGAATCTTGCAGTAACCAACCCTACCCCAAAATAGGTATCCAGAACATGGTCTGTCATTCTGTCACATATATTCTGACGCATGGCTGGTTGTTGATTGCACTTCTCAAAAGAAGTGTGTGTGGGAGCTGCCGCTCACGTCCCCAGCACAAAGCCAAATCAATCACCATGGGAATCCACCCTCAGTGAATCACCACAATCTCGATCAATACCTGTCAAATCGCCACGCGCCTGCCACCGTCCTGTGCCTATTGCTGCCACGGATCAACGGCAGCCTTTTTTCTGGTGAGTTCTCTTTGGTTAGGTGGTTTTTTCGGACATTATCTGTCCAATTAAATAGATTCGCTTTTTTCGCCTCCAACGCAGGTAATCCCCAATTTCTCCATCAATACATCTCCAACCTCCACGCGCCCGCCACCATTGTTTGCCTAATGTTGCAACGGAGCGACAGCCGTGTTTTTTTCTGTCAGTTCCTTTGTTTGTGTTTCAGTTTTTGGACACTCTCGAAAAATGAAATGGCACGCTAATATTATTTACTCCACCACACAGGTAATCCCCCCATTTCTCCATCAATAACTCTCCATTTCCCACACGCCTGCCACCATCTGTTGCGTATTGTTGCCAAGGTGATCCGGCTGTGCCTTTTTCTGTGAGTTTCTTTTGGTTTTCAATCAGTTTTTGGACACTCTCGTAAACTGAAATTGCTTTCATTTTTTTACGCCACCACATAGGTAATCCCACATATCTCCACCAATAACTCTCCAATCACCACATGCCGGCCACCATCCTTTGCCTATTGTTACCGGAAATCAACGGCTGCGACATTACCCGTGAGAGTCTTTTGTTTGTCTTCACTTTACTAATTTCCCCCCTTTTTTGGAGGTTGTAATGAAAAGTTCGTGCACAGACTTTTGCATCCCCCTATCTCAACCAGCCTCACCCCTTCCACGGCTATTCCACAACCCGTACCATCAATTGAAGAATGGCAAGTTTGTCCATTGTGTTCTGGTTTCTTTTTGTCAACTTCTTCCTTTTTCTCAACCAATATTGCAAACATTTAGGCCACGCGTCGTAAATCTTCCTCCTCTTCCTCCTCCTCCTCGTCCCAATCAAAATCAGAAGATGACTTGGCTTTAGTCCGTTTAAAGAGACCACCACGAGAGCAATTCCAAGAGTCCTCCAACAAGGAGGATAACATCCCCTTGTCAAAACTTGCCAAAAGCTCTCGTGATGAAGAAGACGAGAATGTGGAGGAGGAGGAAGATGATGCCTCCAACTGGGAAGAGCCATGGGGTGGGGTGGTTGAGGATGATGTCCTCCCTCCCAGTCTCAATTTGGTTTGGGACGGAGGCAAGATTGTCAAAGCATTGATCCCTCCAATGGAGCCAGGATCTGGAGGTGCCATCACTGCAAGAACCAATGGAGTGGTTGGAACCACACCAAGGCTCTAGGGCATGCCATTGGGGGAAGGACATCAGGGGATGCAAGAGTGTGCCTCCTGAATGGAGGAAGTTATACTTGGGTATTGTAAAGAGGAAGAGCCTGGCAGCTGCCAAGAAGGCTCGCCATCACGAGCGACTCTCAATCTCTCTTGACGAAAGAGCAGGATGCCAAAGATTACTATCAAAAGGAAAAGGAGGCAATCAGGGCTAGGAGGTACAAGGGTGCCATACCCACAGAATCTGTGGATGTATCTGGTTCTCCAGCTGGAGATCTTTCTACATTGACTTCTTTGAAGCCATTGTCCCTTAAGCCCGCCTCCATTTTCAGTAATGGTATGATTGTTCGATTTCCTTTTGTATTGGTCTTTTTATATATCAAACTCATTTTTTTCTTCCAACTCATCTGAGGGAGTACTTATCCCAGAAAGCTTGTGCAGCAGAATATAGTGATGTCCCACAAGAGGAATCCTGCGGCGGAACAAGAATTATCTTTGACCATCGCTCATTATCTAGCTGCTCGTTTGCTTCCCTTTTCCCATCCCAAAGATCCCCTATTCAACAGAATCTTGCAAAAGGCTAGGTCAATGAACCACAAGTATGTGCCTCCTAAGAGATCTGAGGTTGCTGGGAAACTGCTTGATGCACATTTTGCATCTTACCAGAAGGATGGCATGGATTCATTGTTAGCAGATGTCGAAACTTATGGCTTGGCAATCTTTGGCGATGGTGCCACAATTGTAAAAACACCTCTGATTAAAATTCTTGCCAGCTCACCAAACAATCCAAGTTGTGTCCTTGACGTCATTGATTGCAGCAAACACATGCGGCACCGCGGCAAAAAGGACGCCTGGTTTATTGCCAAAAACATTTTACCACTCATGAAGAAGATTGATCCACTCAAAGACAGAATCAATGTTGTTGCTTTTGACGGAGCTGCAAATGTCCAGAAGGCTGCTGACTTGCTGAAAGAGCATTTTCCTGCCATTACTGTTATGCAGGGAGTCAAGCACACCATTGCCACAATTATTGGCAGATGGACTGGACTTCACCCTATCAAAGATCTCTGTCAGTTTTCTAAAAAGGTATGTATGTACCATTGTGTTTTGTTTTTATTAATCCTGGCTAATTGCTCACAATTCTGTGTTATAAGCTCCGCAATATATTTGGCAATACCTGTCATGCACCCTACTCAGTCTTCTCAAAGGCATCAAAGAATCACAACAACAGTAAGAAGTTGGAGTTCATCAAGCCATCAGACTGCAGAATGGGTGGGGAGCTCATTCAGTTGCTAAGGGTGCTTCTACTCAAGGATGCCTTGATGGAATGTGTGGCGAGTAAAGCATTCAGGGAGTTGAAGCGCTTTGCTGTCGTGGGTGAGGTCCTTTTGCACGAGGGGTTTTGGGACTTGCTTTGGTATGTATGTAAAGCTTTGTATCCCATGTATTGTTTTTTACGGCTTGCTGACATGCAAATAGGAGGGATTGACAAGGTGAAGTACTTTATGCATCAAATTGACCGTCTTCTGCCGCAATCTGTGGATGAGATTTATGAAAAATGGGAAAATGACAGTTGTCCAGCACTCAAGTTGAAACTAGCCTGTGACACTGACTTGGAGTTCGATATTCCTAAATGTATGGGAGGATTGAAGACGACTGGGTTGGAGAGAGATATAGTCCTATTTGTTTTATTAATATTTTTCAGGGTCGTACCTTACACTCTATTTTTTGTTTGATAGATCATAATTTTACAGAGGACTCTGACAACTCCGTCAATGTATGGAGTGAGGAAGAGGATGATGGCGCATCAACTGACAGCAAGACTCATTGGGGCAGCAGGTGAAGTCAAAAGAGGAGCCTATCCCCAGTGATGCCTTTGGATTGTTCAAGTTTTGGATGCCTAGGATACGGGAGTATTACAAACCTTGATTGTTGAATGATGTAGTTCGTGCTTCTCATTTGCTGAGTCCTGATCCCACCATAATGGCTTTTGCTTCAAAACCAGAGAACAGGGATCCAGAAGACAGGTTAGCATGTGAGCGGTTGATTTGTAAGATGTTTCTGCCTAACAACTTTCTTCGTAAGGAGGAGCGTGAACAAGAGGAAGCTCGGTTGATTGATAAGTTTTGGCAGGAGCATAATGACTTCTGGACTAAGCAGGGATACTTCAAGTCAAGGCACATCTGGATAACTGCTGAGAATCCAGATTGCGTTGCCCACAGTGGCACAAGAATTACTCAAGCCCGTCCACTGAGGTGCTTGGCAGGCCGGGGTGCAAGACAACATCCAATTTGTTAGGTATTGGGGAGGCAGAGCGGCACTGGAAGGTCACCAAGAGGAATACGGGTGGTCATCGATCTAATTTAGGAGCGGATAAGACAAAGAAGCAGGCAGCAATTGCAGCGGCCTACAGTTAAGGAGAATTTTTTTTTTGGGGGGGCAAACAAAAAGCTGGTAAGTTGTATGAAGACAAGGATTTCACCCCGTTTTTTGGGAAAGGGATCTGGGGGGAAAGAAAGAGGATTCCCATTCGCCTATTCAGGGCATGGTACGAAGGCTGGGAGTCGTTGCAACTTAAGAGCACGGGTGATGATAGATTTGCAGCGGCTCTAACTGCCAAGTATGGTGGGCTCAAGTTTCTTGATATTGATGGTCCTCTAAATGGATTTGAAGGGGCGGTCGAAGGTTTTACTCTGGAAGACAACTGTTGTGTTCTTGACCTGAGCCGAAAATCGTCGTAAAAAAATATCACGCAAAATTATAGGTAGGTTCGACAGGTGTCGAAGATTTGATTTTATGAGCTATATTTTGTGCTATTGTGAGGATGGAAAGGCAGTGGAACTGCACTCCAGTCCAAACGATGCAAACAAACATTGTGTAGACTTCTACACAATATGGTATGTCTATACCCTTCTGAAAGATGTTCAGATCTTCCAAAAGAGTGCTTTCTTATTTGGGGTTCTGAACTTCCATGTTGGGGATTCCATGACGTTGGGAGGTGGACTCTCCTACTTGGGGTCCTGAGAATGCTCCATTTAGGTTTTGTACACAGGGGTACAAAAAAGGCTGATTCATGCTCCTATTTAGGTTTTGTACCCAGGGGTACAAAAAAGGCTGATTCTTGGCCTATGTCACTCGCCCCCACGAATGGAGTATCAGGTAAAAAAGGAACCAAAAAAACCTAAGTGTTTTTAGCAAAAAAAATGGGTTCTCATGAGAGTAACAATAACGAACTAAAAAGTTTGTTAAACATGTGTAACGAGTAAGTGTTGTTTGAAGAGGGAGAGTCCGTTTTTGTCGTTTTGAAACTGACAGTTAATACGGTTTTAAGTTTGGTTGTTAAAAAAGGTGTAACTCTTCGTATATTCAGTCTTTCTGATTTGGTTCTGTGTTGAATCCTGATGGTGCCATTCGTATGAACTGATGTGATAGTCCAAGGATCACTTTCATATCTACTTTCACCTTTGCGGAGTATACCATCTTTTCTAAGAAGTACTTGATCACCAACTTTGTAGTCCCAATCACGACGTGAGCTATTTTCTCGTTCTGTGTTTTGGTCTGTTTGGTGTTGCCTATATTCTCCAATTTTATTCCAGTTGGCCAGGAAGGGGATGTCGAACAACATGTCCCGTCCAAAGATGGCTGCACCTGGGGAGGCTTTTAGTACTGTGTGGTATGTTGAGCGAATGGCCCAAGCGACGTTCGTCACGAACTTGTCTATATCGCTTGTCTCTACTGAAGGGGCCATGTCTATTTCAGCTGTTCGGAGCATAGATGATATCACCTGGTGCACTCGTTCTAGAATTGCATTCGCTTGTGGATTCTTGACACTGGTAGGCTTACTCGTGATCCCATATGAGTCACATAGGGCTTTGAAGTGAAGTTTGAATTCGCTTCCATTGTCATAAATTATGTATTGACAACGTGGATACCTACTAAACCAGGTCTTGTTCACTAAGTTGCTGATCATTGCTGATGATTTATCAAAGTATGCTAACTTAGGTTCCTCATGGGTCTTTTTACCCTTCCGCCCTTTTGTATCCAGGGGAATAATCGCCTCAGTGATTACCGGTAGTTCAACTATTTCAAACCAGCTAGAAGCTGGGTCAATCATAGTCAGACACATGAAATCAATTACTGTCCCATCTTTACCTTTGATTGTATACGGGCCAATAAGGTCCACACATAGTACATCCCAAGGGTTTGTGATGGCGAATTTAGTAGGGAGTTTCCCATACTTATGCTTATGCCTCTTGTTGACTTGGCATGCATGACAGTTTTTGACATATTTACGGACGGTATTTTGCATACCTTTCCAGTACATCGCAGCACGAAGGGTTTCTTTGAGTCTAGTGTGTCCAGGGTGCTGTAGATAGTGGTGGTACCAACTAACTGCACGGTGTTGAAGATCTTTTGGAATGACCATTTTTCCGTCCTTACATAGGAGATGTGTACTTTCGACCAATTGTGTCGAGTACTGGTCTTTCAACGTCTTCAAGCTGGCATCAAGCTTTTGTGCTTCTGCAATCTCTCGTACTGTTAACGGGTAGATTACATCTTCTTTGCTGCGGTTTGCAAATACCAGATTCATTTCCTCTTGGTATGCAGAGGTGTCTATCGCACTCTCTTCTTGCATGGTGTAATGACACCAGCATTTGGTGAACGTCATCCAGTTCTCGTGCTCACTTGGTATTGGTCCGATGTCTAAGCGAGAGATGGCGTCGGCAACAGTGTTATGTATGCCTTTAATGTAAACAATTTCGGGGCCAAATTCCTCGAGGAGCAATCTCCATCGGTAGACACGGTCAGAGGTTAATCCGAGGGCGTCTTGGATTAGATTTTTATGGTCTGTGTAGACTTTTAATCTTTGTCCCCACAACATGCCTTTGAACTCCTTGAGTGTTTCCACTATGGCCAGTAGTTCTAGTTCGGTCACGCTGTACTTCTGTTGCGTCGTCGACAGCTTCCTGCTGAAGAACGCAAGGGGCCTATTACCCTGGGTGATAACTGATCCAAGTTGTTTAGACGAGGCATCAGTATATATCTCAAATTCCATTGAATAATCGGGATAGGCTAAGACTACATCCTTGGCAATTGAAGTCTTAACGTCATCGAATGCTTTTGATGCACCGTGTCCCAGTACCATGGACGTTTCTTCGTCTTGTTGGCTCTGGTGACCTTGGTGTGACCGCACTCTCCTACCAGTGAGGTGAGTGGGGCAAGCACTTTGCTGCGTCTTGCCCAAAGATCTCTATAGTACTGGACCATGCCCAGGAACTTACGGAGGTCTTTGACATTTTTCGGCGATGAAATCGCGAGAATCGCCTGTACCTTTTCTGCTGTGGTTTAATCCCTGTTCGTGTGAGGGTATAACCTAGATATTCTGTTTCAAAGGTGCAGAATGACGACTTTCGGGCGTTGATTCGCAAGCCCGCCTCGCGTAGCCTGGTAAGCACCATTTTCAATTTGTCAAGGTGGTCTTCCAGGTTTGCCTTTGTGATGCATAACAAATCATCAAGGTAAGCTCGTACGAACTCTAAGGCTCCCATTAGTGTTGACATTTTTGCTTGAAAGATGTCTGGTGAACCTGCGATGCCCATTGGCAAACGGAGGTAGGAATACTTGCCCCATGGGAAAATGAGGGTACATATTTTGGATGAATCGGGATCCAGTCTAATGGTATAATAACCCATGTTTAAATCTAGGGTTGTAGCATAGGTAAATCCTTCTAGCTCTTGCAGGACTGTACTGATTTTGGGTAATGGAAACGGCTTTCGGACTAGTCGTTTATTTACTTCTCTAAAATCAGTGAGAAAGCGTACAGTTCCGTCTTGTTTTCCAGTGATAAATGATGGTGACGCCCATTCCGATTCGGGCTGAAACTCTACCACTCCCAGTTTGCATAATCTATTCAGTTCTTTGATAGTTGTTTCTTTGCGAGATTTTGGTACTGGGTATGCCTTGCCATGATATGGCTTTGCGCCCTCCTTAAGTTCGAAGGACACAGGCTCTGTGTTCCAATCACCTAGTGTTCCGTCAAAAGTTCCTCAAATTCTGTGAGTAACTCCAGCAACGAGTTTTGGTCTTGGAGACTTAGGTGAGTACAATTGGTGCTAACAATTGATTGGAGGTCTGCCTTTTTATAATTTGCATCTAGGATTTTAACTACCCGCTGTGTCGCTTCCTGCGTACTTTGCGGTTCATTTGCCATGCTGTTGTTAACAGCCCAGGCTTTATCCAAGTTTGATGAGGTCAGACTATTGATGTCTCTCATTGGCAAAATGATGTGATCAATGGTTATTTCTTTTGTTCGAAAATCTAGAACAATTCCGAGCTCTTTCATGGTTTGACATCCAAGAATGAGGTCGAACGCTGGCTTTGCCATCTTTTTCTTATCATACTCTACTACGTCAGGAGTCACTGTGTACTCCTTACTGTTCGAATACTCAAAGAACTTTAAGTTGACTTCGCTCCTTCCTTTGGTTAGGAAGCTCCCATTCGACGTGCGCCAAGACTTTGGCACCTGCCTAGTCAAGTAGGGAAAGCGTTTCTCCGTTCCTCTTCATGGAACAGGAGATCACCATCAGATCCACTGTCTAGTAGGATCCTGATGACTGTGTTACTGGTACGACGCCCTGTAGAGTGTTCGATATTCTTACGGGCTGGATTTTCAGTCGCTTTATAGCGTGCTTGTGCTACTACAGTAGTGACCTGCCCTTCTTTACCTGTCAAAGGGGGTTCACACTATTGAAAAGGTCACCCGACAGTTCGGGTCCGACAATTCGGTTATTGTTTCACTCTGTGTAAGGTTGGCTGGAAGATTTCCTAGGTCTTCTGCCAGGTTCGAACATGTCTTGTTTGAACCAGAAAATGTTATGTTGGCACGTGGGGAAGTTTTAATCGGACTAAGATAAGTGTTAATCATTTCATTACAATCGATTTTACTACACAATTTCTTAGTACTCCCCAACCCATCATCTCAAGATGAGTCTGAATCATCACTGTCGCTCATGTCGTGATGCTTACGCTTCTTTTTCCGATAGCGCTTTCATTTTCTTGTTGGACTTGGTAAGTTTGTCGATTTTAGCGGATAGCTGCGCATAGCTACTTCCTCCTCGAGCAGGTCTCTCTAGTCCACGAGAGTTTCCATTTGGTTTTCTCCCTTGAAGCTTGACTTTGGGGTCCCATTGAGTCATACTTCCGGCAATCCGGAGTGTTGTGGGTGGTATGTGCGCCCCATGTTTCTTGCAGAGAGAACAGTACTTCTCTGTGCGACGTTTCTTTGAATCCGGTCACTAAAAGAGACCATCTTCTTCCTAGATGAGTCGTTAGCCTTGGCTACGGTCTTGGGTCCTTCTCCAACCTTTTCCGTGGGGTAGGCCTTCTTGATGTGTTCGAGGACTTCGAGAAGTTCCCTGACACTCTGTGGTACCAAAGCTCCACTGAGCTCATATTGGTCCTGCCAGTTCCTAGGAACCATCCTGAGGATATGGCTTGCCAAGTCGGCATCATCAAATGGCCCGCATACCTTCGTAGACTTTGCAGCCTTTGAAGAGTAAAACAGGCACGGCAAGAGTTCCACATACCCGTTAAGGCGCTGGATCCTCTGCACAAAGTCCCTGGTGGGTACCCTGTTTGGTTTCTTCAGCCCATTGCTGATGTAGAAACGTTCCTGCTCCGCTGCATCAGTCCTGAAGATGGTCTGCAGGTGCAACTGGACACATTCCTGAAAGGAGGTCCAAGATGCCGGGCGTTTTGTGGGATGCTCGGTCCCATACACATCGGTCCAGGGTTCGCAATTGATTTGCTCCCCAACGATGGTGGTCCAAGGACGACGGGCAGTCTCCGAAAATTGAGTGGAGCACTGCAGGAAGATCGCTTGGCCAGCGGACACTAGGGCCTCACTGGTGTGGATTTTAGCAGCAGTTGCTTTGTTCCATGACTGGAGGACGGGGGAATTTTCATCCGTCCCTTTGAACTTGGCTTTGGCTGCAGTGGCCGCAGTCAGTTTTGCCTCAGCCTTTTCATCTGCCTTACAGGCTTCCCCGTAGTCGGTGTCTAAGCCTCTCTGGGAAATTATTTCCATCGAGGTCTGGACATGGTTGAGGAACTGTTCAGGACTTCCCTCGTTGAAGACGGTGACAGACAAGGTCATTTTGTTGGAGACCTTGATTTTGTTGATTACCTTCGGGGAGTCCATGGCAGTGGGAATGTAGGAAATTGGTGGCTTAGACCTCCCTGAACTCCGTTCACACTCCTGTGGCTTGAGTCCTTCTGGGCTTGATTTGCTGGTTGACATCCTCTTCATTGCCTCGCCAAGGGGCGTATTATAAAACAAGGCCTTGAAGAAGGTCTTGGGTGCCCTGTTGAGGTTCGCTCGAAAAAGAATTTTATTTTTTTTATTTTTAAATTTTTAAATTTTTAAATTTTTAAATTTTTCTTCGTCGGCTTTTATTTCTTGAAAGTCTTGCTTCCAAGGTATTTCGCGAGAATTCTCGATCACTAAATTAATCCGACTCGTAGGAATCCCCGATCGCAGAAGTCGATCACTCAAAGTTTATCGCTGAACTGACAGCACAGACTCATTGGGGCAGCAGGTGAAGTCAAAAGAGGAGCCTATCCCCAGTGATGCCTTTGGATTGTTCAAGTTTTGGATGCCTCGGATACGGGAGTATTACAAACCTCGATTGTTGAATGATGTAGTTCGTGCTTCTCATTTGCTGAGTCCTGATCCCACCATAATGGCTTTTGCTTCAAAACCAGAGAACAGGGATCCGGAAGACAGGTTAGCATGTGAGCGGTTGATTTGTAAGATGTTTCTGCCTAACAACTTTCTTCGTAAGGAGGAGCGTGAACAAGAGGAAGCTCGGTTGATTGATAAGTTTTGGCAGGAGCATAATGACTTCTGGACTAAGCAGGGATACTTCAAGTCAAGGCACATCTGGATAACTGCTGAGAATCCAGATTGCGTTGCCCACGAGTGGCACAAGAATTACTCAAGCCCGTCCACTGAGGTGCTTGGCAGGCCGGGGTGCAAGACAACATCCAATTTGTTAGGTATTGGGGAGGCAGAGCGGCACTGGAAGGTCACCAAGAGGAATACGGGTGGTCATCGATCTAATTTAGGAGCGGATAAGACAAAGAAGCAGGCAGCAATTGCAGCGGCCTACAGTCATGAGAAGTCTAGTCTTCGTTGGAAGGCTAACCAAAAAGCTGGTAAGTTGTATGAAGACAAGGATTTCACCCAGTTTCATGGTAAAGGCATCTGGGAGGAAAGAAAGAGGATTCCCATTCGTCTATTCAGGGCATGGTACGAAGGCTGGGAGTCGTTGCAACTTAAGAGCACGGGTGATGATAGATTTGCAGCGGCTCTAACTGCCAAGTATGGTGGGCTCAAGTTTCTTGATATTGATGGTCCTCTAAATGGATTTGAAGGGGCGGTCGAAGGTTTTACTCTGGAAGACAACTGTTGTGTTCTTGATCTGAGCCGAAAATCGTCGTAAAAAATATCACGCGAAAATTATAGGTAGGTTCGACAGGTGTCGAAGATTTGATTTTATGAGCTATATTTTGTGCTATTGTGAGGATGGAAAGGCTGTGGAACTGCACTCCAGTCCAAACGATGCAAACAAACATTGTGTAGACTTCTACACAATATGGTATGTCTATACCCTTCTGAAAGATGTTCAGATCTTCCAAAAGAGTGCTCTCTTATTTGGGGTTCTGAACTTCCATGTTGGGGAGTCCATGACGTCGGGAGGTGGACTCTCCTACTTGGGGTCCTGAGAATGCTCCATTTAGGTTTTGTACACAGGGGTACAAAAAAGGCTGATTCATGCTCCTATTTAGGTTTTGTACCCAGGGGTACAAAAAAGGCTGATTCTTGGCCTATGTCAGTTCTCTGGAAATTGGATGAGAATGCTTCAGAGAAGCCGGTCAAGGGATATGGGTATAAGTATTGCATTTTGCTTTGTTATCCAGGATATGATATTAATGAATCATACGACAGGCAGCCACAAAAATGCTGGGGTCTACAAGAACTGTTCAAGGGTTGTGATTTCTACGGCATGGTGGAGGTTTATTACACAGAGCATCCGGAAGATGCAGAGGAAATTGGTTTGAAGATATATAGAAATGACGGCGTTATAGATGAAATGACAGAATTGGAGGCATACAAGATTGCACAGAAGAGAATGCTGGTGTCAAGTGATGGAGAGAAGACAGTAGATAAGCACAAGAAGAAGAAGAGGGTATAGTTGCTTTTTCCCCACAAATTTGGTTCCTGTGGGTGGGGTTTCTTCAGCACTATAGTACCTAGTGGTTAATGTAATTGAAGTGGTTAGTTTCTGTTATTACAATGGATATCAGACGTAGTATTAGTCCTTATATTACAATGGATATCAGACTTCTGTTTGTAAGATACAGGAACATGACAGTAAAATTACTGTAAACGAGAGGAATATTACGGCGGAATATTACTGCAAAGTCAGTAATTTGGACTTTGTGGATAAAAATGAAACAGTAACGACAGTAACGTGATTTAGTAAGATTCCAACAGTAACATTACTGAAAAATGAAATGGTACGAGTATATGTACTCCTACCATAACGGGACTCAAAAAATTGCACTGTGACACAGTAATCTCACCTGAACCTACAGTAATTACTTCAGTAATTACGATTGGTTACTGGTTACTGTGTTTTTGTGACAGTAACCAAAATCGGAATTTGCAACCTAGCACCCTTGAGAAGGATATAAACATACCAACATTGTGTAGAACGTACACAATGTTTGTTTTCATCAAAATGGATGGAATGACAGTTCCACTGCCCTTCCATCCTCACAATTAAACAAAAAGAAGCTCATAAAAATAATTCTTCAACATTTGTGAAAACTACCTATAAAAATAAAGCTTAATATTTTTTTTGCAACAAACGGCTCAGGTCACACAACAATCAACAATGTTAATGTAATCACATTGTCAATATGACAACTGTACTGTATGTAACAATAATCACTGGACAACGGCATGAACACAAACATGAGGACAACAATAAAATGGCAGGAGACTAACAAAGCTGCCACAAAACAATCAACACATTCAAAGTGGAAACGCTTAATAATAACAACACGATCAACAAAGAAATACAACAATCAACAATTATAACGCGAAATTTCAAATGTCGAACCACAAGAGAGTAGTAAAGCAAAACAAAAGTAGCAAAACAATATCAACAGGGCAGTCTAGTAGTTTATAGCAAGAACAAATTGAAGTAATGAATTGCAGCCATTCCTGCAATTCTGCATAATTAAAGATCAGCAACGAATTCTGTGAGCAATGAAATATGACGGCAAGAATGGGTGCCTTTCTCAACAAGCAAAGGTTATAAGATTTTTAAGAGATGTAATCTTGGATACCACAACAAGCTTGACAAGTCCCTCATCTGTTTTACAAAATTAGTTTTGCCCTTTCTTCCTTGCTAAATTTGTTAATCATTTTTTCACCATTCTCAATAAATAATTCATCATAAGAGTTTATATGCGTAGGAATAGAAATGGGTTGATGTTACTCACTTCAAAAGAGTAAATAGGGATATTAGCCCCATGATGGCAGTACCACAACAAAAAGGGCAATCTAGATTGGATATCCCAACAAGATGAATAACACTGAAATAAATAATTTAGGCTATTCTCCAAAGAATGGGATTTATCCTGGGGTAAATGCTTTTCTGGGCACATAACATATTTTCAACCCGTCTAGAGTCATGCCAGTGACTGGGTGTTTGACTCTGCTCAATCAAAATCACTTGGGGATTAATCTTGTTACACCCCGCATTAGTAAATTTGCCTCGGATAATCCCCACAGCCAATAAATATTGCTGTCATATCCTTCTTTTCACTTGTAGTTGTCAAGTCAATAGAGTATTTCATTGAATTTGAACTCAACTTGTCATACAATTCTGCTGCCCTGTCTCGACATCATGTCCTTGGCTGACAACAGTTCTGATTACAGGGATAATGATAGTAGTGCTGGAGGGAGTGACATGAGTTCAAAATCTGATCAGGAAACACTTCTCAAGATTGAGACTCAGAAGCATGCAGCGGCGGCATTGAAGAAGCATTTCAAAAGCGGATCTACCAAACCAATGCACCCTCCCAAGAAGAAGCAGGCATGGAAAAAGAAGACTTCTAGTTAAGGGGGACTACATGTTCACACTCTGTTTTGTACACTGTTGAAGAGCTCCTGCTTATCACAAAGGCATTGATGAAGGTGTCCAATAATGCCAACAATTAACTGACAAGACGGCCAATTTTTTTGGGATGAAGTCAAACGACTTTCAAAGAATTTGTCTCTGGCGCAAACAAACTGAATGAATCGAATCCCAAGTATAGTCCCATTGGACCAGGCTGCAGAGTGGATTCCATTCAAAATTGCTGACAGCAACGACTGCGGCCTGTTATTCAGAAGTTTGCAGGCACAATCCAGAATAATCCACCAACATCAGAGGAAGTCAAGGATGACTTCTTCATGGATTTTTACTACACAAGAATGCGTGAAGAGTACGCACCAAGATTGCACACTTATTCTAAGGATTTGCCAAAGACATTTCATCAGCTGATGAAAGCTTACAACTTTCTGAGCCAGCATTCAAAGTTTGAAGTTGAGTTTCCTACAGATGGTTCATAACCGCCACCAAATCATCCCAATTCAATTTGGAAGAGTGGCCTCCCGAACATTCTGAAAGATGCCATTACAATGAGACATCTAAAACATTCATGAGGACAAAGACAAGAACAACCTGCTGGTAGAGAGCAATCAAAGCGTGTAGATACTATCGACCCCATTCTTGACTAAGTGTCTGACATAGGCCAATTATCTACCTTAACTGGTAAACCCAAAGAGGTTCCAGGTGGAACCTCCAATGGTCCTCTTCCCTTTGTGTAACACAAAGGAAGTACAATAGTCATAAGATATTGTTTCTGAGAAACAATATTCAAAAGACAATTTCTTTCTTGAGAAACACCCATATACATTCTAGGTGTTTCTTAGACAAAATATCCAAGAGATGATTTCTTTCTCAGACACCTTCTCATGGGACAGTTCCTGTTGGCAGTTGAGAGAAAAGGAGCAGTCATGGAACTGCCCTAAAATCACCTCCAATCTCTAACAGGATCACCTGTGCTTGGTGATGCATGGATCACCTAGTGCACCATGCAATACCTATTTCAGTACTGTAACTCTCATAATTAATATCTTACAACAACATGTATCTACCCGTTTACTACATAGATGAAACTACAGCAAAACGGCTTAGGTCACTATCAATTGATAGCCTTCGCACAACCAGAACGGATCGTCTGTCCGTCGTTCCACCATCCATCATCCATCAGCTGTTGTCGGTGGTTGACCATGGTAGGTTCGTCTGTCCGTCGTCCACTGTTGCTTGAAGCCGTCCAATACACTTGGTGTGTTACACGTGGCGCAACTTGTGCTGCCTGACCCCAAGAGTAGCAACAGCCACAGCTGAGCCCCGAGTCACGTACTCAGCCAGTTGAAGTGAGTTCACTCACAGGCCAGCACGTGTTTTTTGAAACACGTAGCGAAAAAGAATTCCCCTGTATGTCAGTGAGGACTAGATCCCACTTGACGCGGGTATACTCCGCTTTTGTTAGCAGAGTGCGCATGTAGCACAAGGTGCACTTGCCGTAAAAAAAGACCACTTGTGACGTATCATACGCACTTGTGGCACGAATGCTTACGTGCCTATTAGGTAGTAGCAGCCCCTCATTAAAAATGAGGAGGCCATAAACATAATTGCCTTGGTTTATTTTTTTCTGAAAGAGCAATATGTGTGTAGTCTATTTTTAGACCTAAAAACACGATTAGACTTAAAATTAGTCCGTACCCGTGATCACATGCAGATGCAGTGACACCACGGAGTACTAAGTACTTATAGCCTTAGGGCAGTACAAAAAAAAGATCTTCTAGGGCATGAAATGACCCTATGAAGAATCATATGGCCTCTAAGGCCTAAAAAAGTTGCTCGTGACCCCCGAGAGGTTTCGGTCACTTGAAAGACTCGCAATCCCCCTGGAAGTTCGCGATTTTCAGGTTTCCAATGTGTAAGACACATCCTCAAGGGAAAATGAGCCCGCACAGGATGTAGTCCCACGATCGTGGATCAGCCCCATTCACATGGGAGCGCATCACGGCACAGCCCATTTCACATAACGTATCGCAACACAGCCCTCGTGATCACGATCTGAAAAAAACGACCACATATCATGTGTCCTAGACTCGCTGGGCTCAGCCCATGTGCGCGATGGACCAGCCTAGGAGAAAACATTGTTCTACTCCTCACATGGGCATAGGAGCGCAATATATTGCCGCATCCCGGTCAGACGTCAGAGTGACGCGGAGTATTGTCTCCAAGTCCCAGCACGCATTGGGGCGCAAGAAGGACCCATAAAACGACTACGTGTCGTGCCCCAGAAACACTCAGAGCAAAATTCTCGCAAATTTCCGATTTGCGCAAGAATGCTGCTGACTTTTTGCGGTTTTTATCAGGAAAACACGCAACTTGTTGATTTCTTTCTGAAATCCAAGCAAAAAAGTGAGAAAAGTCCACAAAAGTGAGAATTCTTCTCATGTGGTATCCCTTTCATGCATATAAGCTACCAAGCTTCGCAAAAAGGAAAGAAAAGCTAGTTGGCTTATGAATAGCCACTGCACAACCTCTGGTCCGAGGAAAATAGAATTTAGAGCCCGAAAATATAAATTCGGAATTATTTAATTTTAAATTAAAGAGCTCGTTAGAGAAAAATCTTGATCAAAATTCTACTGTCACGTTAAAATAACCTGATATTCAAATACCTTGCTACATGTAAAAATAAAACAAAAATGCCAAGAAATCTTCTGGCATCATGAATTGTTTTCTCAAGAAGATGAACTCTTCTCCCACGTAGAGAAATGTACACATGTGCCATGCTGCACTATTAACAAGCAATGGTATCAAAAAGCAACTGGAAATCAAACCATGTTGGGTTTCAACCCCTGACATGGTGTTGCTACAGTAACAGTGAAAGCAAGAAGGATGTAGTTCCAAGCTTCCCCATGTTCCAAAATTAGGAACATCCATATGTTTTCCTTACCCAGCTAGGCAGGTGTCAAACTCTTGGCGCACGCAGGATGGGTTCTTCCTACTCAAAAGGAAGGGCAAAGTCACACGATGTTTTTTATTGCACAAGCAGTAAATTCCTGTCAAAACACACTTTTCTGAGTACATGTTACCCAGAGTGACTAAGCCAGCATATGACCTCAGTCTTTGACAAATGCAAGAACTGAGTTTGAATTGTTCTAGATTTTTGAACAAATAACAACATAAAATATGTTAAGATCAATTTTACCTTGCCAGTGATAATTGATGCAAAGTCTGCAAAAATCTGTGAACCAGAGTTGAAACAAAACCTGGACACAACATACCAAGCACATAGCTAACCACTTAAGTGCAGGACTCTTCTTGAGCAAAAATACTCATGATCACAGAGCTAACCACTCCTGTGAAAAACTCCTCTGGGGGTTGAGTAAAATAGCAGACCTTCCAAGCTGTGTCAACATAACAAAAAAGACACACACTTACACTACAAAACTCAATTTCATACACGTTACTGAGGTTTCTCATGACAAGAGAAACTGTTTGATGAAGTTCAGTGTGTTGGAAGAACGTGCCTGTTTACCTCTATTTTTCCAAAGAGGTAGGTTTACAGCCTATAAAGACAGAGCACAACCAGTCCAAAAGTCAAGTAAAAACAACGAGGACAATTTACCTTGGCGACTGGAGGGTTTCATTGACAGCCATCGTCAGAACTGGCTGTACAACAACAGAACACCCAAATAAACATAAATTACTGTAAATCAAAAAGTGATTCTTAAAATAAGATATGGACAAAAAGTTAGCAAAACTGTCTAAACTCAAAAGAATTCTTACAGTACTGTAGATGTTGCTATGTTCAACTCTGCAAACACCATAAGACTTCATGAAAAGTCAACAAATCATAGACTAGATACTGACGCATCTGGAACCCGTTCATGCCTAGAAACACTGAAGAAGGTTATACCTACTCAGAGCTAGCAATAACAATCATGGGTTTTCCATGTGCCTCACAAGCACATTCAATGGAGTCAATGATGGCCATACTGTTCTCAATAGAACTCATTTGGAGTAATATGATATTCTCCAAAGGCTAGCTTGAGAGACCACCTTAAACAAGGTTAGGATGGACTTACCAAGCAGCGAGTAAAGGTTTGCATGACAAACCAATACACAACATCTCTGCACAAAGACAACAAGGGCTTAATAACAGACCCAAAGTCTTCTCATGGCAAAAGCACCATGCTTACAAGCAGATGAAAACTCGCTAAAACATTTGCCCATACAGGGAACTCACATGCTACTGGGTGGTCCAGTACAAGGGAGAACCTTGGGTAAGACAATATGATTGTCTCGCCTCACTCACAACTGGAATTGTAGAGGAGGAGGTACACCGTACACAAAAAGAGACACATTAATGTTAGACATTTGTTACCACAACAAGTCTAGAGCAACACCAACTCAGGTTGGGTATGCTTGCATTCTAGTACAGCTTGCTGAACTTAGAGTGCATATAATACACAGAATAAGAGAAAATGAATCCTTGACCATGATTAACATCATTGGATTCAACACTGTGTCTTACTAGATTATGGTCTAACTGAGACTCAATGACTAGTACTTGATTCTCTTGTGAGAACTTCTGATGGTTTACCTTCAGAATTATCCATGGAGAACACATATGGTGTCAATAAGGAAGGACTCTTAGAGTCACCGAAACACGTGGGTCTTTTTGCTAAAGACAACGGGATGACCATAGGTGGTGCACATACATGTTGCACAACAAACCATAAAACAAGCCTCATGATCATATGAGCACAACAACACAAAGGATCCACAACCTTTGTTCTTGTAAAACCACAGCACATAGAATTGTGAGTATCCCTAGTTAAACAGGAATACCATCTCACACAAAAGGATAAGTCAAACATGAACATCTCTACTGAGAGACATGTAGCACCTTGTTGGCATGCAATGCAAAACAAATGCAACACAAGCAGCTATACACAGAAATGTAGTATAGCTTCACTAGCTTAGACAAATCCAAAGAGAAAAACACAACTATTACGTTGTCAACATAGGTTCACTTCTCCATGATGCTAGCTGTGAAGTCACAATATGGTTCCATAAACCATAAGATTATAGTCAACAACTGTCTTTCAAAATATAAAAATAGGTACGCACATGCACATTTAATTATATTGCAATGTCATTACCACCAACAAAAGAGTTATATATGTACAGACCTCCCTCAAGGATCCTTGCTACAAAATACAAAAGGATATCATAAACAATGAATCCGTACTCTTCATGGTACAAAAAGACATAGACGTTGATGCTTGGACCTTCCAATGATTATAGTCAATACATTAAGTATGACTTGACATTGTTCACTTGCCGATAGCTGACCCTTTGGGCAACTATTCCCATGGATACATAGGGGTGACAGAGCAAATTGAAGGACAATATACCAACACAAAGGATTGCAGAAGATAACAAACAGGATATCTGTACTATCAGCACCTTCGTACCTAGACCTGGTTCAATATCCACATTGTACACAAATTGTGACAATTAAGGTGCAGTTTCAACACTCCACTTTTGGACCATATGCATTTCATTTGGCTTCCCAGTGTAAGTCAACCAGAGTCTTCAAATATCAAAACCCAACAAGTGAATTACTATCTAGAGTTCAACATCAACCAAATCATGGAGATGCTTGGCCTGCTGTACCAATCATGGTCTTGTCAGCAGCTTCTAGTGGCACAATGTTTACCTAAACAAACACTCAGATGCCATTCACTCATACCTACTATGCAGTGCCTATCGCCTAAATGTAGTGTAGCAATCATAAGATGGAATTGTTGTTCGGCATTCCACTTTTGCACACACAGACAAAATCAATAGGAGACACCAGGCAACACCAAACCGACCCAAAATTATCCTCATAAATTTATGGTCACATGGTCCGTGGAAAGCAATGCTTAGTAAACAAAGGTATTTTACCCCGCACAAATATTCAGTCGGTATACCAGTGATAATTGGACTATCACAGACAGTATACGATAAGACAATCAGGGTTACACGCGGAAGTAAGTCAGAATATAAGTTTGACTTAGGAGAGTACAATCAAACCAGCTTTATCATAAGCCATGACAAATCTCCCTCTCCACATGAACTTACACTTCATATACTACATAAAATAATATGTAGGTACAAATCGTCACAGGCAGCTTGCACATTTTTAACCTCAACAAGAACGGTTTTTCTGCAAGTCTGGCTCATATTCGGATTTTTTCCTCACCAAGGTTTTACTTTTCCGCGAGCCACGCTAATTCTCCAATCGTGGGGCGAGTGACATAGGCCAATTATCTACCTTAACTGGTAAACCCAAAGAGGTTCCAGGTGGAACCTCCAATGGTCCTCTTCCCTTTGTGTAACACAAAGGAAGTACAATAGTCATAAGATATTGTTTCTGAGAAACAATATTCAAAAGACAATTTCTTTCTCGAGAAACACCCATATACATTCTAGGTGTTTCTTAGACAAAATATCCAAGAGATGATTTCTTTCTCAGAAACCTTCTCATGGGACAGTTCCTGTTGGCAGTTGAGAGAAAAGGAGCAGTCATGGAACTGCCCTAAAATCACCTCCAATCTCTAACAGGATCACCTGTGCTTGGTGATGCATGGATCACCTAGTGCACCATGCAATACCTATTTCAGTACTGTAACTCTCATAATTAATATCTTACAACAACATGTATCTACCCGTTTACTACATAGATGAAACTACAGCAAAACGGCTTAGGTCAGTGTCTGAGAAGGCTGCATCGAGTCAACAGAATTTGCCTTGGTCCCTTCAAGACATGTGCATGAAGATTGAGAGTGTCATCAAAGTGACAAGCAAATACACACAGGCAAATGTTGAAAACCAGATCATGGCAAATGCTCCATCTCCGATCAAGAAGTCTTACTTTGAAAATCTGGCACAACAAGTGATGATCGAGGCAGTGGTGACAAAAAGGTTGACTATGAAAGCCATGAAAATGAGAGGGATGGGACAAGACGACACTTTACCCTGCTTGCAATCTTTTAGTAGCGCCCAATCACTGGCATGGATTACTTGGGCAGGGCAGTGATTGTGTTCAACCCACTTGTTGGCATAAAAATTGGTCGCGGGGAATCATCTCTGGAATTTGAAAAGACATCAGGGGTAAAAACATTTCTTATGAGTATAACCCAGTCCCAGGAGGATGACAAACATGCAGCCCTTTTCTCTGGAGAGCCCTGGAGGATCCCGGTCAGTGGTGTGTGTCAAGCTTTTTTTGTGAGTGAGAAGTGACGTGGCAAGATTGCACGAGTAGTGCGCGATTCATCAGGCAGGCATTGAGGGGACAGGACGGGGACAGAAGGGAGCGGATCGGGATGGGCGGGGAAGGGGCCGGGACTGGGCAGGGATGGAGTGCGGACAGACTTTTATGTGAGAGGTTTTGGGCGAGTTTTAAGGTCTCTCAATATATCCCAATGATTTTTGAAAGTCTGCCAATTTGGCAGACTTTCACGTAGCTCTAATACTGGTGCATTTCTACGATGGTTTGAAAGTCTGCCACACCTGGCAGACTTCGTGGACGATTCCTATGTTAAATTTTCATGACAATCCCTTGGGCCAAGAGGTGGCATCAACATTATCTTGAAAAAGAGCTCGAGGCTCTGTGCCATCCAAAACTAATGATGAAAATAGATTTTGTACAGCCCCGTGAATTGATTCCAAGAATGGTGCTAATTTTATCATTGAAGACAGACTAATGATTTAGCGAATGTTTCGTTACTAATGATGTTTAACATACCTTTATAGGATTTAGTATAAACCCAAACCCAAAGCCTGTCAATTTGGCAGACTTTGAAAAAAGCGATAGAGTGAGAAGTCAAAGTCTACCAATTTGGCAGACTTTCAAATCATTGGGATATGTGGACGCCCGCATCCTCCTACCTGATGATTGCGAATGCACTTACGTGTTGTTTCTGTCGTGAAAAGAAATGAAAAATGGTCATTTTGTCCCATCAAAATGTCAAAAGTTGAAGCTTACACGAGTCATAAAAGTATACACACACTTTTTACTGTGACTGAAATTGATTGAACTCAGGCGTCTTGTAACAAGGTATCGTACTATCTACCACCATAGGTTTGGTTATGGTACCGTATTGTACGATGGAAAGTTAAGTGATCATAGATGTAGTGAGTAGGAAGAAAGATGTATGTAAATCACGATACACAACAAAACAGAACACCTACGAGAAATCAAGAGCTCAGCAGTTATTATCGTCTGCACCATCCATCATCGTCTTCAAGGCAACCCGCGCATCCCCGTTTCACCCACACACAGTGAAGGGCTTGACACGATAATACTCAATTAATTATCATACCACCTTGCTTTAAGATTGGTTCCAATTTTTATGTCCTGCATCTCTCAAACAAGAGCACTTCCAGCAAGGTTCCTCCAACGAAAAGCGAATTTTTGATTCGCAGTAGAACAGCCTGACGCCTGTCGCCAACATTTCGCAGGTGGGATTCAAGTACCTAACCAAAACTGCATACGTTCTTTCGGGAAGTTCGGCCGTCTTGTCTCGAGCGAGCTGGTTTTGCGTTTCTGCGTTTGTTCAACACCTTGGACAAAAATTTTACACAATTGATCGGTATTGCGACGTACTGTCCTGGTATTGTCCGGAACCAAAATAGTAGTCACTTGAAAGCGAGATAACGTAAATATAATGGTGGATGGGCACTCCGTTGGAATGGATTTGATTTCGCCCTCTTTCGCTGCTGAAAGTGATGCTAGCAGCAGAAGGCCACAACGAAAAGTCCGATCGCGCACCAAGAATCTTCTTTCAGCTTCTTTCAGGATGAAGAGCAAGCACACCGTGGAAGCTGACGCTTTGTCAGAATGCGAGGTTGACGAAATACCGAACTGGGATCAAAATGATCCATTTAAACCGTTGGAGCTCCCGACGATCAGTTCCTCCATGCTTGCCAAGATTTCCGACGATTTTGAAGCCGGGGTCAAACTCAGAGAAAAGAAGCACCCACTGCGTCTCAGACCCGATTTCCTATTCTCGGGATCAGACGCCGTTACGTTTCTTGTCGATCATGGTTATGCTGCCTCGAGGAAAATTGGGGTCGAAATTGGCCGTAGGCTCGCTTATGAATTTGCATTATTCGAACACGTCACCATGGACCATGATCTCGAGGACAAAAACGACCTCTTTTATCGGTTTACCCCCTTGGAAAAACGGCAAGTTGTAGAGCTTTGCGAAGAGGCGTCATCTAAAGGGGGGGAATACAATATCGATTACATTGCAGACGTGTTTGAGGAAGGAGTGGAAGTCGGTCATAATGTTTACCATTACAGGTCGTATAAGGATACTTTTGTGGGCAGAGACGCAGTTAGTTTCTTGGTGAACGCACGTCTTGCAAGAACCCGGCAAGATGCCGTTCGAGTTGGGAACTTGTTGTTTGAAAGGGGCATCTTCAAACATTGTTGCAACGACCACCCACTTAAGGACAAGTTTCTCTTCTATCGCTTTGTCCCCCGTAAACAAAGAGTCCAAGAACAGAAGCCAAGTCTCAAGGACACGATGCCTGTTGAAGCACTTGCCATGCGTTTTCGTGAGCTTGTCAAACCGAGCTCTGACCCTCACCATCCATTCAAGAACACGTTTTGTGGTTCGGCAGCAGTGGATGCCATAATTAAAGGAAGAATGGCATCTTCGCGGTTTGAGGCCGTTGAGTTAGGTCAGAAGCTGGCATCAGACTTGTCCCTCTTTTTTTGTGTTTATGACAACGACAGGCCTTTTATGGACAACCCGCACACATACTACCAATACTACCAACATAAGACACCATCGATACACTGGTTGAGAAAGGACGACAGTCATTCCGAGAGAGGTACGGAGTCAATCCATGATGATGAATTATCGCAGGCAGGCTCGTTGGAAGATGCTGATTTATTTGATGAAAGTCCTATGTCCCGTACACCGAAGTTGGTTCAAACTGGCAACGAAGACGTTACTGGAGACAAAGACGTGTGTGTTCACTTCGACTTGGAACATGATAAGCCAGAACTGATTTCGAAACCGTTTGTCAAGATGAGTGCCTTCAACCTTAGCATGAGACTGCTGGAGGAAGAAGACGAATCGTCTGAATTAGGTTCCGTAAACACAGACAACAATGCATCTGCAACTGATAATTTCCTGCTTTTTGAAGAATCTGCGCGTTACTTTGACAAGTATGGGTTCGTTGTTGATCGCGAAACAGAGAAGGGAAAGAATGCCCCTGACAGTGCCCTCCATAAAAAGTACATTGGGTGTGATTTGAGTAGTGAGGAATGGGGAGTACTCCTTGACGAGTGCTCATCTGCTGCGACTGAATTGTCCAAGGCGTCTCTTACAAAAATAAAACATGCTATGCGCCTCGGTTTGTCAGATTGTCATCGCCAGAGAGCATGGACCATCATAACAGGAGTTGATATTTTGATGCCCGAAAAAGCTGGTGATTACGAGAACCTTGTTAAACTTGGATTCCGATGTAGATCGAACTCTATTGGCGGTGTTTCAAGGTCTTACGGCCAGACACTACGGGGGGTCATTGAGCGAGATTTGCATCGAACATTTCCTAAGCACATTTTGTTTTGTGGTAGCGACGGCGTGATGAATGACGAAGATGTGTCGGACGAGAAATTCCCCTGCACAAATGTTCCGTCAGAAGAACCCCCCCATAAGATATCGCATCGTGGCAGTCCCACTTCAGCATCAAGTGATCTGATGAGCCCCAGTCATCACATGAGCGACAGCAGTGGTCCGGCGGCCTTGCGCCGCATTCTTTACGCTTACAGTGTCTATGACTCGGAAGTGGTAAGTCCGTGTCCTTTGCTTTCCCCTTCACCCCGAAAAGTCAGCTCATGAACTTTTGATCATTCACTATCCTTTCGTAAAAGGGTTATTGTCAAGGAATGAACTTCATCGCAGCAATGTTTCTCACTTTTCTCCCAGAGGAGGAATCCTTTTGGATGCTCGTAGGTGAGTTCACTGAGCAGAAAAAGTGCTGTCTGCATTCACTTCAGTCTAACATAATTTCCATTGCGGCCTACGCAAAGCTGTTATGAACGAAGAACCTTACGACATGAGAAACATGTTTCTTGAAAGTATGGCCGGTGCTCACAAATCGCTCTACATAGTAGACAAGTTGATCAAGAAATACCTTCCCAAGTTGTCTCGATATTTTCTACGTGAAAATATTGAAGTATCGATGTTCGCCACTCAATGGATCATGACTGTATTTACGAGTACCTTCTCATTTGAACTAGTGGCTCGAGTTTGGGACAGTTTCCTCGTAGAAGGCTGGAAGGTTGTCTACAGAGTCATCCTTGCATTGTTGAATCATGCGTCATCAGATTTGATGGAGCTAACAATGGAAGAGATATTTGACTACTTCCGTGATCTATCATCGAAAGTTGATGGACACGCAATTATCCTCGCGTCACTCAATATTCCCTTGAAGAACAAGCAACTTCGTAAATACGGCGAAGAATGGGAACGGCTACAAGTTGGTGGCCCAGTTGGAAGGAGGAATTCCATGGAATCGAACGCGTCAAGCGGAACTAGCAACACAAATTCCAACCAAAAGATTAGGTTACCAAAGAAGATTGTACCCAGTTTCGTGCACAACAAGCTGCCCTTCAGAAGTTAAGGTCATTACAATGATGTTTATATTGCCTGGTGCCTAAAAATGTTTTGTCTTCATTGTCCCCTAGCTTTAAACTTACATAGAACATGAAATTGAGTTAGTACGATTGGTTTAGTCGCAGCGGGAACACGGATCTCGTTGCCAGCATGTAGAAATAAAAGTTCCATCAGCTATCCCCTAATGCTTCAAAGGTATCGTGCATTGTGGTTTTGGTTCTCCACTTCTTGCTTCCTGATCTTAACAACGTGAAACTGAGTGTTTGTCTCTTGTTCGTACAGAATGAGTCAGTCTATGTTCAGCCCTAATATTATTACAGTGAAGAAGTTTGCAATTAAATCTTCAGAATGCTCTCTTCTAATTAATAAAATTACATTGTCTCTACTCTATAAGTGATTTGTTCAGTCTATCTCACGGTACAAGTATCCCTTGAATCAGTTCATTCTTCAACACCACACTGAAGCAATCTTTCGCATGGACATCAGCTCCATCATCTGTTCGGCTGAAATGACGCAGCTCTCCGGCTCTCCGCTGCGAGATGCACCGCTAACTTCACGAAGAATGAATTCGATCTCGGCGCGTGACATTCGATGACCCTGACCGATGTTCTTAAGGACGTTCTCGATACCTTCGGCAGTGACAAGTGCGCTCTTCGTTGGAGTTGCGGAGTAAGTCATTTGACGAGATGGGGTGGACGTGGCCGCCTTGACGATGTCTTTGCGGAATCGATTCGGAAGTTTTGAGCATAGTTCGTGGAACGATATTCTTCGAAAATGGAGTGAAGCTTTTCAACGGATTGGGCGCATGCCATTGAGAGTTGTCGTTGAGCCACCGAACGCACAGGGGCAATGGCAAGGGAAGAAGCAAGAGTGAACATCATGTTGGTGTATGGCGAGAACAGAACAATTTGTAACCAATTGAGAGCCGGGACGATGAGATTGGTTCGTCGACTGAACTTTTAATTATTTATGAGCATTAACGAAAATGCCAATTGCCTCGCCGTTGAAGGTCTTGCAGACTGACACTGACTTGATGGATCTGATGACACACAAAAAGATGAACGTGAATGAGTATGCGTAGGTGAAAAGTATAGGGTGGTCTTGACAAGACAGCGTGGAGCACTCTCGACGAAGATCGGTTATGGCGAAGAGAGGAGAAGGCAGTATGTTCTGAATCGCGTGTCGTTGTCGACCTGTACAAGCCAATACACAATACGGTATGAACGGTATTGTCTTGTACAGTGGTGTCGTTTAGCTTGACAAGGTGACACTCCGTCAGATTTTTCTCTGACACAATTTCAATCACAAAAATCCAACGGAAAAATCATGTCATCCGATTTATCTCAAAATCTGAAATAGACACTCGATTTTCGGAATTTCGGAAAATCTTACTTGACCAAATAATATCCGGCAGTGAAAAATTGTTACCGGACGGAAGATCAAAATATAACACCAACAAAAGAGAAAAAAACAATTCTTGCAAAACATAATATGGGTGACTACCGTAATTCGTTTTTACGCCCAAACGCCCAAACATTTCTAGCCAGGGTTTTTAAAATGTCATACCATAATTATTTCCTCCACCAAACTTCAATTTTCATGTGACTCACCAAACACATTTTTTCCCCGATTTTCCTTTCTTTATTCTCACTACTTTTCCTGCCACGTTCTGCCACCCAATTCATCACTCACCGGCAATTCTATCTCTTTTATTGTATTGTACTGTCACCACGAGATTCTATCCCTTTTACTGTCGCCGATGATCACTACTACTATTACAAAAACCATTGCCGCAGAGGCAGCAAAATGTACCGTGATCCTACCGCTCATCATTGCGCTCATTAATTATACGATAGCAACAATACGTGTATTTGTCGCGATCGGCCATTCTTCCGCTCTCGGCTGCACCTTGGCATCATCTTCTACCGGGGGCGCGTCATTGGGTACGCGTCATCGGGTACACGTCATCGTTTATTCTTATGAGAGGCTTAACCCGAGAGGCATTCTTGATGATTCATGACATTCTCATTATTTGAATGACTTACGAGGCATACAATCTGACCAGATTTCGCCTAAATGCTATCTACCGTATATCTCGGAGTAGTGGTAGTGGGAAATGTCAAAAGATACATTTGCATATAACTTATGATACGTACCAAGTTAGTGATGCTAACATGAGAGAAAAATATAAGTATCCATCCTAGTTACTACAATACCCTGACGTACTGTAGGTCGCGCCAATTTCCTTCCCATTTTGTCTCGATGCACCTCCGATTCACCATGTGAGTTGTGTGTGAAATAAGGGGTGGTGAGTTTTCGGACAAATTGAGAGATCTCAGCAAGCAATTGGAATTATTACGACCAAAACATATTGGCATGTTACTGTTGAATAGGAGTATCGATCACTAATGGCTTTAGAATATCCGGGGCTCATTTTCCAGGTTGAAAACACAAATGGCAGCAAAATCGGAAACATCATAACTTAAACACCGCGGCTACCACTACTCCGAGATATACGGTAGGCAAAAAGTGGGGGTGTCCGGACACCCCTCCTTTTTGCCTAAATTATTTTTCGATTTGACCAGATTTAGCCAAAAAGTGGGGTAGGGCATCCGATTTGGCCTGGTCAAATATTTGAGATCTTTGGGCTTTTGGGCGCCTAGCCGAATTATGGTAGTCACCCAATACATACAGAAATATCACTGATTATCACCAGGGTAACAAATTACTGGACAGAAGCATACTAATATTAGCATACACACATGCTCAAATAATTTTTTGTATGTACCTTACCTACCTCTACCTACTTACCACAGCTTACAACCCTACCGTATATCACGGTTTATAAGTCCCCACGTATTATAAGACCCCCCCCCATTCTTGTACATAGGTGTTTTTCACGTTGATAAACACCCCTGGATGTTCTAAAACCATGCTAGAACACTTGTCCTTAAATGAGCAACACGCCCATAGGTTTTTCTCCGCATAACTCCTTCTCATTGCTGAGTTACGCCTGAAAGCCTCAAAACTCACCACACATCACGTTCCCACATGCAAAACACCTGGATAAAAAATGGTGAGGATCGTCTTGGTCAGCTTCCTTCCTGACGATCATGGTCGCAGTTGCAAAGCGCATCCTTACGGATGTGGAAACACATTTATTGAAGGGATGGGCAATGGTGTGGGCCATCTCGTTCGATTGCACTTCGTGGAGAAAGTCCACCTTGCATGTTATGTCATGAATTTTGATGGAATGGATGGTTGTCGCATTTGTTTTGCTGCCAGAGAGTATTCGAGCAGAGAAACTGCCCGTTCTCTTGATGGTGCGCTCTTGCGGATCACAGAGGTCTTCTTCTGTGATTCTCCAAACATGAGTATGAGGGCCCTGTACGATCAAAACCGCGGTTACACATACGTGGAAACTGTTGAAATGTAACTTTTTTGTTCAAGTTTTGAATAGAACATTAATGAATTAAAATATTGATTAACTGAAAACCATTTAAAGCCCTCCTTCATCCACGCGTTCTTTCCAATTACCTCCGGCATTGTAGTGTAGGCTCTACAAGCCACTCCGCCACCATTTAGTTGCGAATTCACATGCAATTCGTCCGTTTCGAGCGCGTTTGAAAATCAAGAAAGGCGTCAACATCTTTCTGCCTGCCGTGACAGTTGCAGCTAGTGTGACACACTTGGTGTCCAGCGCCGAAGACCTCTGTTGGATCGTCTTCGTCCCTTTTTTTTCGAGAGTCTTGTTTGCATGATACAAGAAAGGAATGGGTGTCTGGTCCATGTTCAAGATGTCATTTCAATAGAGACCTTGGACTTTCACTTGCATCATCTTGATGAAGTCCTTCGAGTCGTCTTTGGTGACTGCAAAGTGCTTCTGCGCAGTATGTGTCATCTCTTTTGCAATGTTCATGTTTGCATAGAGGTCAGAGCGCAGCAATGCAAATGGAGAGTTGGACAAGTGATTTTGAGTTGGGGCCAGTAACCTCCACTAACCTCTTCGGAAGGTGTGACAAAAAGGTGGGCAGTGAGTGGGGAATTGGAACAGACTGATACAAATTTCCTGCCAACAGGATTTGGATTCTGGTGAGGTGCACCCGAACTTGGCGGGAAATGGGGTAAAATACAGTACAAAAAACATAACAAGTAGATAAAAAGGATACATTTATTCACTGTACTTCAATCACTAGCTTTACATGTATTATAAGACCCCCCAAAAGGTATCTTTGTACATTTCGGGGGTCTTATAAACCATGATATACGGTAGTGGTTGTCAAACTCTTTTCCACGATCATGATCATTGTCATCATCTTTACAGAAATGCATTATCTCACTATTTCAACATTTTAATGGCGCAGTATTACATAACGCATTGTCACCAGTTTCCCGCCAAATCAATCAATTGCACACATCTGGGAAAAAGTTTGACCACACCAAGCACGACTCCATTATGGATTCATTACCTTTTCAATTGATCTTTTTTGTGAGCCTTCATGTCACAGTGTAGGATCATGTCATGTCACTCTGCACTTCTGATCAGAAATGGAGGGTGAATAGGTGGTAGTGTTGGGGGATCAGTTGAAAAGACAGCTAATGAGTTTCGATCCTGAGTTGTCCAGATTTGGTGTTAATAAATCGTGGTCACGCAGGGAGAAGAGATGGATAAGAAGGTGCGGTGATGGGCAATGAACGGATAAGAAGGCATGATGATGGGCACTGAATGAAATGGTTCCTGATGAGTTGTGTAGCTTGTGTGGAATATAAGGGTCATGTGGAGGATGGAGGATGCAGCCGGTTTTGAGACATAAACAAGTTAACAATGATCATGATCATGAAGTGTATGGAGTGAGAGGCCACACCCAGGACAGTTGTAGTAGAATCTTTTGGCAATGCATGTGCATCAATTGTCGTCCCAAACGGCAGGGCTACAACTGCTGTTATGGAGGCTTTTGAAGCACACCTATGGAGGGAAGGAGACGCCCAGTGGGGCAAATCCAGATCAAACTGTGCCCTGGGGTGAGTATTTTTGATGTATTATTTATTTGACTAATACTTCATTTGCTTGCAATATTTTAATCCATTTTCAGGAGAGAGAGTGATGATGATCTGGAGGATGAAGAAACCTGTGCAATCTTGTGAGTGCGGGTGCAAAGAAGTATGTGGACACTAGGAAGATACATTGGTGCAATTTTTCCTCCACATGTATGATCACCTGGATGAGTTTCCCAGTGTTTTTAAAGAAGAATTTCTCCTTAGGCTTGAAACTGCTACAGAAGAAGACAGCAAATTCCACATAAAAAGTGACGCTTATCTAAGAGACCCCTTTGTGGCCAAAGTGGACCAAAAGCCTCATGGGAGCAACATTACCACTTGTGGAATGAGGGTTTCATGGGAAGCCAGGTGGTAATTTTAAGAGGAAATTGACCTCTTCAGTGGGACAAATACATTTTTAGGTGTCCATTGAAGAGAATTGTGTGTCCACTTGTAGGTATAACAATGTTGTACAGTTAAGTACATTGGAATGCAAACATCAATATCTTAGATATTGACCTCACATACAACCAACAATATTACCTGAGCAGATCATAAGTAAGATGTAGATATATTTTTAATGGTAAGAACACATGAAAAGATCATGACTACCCATGCGTGTCAAACATGAAAGCAACTTATTTACTGACCTAAGCCGTTTGGAGATAAAAAATACTAAATACCAATTTCGTAGATAAAGGTGTTATAGATTTGTTGATGATGGTAATTTGTGAGCTTATCATTTAGTGATTACAATGAGCAAATGAGGATGGGATGTCAATGCATCCCCAACAAATTAATTTGATTCTGTGTAGGTTTCTACACCTCTCTGGTATGTTTATACCCTTCTCATGAGGGTGTTCTGACAGAGTGTTCTCTTGTCGTTTAGATCCAAAGATATGGATCTTTGTCATTGTCAGGACCTCTCATCACTTGGGAGGTCAGGATGATCCCTTACTTGGGAGTTTTCAAATTAGTCCATATTGGTACTAATAAGGGTACCAATGAGGGTACTAATTAAGGTAGGTTCTTGGCCTATGTCACTCGCCCCCACGAATGGAGGATCAGGGTGAAAAAAGTGCGAAAAAACCTGTAAAGGAAAAAAATTTCATCAATGTCTCTTTATGAACAAACTAAAAAGTCTGTGACTGTGTGCTAAAGCGTAAGTGTTTGTATAGAAGAGGGAGATAACACATAAAAAATAACATGCTTAATATTGGTTAAGTCTGCTGGTTAAAAAAAGGTGTGACTCTTCTGATATTCAATCGTTCAGATTTTGTACCACGTTGAACCCTGATAGTCCCATTCATATGAATAGTTATGATAGTCCAAGGATCACTTTCATACCGACTCTCTGATTTGCAGAGGATACCATCTTTTCTAAGAAGTACTTGATCACCAACCTTATAATCCCAATCACGGCGTGAGCGATTTTCCCGCATCGTGTTGAGGTCAGTTTGGTGTTGCCCATGTTCTCCTATTGGAACGTCGAACAACATATCCCTGCCAAAAATTGCTGCACCTGGGGAGGCTTTTAGTACTGTATGGTAAGTTGAGCAAATGGCCCATGCTGTATTGGTTAGGAACACATCTATGTCACTGGCTACTATTGTATTGGCCATATCTAGTTCAGTAGTGTGGAGCATTGCAGTAATTACTTGATGCACCCGCTCCAGTATAGCATTCGCTTGTGGGTTCTTGACACTGGTTGGCTTACGCTTGATCCCATATGATTCACAAAGGGCTTCAAAGTGAAGTTTGAATTTGCTTCCATTGTCATAAATAATATATTGACAATGTGGATAACAGCTAAACCAGGTCTTATTCACTAAATTACTTATCATTGCAGATGATTTATCAAAGTATGCTAACTTAGTAGTGCTATGAGTCTTAATGCCCTTTTGATCTGTGGGAGTAACCGCAGATGTGGTTACCGGCAGTTCTACTACTTCAAACCAACTAGAAGCTGGATCGATCATAGTAAGACACATAAAGTCAATTTCTGTCCCATCTTTACCTTCGAGGGTGTATGGTCCAATAAGGTCCACACATAATGCCTCCCAAGGGTTTGTGATGACAAGCTTAGCAGAGAGTTTCCCGTACTTGTGCTTGTGTCGTTTGTTGACTTGACATATATGGCAGTTATTGACATGTGATGGGATAGTACTTCACATACCTTTCCAATACATCGCGGCGTGCAACGTTTCTTCAAGACGTGTGTGTCCAGGATGCTGCAAGTAGTGGTGATACCAGCTAACTGATCGATTTTGAAGTGCTTTTGGGATGACCATCCTGCCATCTTTACATAACAAATGTGTATCTTCCACCAATTGAGTGGAATACTTGTCATGTCTACTAAGCTTCTGCAAAGTTGCATCTGTCGTCTGGGCTTGTGCAATTTCCTTCATTGTTAATGGGTAAATTACATCTTCGTCGCTGCGATTAGCAAACACCAGATTAATACTTTCTTGGTGGTCAGAAGTGCTGTCAGCACTTGATGCATGCTCAGTGTAGTGACACCAGCATTTTGTGAATGTCATCCAATTGGCGTTGTCATCTTGGATTGGACCGGAGTCTAACCTAGAGATGGCACCAGCAACAGTGTTATGGATGCCTTTATGTGCACGATTTTGGGACCATACTCTTCCAGTAATAATCTCCACCGATAGACTCGGTCAGAGGTTAATCCAAGGGCATCTTGGATTAAGTTCTTATGGTCTGTATAGACCTTTATTTGTTGTCCCTGCAGTATGCCTTTGAACTCTTTAAGTGTCTCCACTGTGGCCAGTAGTTCAATTTCGGTCACACTGTATTTTTGTTGCGTCACAGACAGCTTTCTGCTGAAGAACGCGAGGGGCCTATTACCTTGAGTAACCACTGAACCAAGTTGTTTAGACAAGGCATCAGTGTATATTTCAGATTCCTTTGAAAAATCAGGGTAGGCTAAAACTACATCTTTAGCGATAGCAGCTTTTACGTTATCACATGCTATTTGATGTACCTCATCCCAGTACCAAGGTCGCTTTTTGGTTTTCTTGGCTTTGGTGACTTTGGTATGACCACACTCTCCTACCAATGAGGTGAGTGAGGCAAGCATTTCACTACGTCTTGCCCAAAGATCTCTATAGTACTGGACCATGCCCAGGAACCTACGGAGGTCTTTGACTTGTTTTGGCGGTGTGATTGCAAGTATTGCTTGTTCTTTGTTTGGCTGTGGCTTTATGCCAGTCCTGGTTAATATATATCTCAGATATTCTGTTTCTACAGCACAAAACTTCAATTTTGGGGCGTTGTCTCTCAAGCCCGCGTTTCGCAGTCTGGTAAGGACCAACCTTAAATGATCTAGGTGGTCATCCAGACTTGCCCTGGTGATGCAAAGCATATCATCCAGATAAGTTCTCAAGAACTCTAAGGCAACCATTAGCTCTGACATTTTTGCCTGAAAGATGTTGGGAGAACCTGCAATACCCATCGGTAATCTAAGGTAAGAGCACTTTCCCCAAGGGAAAATGATGGTGCAGATTTTGGATGAATCTGGATCCAATCATATGGTGTAGTAACCCATGTTTAAATCAAGGGCTGTGGCAAAAGTGAAACCTTCTAACTCTTGCAACACTGTACTGATTTTGGGTAATGGAAACGGTTTCTTAACTAGCCGTTTATTTACTTCCCTAAAATCAGAGATAAAACGTACAGTGTTATCATTTTTTGGTATTATAAATGTGGGTGATGCCCATTCTGATGCGGGCTGAAACTCTAATACCCCCAGTTCACAGTGCCTATTCAACTCTTTGATTATGGTCACTTTGTGTATTTTTGGGACTGGGAATGGTCGGCCATGATACGGCTTAGCGCCTTCCTTCAGTTCTAGGGAGACGGGGTCTGTGTTCCAATCATCTAGTGTTCCATCAAAAAGTTCCTCATATTCTGTGAGTAACTCTAGTAACTTATTTTGTCTTGGAGACTAAGGTGAGTACAGTTGGTGCTAACAACTGATTGGAGGTCTCCTTTTTCATATTTAGCGTCTAGGATATGGACTACTCTCTGAGTCGCTTCTTGCGTACAACTGGGTTCATGTGCCAAGCTGTTGTTTACAGCCCAGGCTTTTTCCATTGTTGACTTAGTTAGACTACTGATGTCCCTCATTGGCAAAATGACGTCATCAATTGTTATCTCTTTTGTTCGAAAATCTAGAACAATTCCTAACTTTTTCATGGTGTTGCAACCAAGATGAGGTCATACATTGGCTTGGTCATCTTTTTTATCATATTCCACAACATCTGGTGTTACCAGATACTCCTTGCTGTGGGAATAATAATAAAAACGAAGGTTAACCTCGCTTCTTCCTTTGGTTAGGAAGTCCCCATTCAACGTATGCCAAGAATTTGGCACCTGCCTAGCCAAGTAGGGGAAATGCATGGATGTTCCCTTTTCATGGAACATCAAGTCCCCATCAGATCCACTATCAAGTAGGATCTTAAGGACTTTGTTACTAGTGCAACTCTTCCCAGAGTGTCCGTGCTCCTGTGGAAGTTGATTTTCAGTTGCTAGGGTATGCCATGCTTTGGCTACTACAGCTGTGACTCTTCCTTCTGTTTGATTATTGAAGGAAGTGTTCTCACTATCGAGAAAGGCACCCGACAGTTCGGCAATTATCTCACTCTGTGTATTCTTTTCAATTTTTGATGCAAGATTTTTATGATCTTGCTTCATCGTGGTATTGTAAACAATTCGATTATTTAAAACGGAATGTTTTGGTATCTTATTAAGATTTTTTGAATCTTTTATAATCTCTTTAGTTTGATTATTATTCAAATTAATGTTTGAGTATGAGTTAACAGTAGTTTTACTCGGACTGGGGTAAGTATAACTTGTTTGTTTATTACTTTTTAGTTTCTTACAACACGTACTTGATTCCCCAGTACTACCGTACACATCCTCTCAGGACAAGTCGGAGTCATCGCTGTCACTTTCGTGACGGCGCTTGCGTTTCTTCTGTGAACGCTTGGGTTTCTTGTTAGATTTTTCAAGTTTCTCAATCTTTGCAGACAACTGTGCATATGCACTATTGGTGCGATGAGAAGCCTCCGGACCACAAGAAAGGTCCACGGGGCTTTCTTCCTGCAAAGTCCTTTTTGAAGGAACCATCCTTCTCATATTTGTGGCACTCCTGCGTATTATGGGTCGTGTGCGCGCCCTCATGCTTTTTGCCCAAAATGCAGTGCTTCGCATTTGTGGTACGCTTACGTGGGATACGATCCTTAAACGTAACCATCTTTTTTCTTGGAGGAGTCGCCGGACTTTGCGGAACCTTTAGGCCCATCATGATCCTTGTCGGTTGGATAGGCCTTCTCGATACATTCGAGTGCTTTTGAAAGCTTCCGAACGCTTTGAGGTACCGATGACCCACTAAGTTCGTATTGGTCTTGCCAATTCCTCAGGACCATGCGTAGTATGTGACTAGCTAAGTCCAGGCCATTGAACTGCTTGACCGCATTGGTGAGCTTGGTGGCATGGTTGGAGTAGTAAAGACAGGGCAATAGGTCCAAGTAGCCATTCAGCTGCGGGATGCGGCTGATGAACTGGCAAATCAGAACCCTGTTGGGTTTCTTCAACCCGTTACTAATATAGAAGCGCTGTGTCTCAGCAGCATCATTACGGAACACGGTAAACACATGGAAGCTGACGCATTCCATGAATGACCCCCAAGACTGATCACGCTTCTCGGGATGTTCTTCCCCATAAATGTCAGTCCATGGAGAACAGTCAATTTGTTCACTCATGAGCTTCTTCCAGGGGCGCCTTGCTTCCTCCATGAGTAGGTTGGAGTAGAGGCTGAACACTTGATTGATGACGGACGTAACAGCCTTGTCAGCTTTAGTGGCGGCTTCTAGAGCCTTTTCATAAGCTTTTTCTTTGGGAGGATTCACATCCGATCCCGAGTAACTCTTGAAAGCTTCTTCGGCCTTTGTTGCCTTCTTGATGCAATCCTTCTGGTCCTTGCAGACCCTATCATATGTCGTGTCAAGGCCCTTCTACCTTTCGGCATCCAGGGCTGCTTTGACATGCATCAGGAATTGCTCGGGAGTACCGTGTGACCACACGGATACCCTCAACTCTACCTTGCCAGGCAGGGTGAGCTTCATCGTGCTGGCGGTAGTATCTACTGCCAGCGCGTCTTGAACTACATCCCTTTTGGGTATGTATGGCACAGGTGGTTTGTTCCATCCTGGGTTCCTCTCACACTGTTGGCTTTTAAGTCCATCAGGGACTGCCTTAGAGGTGCTCATTCTCGTAAGTGCATCACCTAGGCATGTACGTATAAATAGGGCTTTAAAAAAGCTCCTGGGGGTACCGCTGATGTGCGCGAGTTCTCGTGGCTGACGCGACGTAGTTGCATTTTGCACACTCTTGTATTACGTAGCTGACAACGGGTCTGCTTGCGCAATGGAGCACGAGTGACAGAGTGGAGGGAAAAAAGTTTTTTGGTGGCTTTCATGCGAGAAGGTCGTGGAAAGGGCTATCTATAGATAGTGACCTAAGCCGTTTCGAGATAAAAAATACTAAATACCAATTTCGTAGATAAAGGTGTTATAGATTTGTTGATGATGGTAATTTGTGAGCTTATCATTTAGTGATTACAATGAACAAATGAGGATGGGATGTCAATGCAATCCCAACGAAACAATGTGTTTCTGTGTAGGTTTCTACACCCTTGGGAGTTTTCAAATTAGTCCATATTGGTACTAATAAGGGTACCAATAAGGGTACTAATTAAGGTAGGTTCTTGGCCTATGTCATTTACAGGTACTCTGCATAAATAAGGAAATACGGTTTTGCGATCGACGAGCTCTCCAAAAATTATCCCGCGATCAGCAAGTTAAGCAATCATCATCGAGCAATCAACTTCAGCAATCGGGGATTCCTACAAGTCGGATTTGTGATGGAGAATTCTTGTAAAATAGTTTGAAACAAGACTTTCATGAAATAGAAATAAAAGAAGAAAAATTTAAAAATAAAACATAAAAAAATTCTTTTCGAACTAACCTCCAAAGGGCACCCAAGACCTTTTTCAAGGCCTTATTTTATAACCACCACTTGGAGGGGCAATTGAGAGGATGCTGTCAAGCAAGTCAAGCCCAGAAGGGCTCAAGCCACAGGAATGTGAGAAGATCTCTGGGAAGTCCAAGCCACCCATCTCCTACATTCCCACTGCCATGGACACCACCAAGGTGGTTAATAAAATCAATGTCTCCAACAAAATGACCTTGTCTGTCACTGTCTTTGACAAAGGAAGTCCAGAACAGTTCCTCAACCATGTCCAGACCTCAATGGAATAATTTCCCAGAGAGGACTGGCCACGGATTATGAGGAAGCATGTAAGGCAGACCTCAAGGCTGAGAAAAAACTGACAGCGGCCAAAGCCAAGTATAAGGGAACGGACAAAAATGTTCCCGTTCTCCACGCATGGACCAAAGCAACTGCTGCCAACATCCCTACCAAGGAAGCCATAGAGTCCACTCTCCAAGCGATCTTCTTGCAGTACTCCACTCAACTGTTGGAGACTGTCCGTTGTCCTTGGACCACCATCGTTGGGGAGCAGATCAACTGCGAGCCCTGGATGGATGTGTATGGGACTGATTACCCCACAAAACGCCCGGCACTCCTTTTGGGAGTGTGTCCAGTTGCATCTGCAGACTGTCTTTGGGCCTGATGCAGCGGAGCAAGAACGTTTCTATATCAGCAATGGGCTGAAGAAACCAAACAGTGTACCCATCATGGACTTTGTGCAGAGGATCCAACACCTTATTCAGTATGTAGAACTCTTGTTGTGCCTGTTTTACTCTTCAAAGGCTGCAAACATTCGATGACAAGCCACATCCTCAGTATGGTTCCTAGGAACTGACAGGACCAACATGAGCTCAGTGGAGTGTTGGCACCACAAAGTGTCAGGGAACTCCTTGAAGTCGTTGAACGCATTGAGAAGGCATACCCCACCAAGAAGGTTGGAGAAGGACCCTTGACTGCAGCCAAGTCTAACTACTCATCTAGGAAGATGGTCTCTTTTAGTGACTGGATTCCAAAGAAACGTCGCACAGAGAAGTACTGTTCTCTCTTCAAGAAACATGGGTGTGCACATAACACCCACAACACTCTGGATTGCCGGAAGTATGAATCCAATGGGACCCCAAAGCCAAGCTTCAAGGGGGAAAAATCAAATGGAGCCTCTTGTGGACCAGAGAGACCTGCTTGAGGAGGAAGTAGCTATGTGCAGCTATTCACTAAAAGTGACAATCTTATGAAGTCAAACAAGAAAATGAAACGCGCTATCAAGCCCATCCTTACCGTACGGACATGAACGTGAACATGAACTTTTTTTTCTATGTTCATGATCGCGCAAATCTCCCTACCTTACCATAGCCTCAATCAACTTGAACGTGAGCTTTTTCTTACATCGGAATTCGTTTATTTTTGTATGACATAATTCTTGAAAAGTTCCCGCCCTTTCTGGTACGATACCTTACGATACATACAAGATATGATGTATTCGTTTGTCATGGTGATCACATGTAAAAAAGTTCGTGCACGATGAACGTGAACTTTTAAAGTTCACATTGAGATTTGAGCTCATAACCATTTCTGTGCACGAACTATTTCATGCTATGTTGAAAAAGGGCTCCGTAAGGACGGTAATATACGTGAACTCGAATGCGAACATAAAAAATATTTTCAAGTTCACGTTCATGTCCGTACGGTAAGGATGGGCCTCAGTAAGAAGAAGTGCAAGCATCACGACATGAGTGACAGTGATGATTCAGACTCATCTTGAGATGATGGGTTGGGGAGTACTAAGAAATTGTGTAGAAAAATTGATTATAATGACATGATGGATACTTACTTTAGTCCGATTAAAACTTCCCCATGTGCCAACATAACATTTTCTTATTCAAACAATGTCAGTTCGAATCCAGCAGAAGACCTAGGAAATCTTCCAGTTGACCTGACACAGAGTGAAACAATTCCCGAATTGTTGGACCTTGAACTGTCGGGTGACCTTTTCAGTAGTGTGAACCCCCCTTTGACAGGTAAAGAAGGACAAGTCACTACTGTAGTAGCCAAAGCACGTTATATAATGACTGAAAATCCAGCCCATAAGAATGTCGGACACTCTACAGGGCGTCATTCCAGTAACACGGTCATCAAGATCCTACTTGATAGTGGATCTGATGGTGACATCCTGTTCCATGCAAGAGGAATGGAGAAACACTTTCCCTACTTGACTAGGCTGGTGCCAAAGTTTTGGCATACGTATGTCCAATGGGAGCTTCATAATAAAAGGAAGGAGCTGAGTATTCAAACAGTAAGGAGTACTTAGTGACTCTAGATGTAGTAGAGTATGATAAGACGAAGGTGACCAAGCCAGTGTTTGACCTCATTCTTGGATGTCAAACCATGAAAGAGCTCGGAATTGTTCTAGATCTTTGAACAAAAGAAATTACCATTGACCACATCATTTTGCCAATCAGAGACATTAATAGTCTGACCACACCAGACAATGATAAAGCATGGGCTGTCAACAACAGCATGGCAAACGAAGTGCAAAGTAGGCAGGAAGCAACACAGCGGGTAGTTAAAATCCTAGATGCAAATTATAAAAAGGCAGACGTCCAATCAATTGTTAGCACCAATTGTACTCACCTTAGTCTCCAAACTTGTTACTGGAGTTGCTCTCAGAATTTGAGGAACGTTTTGATGGAACACTAGGTGATTGGAGCACAGAGCCTGTGTCCCTTGAAGTCAAGGAAGGTGCTAAATCATATCATGGTAGGGCATACCCAGTACCAAAATCGCGTAAAGAAACGACCATTAAAGAATTGAATCGATTATGCGGACTGAGAGTGTTAGAGTTTCAGCCTGAATCGGAATGGGCATCACCATCATTTATCACAGGAAAACAAGACGGAACTGTACACTTTCTCACTGATTTTAAAGAAGTAAATAAAAGACTAGTCAGAAAGCCGTTTCCGTTACCCAAAATCAATACAGTTCTGCAAGAGTTAGAAGGCTTTACCTATGCTACAATCCTATATTTAAACATGGGTTATTATACCATTAGATTGGGTCCCGATTCATCCAAAATATGTACCTTCATTTTCACACGGGGCAAGTATTCTTACCTCCGGTTGCCAATGGGCATGACAGGTTTGCCAGACATCTTTCAAGCAAAAATGTCAGCACTAATGGTAGCCTTGCAGTTCCTTAGAGCTTACCTTGATGATTTGTTATGCATCACAAAGGCAAACCTGGAAGACCAGCTTGACAAACTGAAAATGGTGCTTACCAACTACGCGAGGCGGGCTTGCGAATCAACACCCAAAAATTGTCTTTCTGTGCCATAGAAACTGAATATCTCAGTTATACCCTCACACGTACAGGGATTATACCACACCAGAAAAAGGAACAGGCATTTCTTACGATCTCACCGCTGAAAAATGTCAAAGACCTCCGTAAGTTCCTGGGCATGGTCCAATATTATAGAGATCTTTGGGCAAGATGCAGCAAAGTGCTTGCCCCACTCACCTCACTGGTAGGAGAGTGTGGTCACATCAAGGTCACCAGAGCCAATAAGACAAAGAAATGTCCATGGTACTGGGACACGGTGCATCAAAAAGCATTCAATGACGTAAAGACTACAATTTCCAAGGATGTAGTCTTGGCCTACCCAGATTATTCAAATGCCTCGTCTAAACAACTTGGATCAGTTATCACCCAGGGTAATTGGCCCCTTGAGTTTTTCAGCAGGAAACTGTCAACGGTGTGACAGAAATACAGTGTAACCGAACTTGAACTACTGGCCATAGTGGAGACACTGAAAGAGTTAAAAGGCATGTTGTAGGAAAGATTGAAAGTCTATACAGACAACAAAAATCTAATACAAGACACACTTGGATTAACCTCTGGCCGTGTCTACCAATGGAGATTGTTCCTCAAGGAATTTGGCCCCGAACTTGTTTACATTAAAGGAACACATAATACTGTTGCTGACGCCATCTCTTGCTAAGGCATCCGACCCAGAGTGAGCGTGAAACCTGGATGATGTTCACCAAATGCTGGTGTCATTACACCATGCAAGAAGAGAGTGCAATTGACACCTCTGCATACCAAGAGGAAATGAATCTGGTATTTGCAAACCGCAGCGAAGAAGATGTAATCTACCCATTAACAGTACGAGAGATTGCAGAAGCACGAAAGATTGGCGCCAGCTTGAAGTCGATGAAGAATCAGTACTCAACACAATTGGTCGAAAGTACACATCTCCTATGTAAGGATGGAAAAATAATCATTCCAAAAGATCTTCAACACCTTGCAGTTAGTTGGTACCACCACTATCTACAGCACCCTGACATAGACCAAGAATCAGCCTTTTTTGTACCCCTGGGTACAAAACCTAAATGGAGCATTCTCAGGACTCCCCAGTAGGAGAGTCCACCTCCCGACGGCATGGACTCCCCAACATGGAAGTTCAGAACTCCAAACAAGAGAACACATTAGAGAAGGGTATACACACCCTTGAGAAGGGTATAGACATACTATATTGTGTAGAAATCTACACAATGATCGTTTGCACCGTTTGGATTGGAAATGCAGTTCCACTGCCCTTCCATCCTCACAATTGGAACAAATATAGCTCATAAAATCAAATCTTTGACACCTGTTGAAACTACCTATAATTTTCATGTGATATTTTTTACAACTATTTCTGCTCAGGTCACACCCTGGACACACTAGACTCAAAGAAACTCTTCGTACTGCGATGTATTGGAAAGGTATGTGAGAAACTGTCCGTAAATATGTCAAAAACTGTCATGCATGTCAAGCCAACAAGAGGCATAAGCATAAGTATTGGGAACTCCCCACTAAGATTGCCACCACAAACCCTTGGGAAGAACTATGTGTGGACCTTATTGGCCCGTATAGAATCAAAGGTAAAGATGGGACAGTAATTGATTTCATGTGTCTGACTATGATTGACCCAGATTCTAGCTGGTTTGAAATAGTTGAACTACTGATAATCACTGAGGCGATTATTCCCCTGGATACAAAACAGCGTAGGAGCGAAAAGGACAATGAAGAACCTAAGTTAGCATACTTTGAAAAGTCACCAGCAACGATCAGCAACTTAGTGAACAAGACCTGGTTTAGTAGGTATCCATGTTGTCAATACAGAATTTATGACAATGGAAGCAAATTCAAACTTCACTTCAAAGCCCTATGTGAATAATATGGGATCACGAGTAAGTCTACCAGTGTGAAGAATCCACAAGCAAATGCTATTCTAGAATGAGTGCACCAGGTGATATCATCTATGCTCCAAACAGCTGAAATAGACATGGCCCCTTCAGTAGAGCCAAGCAATATAGATACATTCATGACAAACGTCGCTTGGGCCATTTGCTCAACTTACCACACAGTACTGAAGCCTCCCAAGGTGCAGCCATTTTCGGACGGGCCATGTTGTTCAACATTCCCTCCTTGGCTGACTTGAATAAAATTGGAGAATACAGGCAACACAAAACAGACCAAAAAAACAGAATGGGAAATTCACTCACGTCGTGATTGGGACTACAAATTTTTTGATTGGGTACTTCTTATTAAAGATGGTATACTCCGCAAAGGTGAAAGTAGATATGAAAGTGATTCTTGGACTATCACAACAGTTCATAAGAATGGCACCATCAGGATTCAACACAGAACAAAATCTGAAAGATTGAATATTCAAAGAGTTACACCTTTTTACCAACCAAACGTAAACCAAAAATGATGTCAGTTTTCAAAACACCAAAAATGGCCTCTCCCTCTTCAAACAACACTTACTCGTTAAATATGTTTAACAAACTCTTTAGTTTATTGTAGTTACTCTTGTGATAACATTTTTTTCACCTAAAGATATTTAGGTTGTTTTGTTCCATTTTTACCTGATACTCCATACATGGGGGCGAGTGACATAGGCCAAGAATCAGCCCATTTTTGTACCCCTTGGTGTAAATGACAAAAGGATCATTCTCAGGACTCCCCAGGAAGAGAGTCCACTGCCCCTGATCCAAAAGGCAAGGACTCCCCAACACAGGAGTCCACTGCCTTACTCCCAACGACATGGACTCCTCAACACAGAAGTCCATAGCCCCAAACAAAGGAACACCCTTTGAGAAGGGTAAGAGCATACCAATTGGGTGTAGAATCCACTCAAATTTCGTTTGCATCACGAGGATTGGAATTGCCGTTCCACTGCCCTGCCATCCTCACAATTGGAGCAAATTAAGCTCACAAAATGAAAACTTTGACCCCTGTCGAAACTACCTATAATTTTTGCATGACATTTTTTGTGACGACCCGGCTCAGGTCAGTGGAACAATTTTTCTCTTTTTGCCATATAAGGTACTTCCACATTGAATTCAAGCGTATAAACCTGTAATTGTTAGGTTTGTCGTACATGGGTAGTCATCGTGCTTTGAGCTCTGTTTACCTTTAAAATTATACCTTATTTCAAAAATTGGTGCGAGGCGCACAGGCCCATTAACAACTTTAAGCTTAGACAAGTCACATTGCCTTTATACATACGACTTCCTCTTTTTCTACAAATAGCATTCTGCCTAGCTTGCTATAAAAAATCTTGCTGGAGCTGCGAGTAATCTTACCGTAAATACCAGATCATAAGAACCACCAAATGTACAGTCCTTTTTAAAAGATACATTATCTGTTTCTTGTAATACAAGTCAAGCTAGTCACCCTCCCACGATGAAAAAATGAATATATATTACAAATTTACCCTATTTACTTTGAGGTAGCCACTATGTTACCTTTCAATCATTGATTGTCTGTGACATCATTCCATCAACCATGGGGGCAAGATGTGGTGCTTTTTGACATCGGAGTTTTCTCGGCAAATGGAACAAGCTATGGAGAGACATGGATATGGTTGTGTTGTTGCTGCTAACCAGAATCTAAATACACAAGGTTTAGATCTTTAAGAGTGTGTTGATTTGTTGAAAAAAATAGATGTCGCTCAAAATAGATCATTTAAGCCCCGTGGTTCTTATAACCCGGAGGTTCTTATAACCCAGTGGTTCTTATGATCCAGTATTTACAGTAGTTGCATTGGAAACTAAGCCTCTATTCTCCTTCTCTTTCTTCTTCTTCAGCAAGAAACTTTTCTCATTTTTCTCTATAACATGTACTTCCACAGCTGACACCAGCAAGATTACCTGTAAAGAATCAATGTTTCAGGTTGACGTACATGGGGAGTCATCAAATTTTGATGTTATTTACCTTTAAACTGTTATCTTATTTCTGAATGGGGGCATTCACGTGCAATGCACTAGTGAAGAGCGGGTGCAAGCGTGAACTAACATCTTATCTCAGACAAACCACATTATTTGTAAACCTTGGACTTCCTCTGTTTCTACGAATCACCTTTTGTCTACGTATAAGCCGGATTATAGGTACACCGGTATATAAGTAACACCAGGCGATTTTCACTGACATCTGTGTTTTTCAGTTATTTAATCCGTTCAAATGGAAATTAAACCCTTAAGAATAGTTTCCCCTTTACACCAGCAGTACACCCATATGTATTGCACTCCCCGTGGCTCGGGCCCTCCAATGTACTCGGAAGTCACGACACATTAAGCTCATGATGGAGGAGTGGACAGCATGGACACGCAAGGCAGGAAGCAGGGAAAATGGCGGGAGGGGTGCAATATTGCTACCATGATGTGTCAGGGTAAGCTTTTTAGATGAAAAAACGAACAAGAGGACGGAATATAAGTTGCACTTAAAAGTATCTTTTGACATTTGTGTTGCTTACAATCTCTTGCAATCAGGCTTATACGGTGGAGCTAGTATTGTACAAAAAATCTTGCATCTGCTGCTTGGCCTAACACATGAAACCCATGAGATGACGAAGTGCAGAACAAAAAATTGGATCTACCTCTATTGTCACTATATTATTTAAACGGCACGGTACAATACCATACAATACGATACCTCGTGAACTCTCGTGAAGAGACACTTGACCTCACTTGACTCATCAAGAAATTCAATATCAGAACAGGCCGAAGAATGCCAACAACCGCAACACGCGAGGACTTGGGAAAGAACAAGACGATAACAACAGGCCATAACATGAAAGCATGAGAACCGCTGCTATCATCCATTGCTTGTTCCTCAATGGTATGAGCACAGTGTTCTCGTTTGGTAAAGATTCACCGAGCGTCAATTGCTTTCAACGTGCAACGTCCCGCTGTACGCCTCTCAACAGCGATCGATCATCATATGATTTCAGGGAACCAAGTGTTGACGATGCGTTGATTCTTCTCAACGAGGCAAAGGCACTGCGCGCGCAGGCGTCGGCGTTACAAAAACAATTGAACGAAGAAAAGGAAGAAAAACTGCGTAGAGAGATCGCAAAGGTTGACTCACTCATTGATGCGTTATTGTTTCATGGGACCACAAACTTTAATAACAACGAGCCGATTTCTACTTCGACGTCGATGCAAACAACAGGAGAAGAAAAACGCAGCAAACAACAACTGATGAACACGGAAGAAAGGGTAGCTGAGTTGCTCATCCAAAAGCGTTTGAGCTATGACCAAGTCAACCAAATGTTTGATCGTATATGCGAACTGGCGAATCGACCCCAAAGTATAGACAGCTGCTCTCCCCTGCTTAGCTTACTTCTTGATGCAGCATGCAAAGTAGACTGTCTGGAGAGAGAGGATAACCCAAACAAACGGTGGAATCATCGTGTTGAACGGGACTTGAGAAGAAAGTTGTTTGCCCTGGGATATGGGATTCGGATCGAGGATGTCGAGAAGAAGAAGAATGTGAGATCCATCACCGGGGAGAAGGATTATTATTAATGAGAAAATTAGAGCGGACCCATTATCTTGCTAACTCTAAGTTTCCTTTCTATTCGCATGTTGACTGCCATTTTTAGCGGTAGGATTATGTTTAATTTGCATTTCTTGCCAATATAATGTGATGTGTTTCCTCATGACTACGGGGCGAAAGGCATCAAACTCCTATTGCTCATGAATTTCCACTTTGTGCATTCTTATGTGTGGAGTTGTTGCGTGTGACACTGATTATTTCCTCATCATATTGTCGTCTCGCTTGATACGCCCACTCATTTTCTGCTCTCACCCGCTCCTTTTGCTCTGGGTTACTCAAGTCATTGCTTATTCCAAATATGTGCCTGATTTCATTTGGGGTATTTCCGTTTATTTCAAGGCTGATGGCAAGAGCAGCTAATTTCAAGAGAGGTTGTATGCTCTGAATTAATCAAAATCGAATGAATATAATGTATGGTGAGCAAAACTGCAATATTCACAATCATGCATTCGTCATATGGCCAGGACCTGCCAGTACTAACCAAAAAATTCGCAGCAGCTATTAGATCCAATAGTAATTTTCGATCGACACCTACAGTTATGAAGTCTCGGTACCATTTTTCTTTGACAATGTCTTTCAGATTCGCCGATGTAAACGGTGGTTCAAATGGTGTCATCTCACCACATGTGGCATAATGCGTTAGGAAATCGGCTACCTTCCGCAATGCTGCAGATGTGATTTCCTTGTTGCGTGTAAGCGAAAGTGAGGCGACGCATGCATTATCGTCGTAATCATCGGCCGCCAAGTTTTCTTCGTGGCACTCAATTTCGGAAAGAAGCACTTCCGAGATTGTGGTAGCGGCAAGCGGTATTACAACCTCTTCGCAGTTGTTACCGAGCAGCTTTATGGTCTTCATCGAGAATGTGATGACGATTCAACTGCGCTATTGTACCATCATGCCAGCCTATGTCAGAAGATGCCAGCGTAACGCCCTGCTGTGGTAATCTGCCATCTCTCTATGGCCAATTTTGACCATTCCTTGTGATGAGCAGGAGGCAGAATGCAGAACTCTGTGGCGCCTTTCTATATAGCCTTTCTATGTCCGTTGGGTCCCGTTGAGTCCTGTCTCCTATCTGGACGGTGGCTGGCGTGAAGTCATGAAGGCTTCTGTGTTCGTTCCACGATTGTAAACAGGAGCCCCATCGCGTTTCTTGTGGAAATCTCATTTTCGTAGGAAATTTGTCGAACAGAATAAGCCTATTTTTTATGCAGAAAGGTACAAGTATGAACAAGAGCACGTAGAAGACGCGGTTTTTGGCCAAAGCAGAATTCCAACAGCACAACAGAGCATAACCTAGCACAACCACATGATAGAATGCAGTTGCAAATGAAGCCCACACAACGAGACGTTCACGTGGGCGATTCTCGAAGTTTTCAGCAGAACGAGGCGATAATGCTCCAGCTAGTGAATGGCAGAGAGCAGCAGTCGGCGCCAAGAGTCAAGAGCCATCGTCGCACTTCGTCTGAAAGAATCGTCCGGCCCCAATCTTCGTCTCGACCCCAGCATCACCATGAACACCAAGACATGAAGCAGCCCACGTCGGATCGACCCTTGCATGTACCATCCACTCCAACGCTGCCGCCGCGTTGCTCTCGCTCGGCAGCGGACGCCGAAAAGGAAATCATCTTTTGTCTCAAGCGAGAATGCAAGGCGCTGAAAATGGCCATGCGCACTCTTCCAAAGCATAGCAAAGAATGGACCATGATGAATGCAAAGTTGGAAATCGCCAAAGAAGAGTTGCAGGCCACGCTCGAGGATATCGACATGACTCGGAGTTACTCTGTTAAGTCGACGACGTTAAATGGAGATAGCAGTGTATTCTACACTGAACCATTTCAGGTGCCTACTCCCCTTTTGACATCCCCGGTCAGGGCGTCATATATTCGTCAAGACAGTGAACCTTATGTCAGTCTAGAGGACAGCGAATTGTTTGCAAGTTTACGGCCACCCACGCTGACAGAATCTAAATCGGATGACACAAGCAAGGTAAACGTGGAGGCTCTTAAACATGAACTCAATAAAACAGAAAAGTACAGCTTGGAATATTTCAAGATAAAGAAGCAAATAGACGCTGCATCCAAACGACGCGGCTCTTTGTCGCCGTCTTCGTCTTCTTGTGATGAGCAATCCCCAGAGTTAGCACGGTCGAACGATGCACGCCTCTCTATCGGTTCAACACCAGAATCAACAATTCCCTCAACTTCTCTGTTTGGGACGCCCGAAAAGAATACTGAAATTCAAAGTCATCCGATAAAAGTAGGCAACGGCCTCCAGAATCTCAGAGAACTTCTTGATGTTGTCCCCAAATACTCTCTTGAGTGGTTCAGCCTCAAAAAGGATATCAAAGCAGCTTCATCAAAAGATGGGTACAACGCCTTCAGCAAGCACAGGTCGAGCTTTTCCTTTGATGCGCACAGTGCAGATCATCATAATGGTAATTTAGATGTTTCCGAGCGTCACTCCCTGAACGGCCTGGATAGGCCAGGTTCTCGCAAACCCATAAGGAGAAAGAGTTTATTGAAAGACTCTCCTCAATTCGACAATTTAGACGTGCAATACTTCTACGTACGTACTCGCCGAAACGCTATCACCGTGCAAAAGTTATGGAGGGGACGAACCCAACACTTAAAATTCCTTCGCTTGAGATTGGCTTCAATTTGTGTTCAATCTATCATTAGAATGGCATTAGATCGAAAGCGATACATCCAGATTCTATCCAAAGTCGTCCTTATCCAGAGTCACTGGAGGGGCCAAATTCAACGCGTGAAGTTTCTTCAGATTAAGGCTGCGTCTGCGATTGGTACTCAGTCAAATGCACAAGAAATATCCATTTCTGAAGACGATGACGACGAATTCCTCAAAATGCAGGAAAGCATTGAAGCGATGAAGCAAGAGAAAATAGGTATGGAAATGAAGCTACTTCAACTGAAAAATGACATCGATGCAATAAAAAATGACAAGCTACGCAACGATCTGAATCGCATGAAGAACGATATCGAATCACTGGAAGTGTTGAACTCAGGTATTTTGTTTGACAATACAGCAATGAGTGACGCTTGTTCATGGGAGCAGAGCTTGGAATCTAAACCTTCGAATATATTTTCTGTGGTATTAGATCAGCCATCCTGCCTTGGCATAGAAATGGAACATCATAAAAATTCGGACTCAGTCATCATTGCTCATGTGAAAAAGAGGAGCCAAGCTGACAAAGCCGGGCTACAAAGGGGAGATATTGTTGTGAACTTTCGCTCCATTGAAAATCCGGATGGAATGCCATATGCTCGATTTATTGCCCTGGCAAAGAAGGGTGCACGGCCCTTGGTTCTGGACGTGACAAGGGTTGATCCATATGTTGTTGGTAGTTCCCGTCGTTCTGGGCTTTTTAGGAGGAAGATGCATCTTGGAAGGTGATTATCAACGTATATTTGCTAATTGTGAAGGAATGTGTTGAAGGCAATGTAAAGATTAATGTTATGGTAAATGATTATGACTCTAGTATTTTGCCGGAAGATCCGGGTAGATACATCACTTCATAATAGGTATCTATAACCCCGGTCCATTTTATTTACGGTGACGCCGCTCACCGTAATTTTCAAAACAAAACAAAAATAATATGGGGAGGAGTCCAAATCGCCCAACCGAGTTGTCAGACATCGAGTTCGGGAGTGTTTCAAATGGGGGGAACATTGCTTTACTATCAAATCATGATTGAAGCCTCTTGGCGCTTGCCCCAAGAACACCTTCGTTTTTGCCCCAAAATCCGCTATTTCATGTATTCGTTGGTCTTAAAATAACGGTGACAAAACTATGCGTTCATATTTTTCCCACAAAACTTACTAGTTGTTTAACACATAACTTTGTATACCTAAATTAGTATGAGCAATTAACCAGTGTTTTTGGCCATTTATTGCAGTTATCTCTCACTTTAACAAAAAAACTATGTACTGGCGTCCTTACTACTTGCCTTCCTCTTCTTTGATGAACCAGTGTTCGCTTCACTCCCTTCTGGCATCCCTTTGAGATAGGTTAGGTCTCTGATTTGGTGAAATATCTCAAAGCACGAAGCCCTCCTGTGCCCTTTTTTCATGAGACACAAGCTCACTTGGCAAGTAGAACAGTATATTGTTGTTTGTGTTATCTTGAATTCCTTGTCCTTTGGATCAGCCATAGCACAGCACACAACACATTTAGGAGGACACTTTTGAATTTTCTTAATATTAGGTTCCGGAGAGTTGTCACTCTCCTTCGACTGCTCCTGCTCCTGATGAACCCTCTCTTTCCCCCTTGTTCCACTTGTGGTTACTCTGCCAGTCCTTGATTCAATATAACTTCCGTGAGATTTTGGGATGTGAAATAGTGTCCTGTCTAATCGAATCTTGTTCAGTGTTTCATTGTCGATAAACTTCTTCAACTTGCATCTGCAATCAGGAGTAATCCTATCTTTTACATACTTGGTCGTCTTCTTCTGCCAATCTGAATTGGAACTCTCTATTTCCATGTCAATTGCGTGAAAGGCCGCACTTGCACCAGATATTCCTACAGATGGAGAATCACATGTGGAAGCGACACCAGATGTTCCAACAGCAGGAGAGCCCGGCAACAGACCTCTTATCGGAGTCATTATGCTATAACCAGTTGAAAGTTTGAACAAGACACTTTCATTGTAACCCTCATATGTTTATGTTGACTCTTGATAGCGGCGTAACCCTTGCCTACGGGAGGAGCTTAGGAGAGAAGCAATGTTTCAAAATGAAACTCACATTTACTGCCATCTTCTTGAATTCTCGCATTACGAGCTGCTGATTCGGCGTTCCCTTTGGGAAAGGAAAGGTAATCCCATCTAGATAGCGAGTCATTTCGTCAATTCTCCCTTTAGATCTGTTCCATCTTGCCACAATTTCTTGGATGAGCTTGTGAGCCTTCGGCAAAGGCAGCTGTGTCGTCTGGACCATGTCCATAAGTTTCCTCCAGAGAATCCAGTAGAAGAACACGTTTTCCTTCGTGATTGGGTACGGCTTTGAGGAAACAACTTCCTCGCAAAAATCAGGTGTGCACGACATGAGATCACTTGCATTTCCTGAAGTATGATATGCCCATTTGAGACTTCTCGTATAGATGCGGGTCAACAAGCCCTTCATGACTCCTAGTTTGTCTTCCGGAAATCTGATCAGGACTGCATAGTGCACTTTGGTTGCACCTGCAACAACAAAGAGAATGTACGTCAAATTAGTAATCAGCCCATGGTGAAAAACTTGCACAGGATACTCCGGTTTATAGAGCAATTGTCTAAAAGCGTCACTCCCAAATTCACATTGTGAAAATGTACCGAACAAATCGATTCCCTGACGAACTTGGTGCTGCAAGATCTTCTTGCTCGACGGAGTTTTGATCTCTAATCCACAATTGTAGTTCTTGCGTTCCATGATAGTTCCCTCGTCTTCTGAGTCACATGCTTGCCGTGACATCTCGTCATCAGAAAGGTCATACTTGATCACCAACCACCCGTCCAAAGAAGTTGCCAAGTATTCCTTCAGTCTATTCCGTAACAAACCACATTCAAGCATATCTACGAGATGCCAACCCAAGTGTGAAACGATTGAAGCGATTGCCAATCGTACTCTCTCTTCATTCAGGGAACCAAATCTGTTAGCTGACCACTCATCCTGTGGCAATGGCTGTAAGAAGGAATACTTTAGAATTTTTTGATCTCGTTGATGCTCTGGCTGGTCACTGGGCCCTCCTTAACTGTTCTAATCAAGTCATCCTTCTTTTCGTTGCAGAATCTGCGACCGTAAGACTTGCATATTTTCTTTAGCTCCTGGTTGGATAACTGCTTTAGCTCCGCCTCACTTTTGTCCTGCCAAGCGATGTCAAGCTCCACATCCTCCGCCTTTCTCACAGCAAGCCCCAAATCATCCTTCAGGAGAGAATACTCCCGGTCAGAGAGATCTTCATCAGACCTAGGGAGTATCGCGTGACATGACATTGATGTAAAGGTGAATGCCTGCATGACCCTCCACTCATCGCTACCTTGTCCTTTACATGCTTCGTACACACAATGCTTATCGTAGATCTCCATGATGGCCGATTCACGAACAGTGATGTAATCTTTGGGGTTGTAATCCTCTTCGTTGTGCTTCTCCTTCCGCATAATTTCAGAGAAACGCCTGGCATACTCGAACTCCTTTGTGTCGGTGAGGTAGTCGAAACATCCATAAGTCAATGATGGGAATGTACTCTGAAGGAACGTTACGCGACCTGTTCCGTTCCTGTAAGCAATGAAGTGACAAGTTGCAGTACCTACAGATCGCACCGCTCCTAATGACAGCATTGGTCCACTCTCTGGAATCTCGCGTTGGTCTCGAGTGGTATTGTATCTTGTCGCACCAAACTTGAATGCCAGTGAAGGTCCCCTTTTCGTCGTGTTGAGAAAGCCCATGTCGGGGCTCTCTACCAACTCAAAGCATTCATCATCATTATATCTGCAATCGCAATGGATGATTGTCAATGGTAACTGAACTTTGTTCGGGTTGTTCGTACCTTTTATAGTCATTAATCCTGAAGTTAGGATTTCCTTGGAGGATTCGCCATGATGATTCATGTGACAGGAAAGGGAGATTCCTGTTGAGATGGCATTTATGCAGTTTCCCACAGGGCCGAATGACTTGGGACTTTTGTGTCTGGAGAGTGAACTATGGTTGGCTTTTGTAGAATGCATCCTGAGTTTTTCATCGTCGATGATTAGGTTGGTGTACCCATCAACAAAGCAGATATCTGCTGTGCGACCTCCGACATCCCTGAAGAGTTTCTCCAACTCACGGTCAATACCAAAAACAGGTCTCCAAAACATTCCTCCATCGCCATCATCTGCATCTGCATCTGATTTTAGATTGAACTCTGGTGATTGACCTTTGAAACTACGCATGAGATCATTCATTCTCTGTATCTTGTGGTGGAGTGATGGAGTGCGAGTGTTGAGTTTCTTCAAATTATCCAAGAGGATGGGATAGGATACGGGATGCTTCAAGACATCTGAAAGACTGCAGCAGTAAAAACATAGCCCGAAGAAACAGCGCAAGAAAAACTCATACTCCTTCACATGCATAGGACTCTTCTTTCTCTCGGCCAAAGACTTATTTTGAAACCCAAGAACACTGAATAGAAACTCGGAGTTAGACAGAGCATTCATCACTTGTGTTGCATTTAGATTAGTAGTCTTCTTGACTGCTCTTGAAGAGAGGTTGTTGAATTCACGGAGTACTCTCTTTTTGATCTCCTTTACCTCCTTCTTGTACCCATACTCAAGATCTGAGTTTACCTTGTTAAATGCGATGGCAACGTCAGCATACCAAATTGGTACCTCTTCCCAGACAGAAGATTTGTCTTCCAGGTCCAAATCGTCATCAGATTCCTCATCATCAATCGATGGAGTTCATGTTACGTCAGACCCATCTGATGCATCATCGCACAATTCAGGATCTACTACTTCATCAGTGGATGGGGATGATTCTTGAGATGGACTGCGCTCAGGATCTGACAGGGCAATGCCACTGTTAACATTGCGCAACAGTTCATCATCAGATGGAGGGGGTGAGAAATCCACGTCACTGGATTGTGACCTTCTTCATCTAGGCCTTCTAGGAGAACGTCTCCTTCTTGGAGAGGCTTGTCGCTTGTACCCAGATCACTTCCGTGGACGTGACATTACCGTCCTAGGCATGCTGCCTTAAATTGATGACTTCACTCAGCAGGTCGATGTCACGCAAAATTGCGTTGGCTCCTAAAGCTGAGCGCGAAGAGTGAAATGCCACTGGAGAAAATGATGAGCGCAATGAGTGAAATGCCTCTGCAGAAAACAAACCGGATCGTGCTCCGGTTTTATTTGTCAGCAGGGCAATGAAAATGGGGCAGTAGGTCGGTCGTGAAGGAGATGCTATGGGTGATAATTCTGGGTGACGTATTGAAGTGAAATAGGTAACTTCAGCAAAATCACAGAGACCGGGATACAATACAGACGACTGCAACGCGATCGCGATCATGAAAGGAAGCACCAAATCGCGTGAGGCAAAAAGATGTACAGCCCGGTCTTGGAGGATGAAATCGATGATGGGAGATGGTGGGATTGTGTGAAGACGAGAACACCAATTGTATCAGTTGAGAGTTCTGAGCAGCTCGAAACTAATGGATGCAGCATGAAATGGCAGACCAGAAGTGTGGAGGAACAGTTCCCCATACAAGTCTCCTATATAGTATGAAGAGACCGCACTTTGTCCAACATGAAGAGCAAAACATGGCAGAGTGATGGCATGCATCGGTGTTTCAGAAATGCCATGACAATTTTGGCGCGAAAAATGAATATTTCAGTACGGCGCATAGTATGTAGGAACTAGTACAAAATCGCCTAAAATTTAGCAATTTCTCATTTGACTATTTTCACTAAACAGCCTGTAGAATGGGCAATACTAAAAACCAGATAGCCCCAACTCAACGCAACATTCCTGAGATGCATTAGAACATCTCTTAAGCCTAAAAATTGGCATTTTAGGCAGTTTTCATAACAAACCAATCCCACCAAAATCGGCCATTTTGCGTCCTAACACCCACTGAGCTCCACTAAGCTATGTTTTATCAGTATATTAGGTAATGAGCCAAAATAGCTATTTCCTACATTTGTTGGTGTTAGGTGGACCGGGGATAATACAATAATAAAGCACAACCCATATCAGATGTAGATAGTACAAATGTGTTAATGAATTTCATCAACACAAAGTGTCTGAATAAAGCTTACGAGAATGGCAGTTGAAATAAAGCACAAGTTTGCCCCTATCAAAAGACGACCTCAGATCTATCATTATGTCTGCAGTTCTAGATCTCACACAACCAAACCCCTCCTCGGGCCCATCTCAGCAAATACATCTACTCACGAATTAAAACTAGCCTTGATGAGTGTGCTGGCCAACTGTACAGGGGGAACAGAGATCATATCTCTAAGCATAATACTAATGCAATGCTCCTATCATCTCCACACCGCAACAAATGCAATGTCCCCAAGGTGTCAACAACTGTGGGATCACATGCCTTCCACAATGTTGATGAGTTATCATAATAAAATATAGTACGGGACATCCTTTTAACCTCAAGTTACTAATCCCAGCACAAAAAAACAATCCAAGATCCAATGAAACCATTTTTCTGTTACTATCCAATAAAAGCCCAAAGGAGTCTCAAACCACCTATTGACAGCAAGAGTCATATAACCTACTCATCCACTGACAACCCCACCAGCCATTGAGTGAATTCATCAGCGATGACATTAACATGGTATTCTTTGGTGTATGTGTAAGTAATGGTGTTCAGTGTAATTATATATATTCTGTCATGATATTGTGTAACTAAGCATATTTTGTACATCAGCAGACACAAAGGATTTAACACAAATGTTTTTCAAGAAACAGATCAGGGCATACACACAAGCATCATCATTAGTGTTTTCCACAGATTTTGTAGATGATACGTACTTGCTGCTTTCAACTTTGTACATTTCCAAACTCTGGAAGCAACAACCAGACTAATGGGTCCAAGTCTGCCATGGAGAGGTAGTGCACGGATGCAAAAATTCTCTGTCAACAAGCAGACCTTTTCACAAGGAAATGGAGTCAACTGTACAAAATATCAATTTACAACGTTAAGGATTATTTCAGGTCTTGATGTTCTGCCTAACAAACCAGGCCGTCTACTGGCATATTTCAATCCTCGTAAGTGCCCGTAAAATTACATGAAAGGACCTATTTCCTTTCTGGCTCCCTAGAATCAACCAAGACATACCAAGACTGAGAATTTTGAACGTCCCATGTTTCGGATTTCTCCGATTCAAAAGCTGGCAAGGTAATTAATATGGAATGCAAATTTATTACCTGTCTGTCTGTTTTGCGAGGCATAATTGTTTCGTTCAACCGACTGAGATACCTTTACTTCGTTTTCAGCTGTCGTTCTCAAAAAGCAATGCAAAACACAATCACAAAGATGGCACAGAAAAACAGGTTCACGTATTTTCACCTGCAATTGAAAGGAAGTCCACACTTACACGACGAGGACGCCACCATGAACACGAGTCATCTCAACATTGTCAACACGGGCCCCACTTGATGCAGCCTATCGCAAACACACTCCCGTCACCATGAAACTCTTTTCCCGCACCAATCCGCGCTCTACGCGTGGGCGTACGACGCAACCCTCACGCAAGAAGCGTAGCGCAGCATCCTCGAGACGAAACAACGCCGGACCCGTCACCGCAAGCAGTGCCACGCCGCTGACTCTCTCGTTACCACCGAGTATTAAACGGAAAGCCAGCGCGAGCAACGACAGCTGTTCGTGCAGCAGCACGGCCTCGCTCTCTTCCAGGACAGCTTCTACGGCTACTGCTTCGACGGTGGGGTCTCGCAAGGATGGCCTCACTGCTATTGCGACTACCAGTGCGAGTGGGTTGGCATTGGACGTTTCAAATGGCCACAGGAAGAAAGAAAAGGTGCAGAGCGACAGTGAGAGGAACCAACAATGCACGACTGGCATCGAGAGCACTGCGACTATTATTTGCGGGACAGCTGTGAAATCGAATCCTTCAAGCAACAACAATAACGTGCCTTCCCCCCTCTCCCCTTCAGATTCCCACTCCTCTGACGAATCCTATCATCAGCCCTACATAGCCTCCGCCTACTATCCCGAAGGAACCATTTCCCACCTCGAAAATGAAGTGGCCAAACTCTCTGCCGCCCTAAAACGCCATCGCAAGTACACCCCCGAATGGTTTGGTCTGGATACGAAATTAAGCGCCGCGAAGGAGGAATTGATTGCCGTCAAGGAAGATCGTGATTTGGATTTTTTGGATGGCGATGTAAGCATCCCTGCGACGGTTTTGGTGAGGAGCGAGGAGAAAGTGGAGGAGTTGCCACCGCCGAAGATTGGAATTGTTGAGCGGCCTAACCCGGAATGTCACGATGACACTGCTCGTGTGAGCTCGACACGACAAGAGTATGAGCGGGCTGTGCAGAAACTGACCACGTTGGATAAATTCTCCGATGAATGGTTCTTGTTGCAAGAGGAGATGATTGAATTGAGAACCAAATTAAGGTTGGAAGAAGAGGGAGATGGCACCACCGCTGAAACCAGTGATTCACCTTCGGGCGATAGTGTTCTCAGCAAAAATGTCGAAAACTTATCGTTGCCTACTCTCAAAGACAACGAATTAGAGCAAGATGAAACACATCTTCCATCCTACCTCCTGGCCCCCGCCACCCTCTCACGCTCACTCTCCGACTCACGGGCCAACGCCGAATCCAAAGGCGATTTCTTCCCAGGGTCCTATCACGAAAGGTCATCCTCTCTCCCATCCACGTCATCCCTGTTCTTACCCGGTCGGAGGTCCATGTCTCCGCCGCTCCTACTCCGATGTTCTCCCCCCTCTTCGCCACTTGTGTCTCGTAACTTGTTTCCGAGTTCGGCCAGTATCAACAGTTCCTACTACAGTTATGTAGACGACGATGAGGACGATATGCAGGAGCGCTCCGATCTGTTCTCAACCCTGCCTCATCAGGAATCGCAATGGACCAAGTTAAGGTCTGAATACGCAGAGGCATGTAATAAGCTGGATACATTACCCAAATTCTCTCAAGAGTGGTTTGAGCAAAAGACGAAGACCGTTTCATTAGAAGAACGAATCGACGCGATAGAAAATGCTAGTATGGGAGGAGATAGGAGCGTCGGAGGCTTGAGTTGTTTGAGTTTTGGGGTAGCGGATCGAAGCAATGCTGCTTGGAGCGAGGAAGACGACGAGATTATGAGTTTTGCGAGTGATTTGGAGTTGGTTATGATAGGGGAGGCGTTGAAGCAGGGGAATTGCATTTCGCCGATTGCAAATTACGATTATGAGTATTTTCGTGATGATTATCTTCTGCCGTATGAAAGTGATTTTGGTGTGTTCGATTCACACCAAGATAAGGAGAATGTGTGTGCGACATTGATTCAGGCTCAGTGGAGGAGATATCAGAACTTTAAAGCCTTTCGATGCATGGTATCCAGTGCAATCAAAGTGCAATCTTTTATTCGGTGCAAACTGCAAGTTTCGAAGTACAAGCAACAAAGAAGAAAATTGATTGCTCTCCAAAGTTCCCTCAGACGATATCTAGCCGTATCGAAATATCGACATGCGATCTTCTCTGTGGCACGAATCCAATCTGTATGGCGACAAAAACGCCTAATGAGGAGCGAGATGTCAAAAACTCTGCATGGTATGACTTCTATGCAGTCTCCCGTGCAACGATGGTTGGCCCGCGCCTCTAATGTTTCCAAGCGTGCGAGTGTGATCCTCATCCAGAATGCTTGGAGAGGACGGAGCCAACGTGTGAAATTCTTGAACACGTGGAAGGCAACGATTTGTATTCAATCTTATTTTCGAATGAAGAAGCAGCAGAGGAACTACAGACTGATCTCATCAAATGTGATTTTAGTTCAAAGCGTTATCCGTGGGTGGTTTGCGCGGCGTCAATTCTGCCATGAAAATATATCGGATACTCATTGCAATCATGGTCAAAGCTCCTCACATCTCACCACAATCAGACAGAATCATCAAATTGACTTGGACAAGTCAATGCAAGAAATGCCCTCCATCCAATACATAAGAAAGAAAAAACAAGAATTGTTCGTACTACGAAGCCAAGTCCCGAAGTTTAGTGACGAATGGTTTTACGCAACAGAACAGCTGCAACGTTTAAATGACGAGCTGCAATTTATAGAGAGGGAGCAACTCCACAATTTGATTGAAGAGCTTCAATCTATTGAGGACACTTTCGACTCTCGTCAGGACACCGACTGTTCTGACTCAAATGTTGCGAAAAGTAAGTTTACTTCTTCGACAAGAGAACATGCTTCACCTTCTGGCTACGTCATGCGTATCGTGCAATCCATCGAGCAATCCATTGATGCACAGACAAGCTCTCGTCAATCCTCTCCTGGGATTTCTTTGTTCGGGTCAGGCTATATTAATGTTTCGCCGAACAATCTTTCATCTGTTTCATCGAATAGTAGTATCAAATCAAGTGAGGAAGAAGATAATCTCAAACGTTTGGGAAGAGAATGTCTGCGTCTGACTCTTGAAATGGAAAACTTACCCAAATACAGTCAAGAATGGTTTCAATGCAAGGTAGAGCTAAAGACGGTGACCGAGGAGCTGGAGTTCCTGTATTTTCATTCCGTATTGAGCGAGGGGTGATTGTTTTCCTCCGATACTGTTAAAGCATCATTCAGTCAAGTCCACCCTGTCTATATTTTATTCTACGACGACAGCATACTTTGATATTTGTGTATTGATTTTGTACTATCTCGACTTAACAATTTAAAAAGCAACAATCACAGACAAACTAATGCAATCTCGTTACTGTCGCTTTTGACAGGTCAAGCCGCTAGGTGCATGGTTGACGCTGCATGCTCAGAGTTGCGATCTAGGTATTATTACAATCACTACACTTAATTGCATGATGCTGCATATTTGAATTGCTGTCTACTCTTTCGTCATCTTACACGCTTTTAGTTGCTATAAGATTCAGCAACTGGTCAGCAGATATAGCACATCGATTCTGTGCATCGCCACTGGTGTCGTTATTAACTTCACGTAGCATCGATTCAATTTCCGAACGCGACATTTGATCTCCAGCGCCAATGTTGCGGAGAATGCATTCGATCCCTTCAGCAGAAACCAATCCCGATGAGGGTTCCGACGACTGAGACGCTGCTTTGACAATGTCCTTCCGGAATCTTCTTGGTAGTTCTTGTGAATAGCTGGGTGAAGAGTAAAAGTAACGTTTTGTCAGTCCGCAATGAACGTTAAGACATTTTTCGTTGGAGAGGCCTTTATTTCACACTTACTGAGAGGCACGATATTCCTCGAGAATTCCGTTAAACTTTTCGATGGATTGATTGCAAACCAATGAAAGTCTACGATTTGACATAAGGGTCATTTGGGAGACGACGCTAATTCGACTGGCGTTGGCAAACATCTTAAGGAGGGCGTATTTGAATTAAAATAACGTGTGATGGAGAAGGTAGGCAAATCGAAGATTGAAATCAAACCACTACAGTTCCAATCGAAATTAATTTCAGATGAAAATTATGGATGATTCCAGTATGATAGAGTATGGTACTACTGTTGTTATGGCTCTCTCCGATTTGATGTATTGGAATCGCATCACTTTTAGCGACCGCCAACTGCGAGCTTCGAGAAGATAAAAATAATTGTGAAACATTGAATACTCGATCGGTTTTTTGCAACAGCTGTCGTGCAATGTCGATCGTGCTATGTCGGGTACGATACCATATCATATTATATACAGTATTTCTATCAACGACGCGCAGCGGTGTCTGCCAGAAGCGGTCACTTTTCGACGCGCCCAAAGTGACGCTTTGAATCTGGCTGGATTCATAGTGAAGTTGTGGTATGGTATTGTACAATAGTGATGGCTCTAGAGAGAGGTGATGGCTAACGGTGATGGCTCTTCGTGATTGGTGGGGATTGATGGGTGGGAAAAGATACCTTTAGGCGAGTACGCTGCAGAATGTAATGCAATATTACATAAATATTACCTATTACACATGTCCCAGCTCCTTCTAACGGTGAAATAATAGTTCACCGTTGGAAAAATAATGATGACTACCATACCATACCTTTTTCTTTCGGAACAAGCTCACCGTTATAGATCACTGACCTAAACGGCGATACAACATGAGAAACAATTTCAGAAACAATGATCATCCACATATTACTCCAAAAATTCCACAAGATGAGAATTTATTTTTTTATTCGTGATTCTCACATCATGTAACTCATGTTCCTCTAGAGAATATCATTGTTCCTTACAATGATATTCTTATACCCTATATGCCGGATTATGGACCGCAAATGTCAAAAGATACATTTGAGTTGTACTCATAATGAGTGTGAAGCTAGCATTTTTAACATGGTGAAAAATTATTGGTATCTTGAAAGTTACGCCCCTATTTACTTTGAGGTAGGCCTATTGTACCATATTGTGCCCCTCCTGCCCTTGCTCGTCCGTGCTGTCCACCCCTCCACCATGTGAGTGAGATGTGTAGTGACTTCCGACGGCATCGGAGGTTTCTCGGCAACCATCAGGAGTCACGGGGAGCGCTACATATGGGCGTGTTACTGATGACAAGGCGAAACTACCCATGAGGGTTTTAGTTCAGTTAGAGTGGAGTAAACATAGGAAAAACACAAATGTCAATGGGTTTAGCCGTTGGGACTTATAATCCGGCGGTACTTGTAATCCGGCATATACGGTAGTTTTTCTTACACAATTGTGGGTTCGTAGCATGGAAATCTCCACAAAAAATAAGCTAACTCAATAAGATGGAGACGTCTGTCCATCAGAGTTGAGGATAAAGAGCCTCTGTTATGGTAACTAAATTTAAACTGGCTCATTGATGAAGAATATGGTACTTGAACTCTGTACTTGTAGGTATTGTAGTTTGACCTCCACAAAACAACTGGTACCTACCTCGTGTAGTATGAGGATGGGCAAGGGTGAAAGGAGAGTTGATTGGCAGACAAAGGAATAAAAATTAAAACCTTTATAGGTATGGTACCAATGAGATGTGCCGTAGTTGCATTGATTGTTGTCGAATTAATTATCCCAACATGTTCCTAAAGACAAGTTAATAACTCTGTTCAATGGCTTTCTTTGGATAAGTAAGCTATTTTCCAAGAGTAAGCCGTTTTAAGCGAAAACAGCTTACTTTTGAAAATAAGCCATTTTCTGGCCATTTCAGGCCTAAACAGCTTACTCTTCAGAAAATGGCACACTTTCAAGCTTTCTCGTAAAAAAATTGATTCCTATGTCATTAGGCTTAATCTTATCAGAAAGACTTACTTTCAAGACTAAGCCATTTTTCTAAAGTAAGCCGTGTTCGATCGAAACGGCTTACTCTTGGGAAATTGCTTACTCTTAAGATTAAGCCATTTCCCAAGAGTAAGCCATTCGGCTTAAACACGAATGAGCTTCGCTATGGGAATTGGTACTTTCTGGGACTCCCGCATTACATGAACAGAACCTCGACTTCTAACCAACTAGGTATATAGGTACGAGACATTCTTATGCCTGAGATCATATGGTACCGTACAATACCATTTGGTACAGCATACACAAGAATTCCGAAAAGGCGACTCTAATTACCTCCCGGACCACAACCCGGCTCAGAGTTGGTCTAAAAGAGATAAAATTATGAAATCTAAGCTAAAATGCTTTAGAGGGCAAATGAGTTTGACAAAAAGCTTATTTATCTTAACTCCATCACAAAAAAATCCACTAGCTTGAAGGGCTGAGTCGTCAGAAGTGTGGAGACATCAACATGATCAAAGTGTGATTACCATATACCATGCACAAATCGCTTCGTGCAGAACAACATAAAAAATCAATTAAAAACAATCACGATGACCTACTGCAACAGAACCTGCCATGGCCATCAACAACAACACCACACGCAGTAATCAACTCCTTTGCTGAGGCGTTTTCGCAGCCTCCAGCTGCAGATGTAGTCCAGCCGCTCCCTGAACCCCCCAACCAGCCACAACCATAGCAGGGAATGCACTCCCTTTGTCACAGTGCGCTACCCTGCCAAGAATGCTGCTCAACATCCACTAAATCCCAAGTTTCCGCAATTCTGCCACCCAGAGTGATCTGAATTCATCTATCCAACCACGGAATACAATATGCCCAGAATTCACCATTTCATTCTGACTGATTCTGATTCCAACGCAACTACACACCTAGAGTTCTATGCGTTCTCTCTGTGTGGCCTTATCTTACTGCTTTCAGAACATATCTTACCCAATTGTATCGATTGGCGACCGCCACTGATCTTATGAAGCACCCATTGAAAGATATGTCATGAACATCTGCAAAGAAGTACCAGCACCACCTCCAGGTGCATTTGAAGTGCAGCTCACAATCCTCGATAACATTATCCGATTCTGGGCACCTCCTGCTCAGCATCCGATTACGTATGTAGGCCTGTCATTCAAAGGGTTGCTTAAATGCTTGGACATTGGAAATGTGTTATTCGTATGGTACAGTCTGGCTTGCGAACACAATGCTTCTTGTCTCTCACCAGTTGAGCTTGCTCACGGTTTGCACCAAGATTCTATGTTCTCTACTCTTTCCTATGAAATGGAGTCACCTATACAATCCTGTGCTACCACGATCGCTCAGTGCCATGCTTGATGCACCCATGCCACATCTATGTGGGATCAGCAGAGAGAACTTCCAGTATTGTATTGGTGGTATTTTAAACGACACAATTGTAGTTGATCTTGATAGGAACATGATCACTCTTGGCTCCAATCTGCTCCTGTGGACTAGTTCGCCTGTTTCTAAGATAATTAAGCTGATTGGGGGGGCACTTGGCACTGAGGATTGTAGCTGCATAACTATTTTAACTTGGTATTATTGCTTGTGCTCAAAAACAATCTTTGCTCAAACATAGTGCAATAATGAAATGTTCATTTAGCCAGTTCAATTTTCATCATGTTGTGTAATATTTTCGCGAAATAGTTAGACCTTTATTATTATACATTTTTAATATTTATCTTAGTATTTCTTTCATAGATGTCTTTGTGATTTTCAGACTTTGTAGGTATTACCCTGTGGAAGGTGGTGTGGAACAAAATTCTAATATGTTCATATTATTTTCAAAATACTACGCCCATATCCCTACCCCCAGCTACGGTGCAATAATTGCACCATACACTTTGATCAAATTCCAGATTTACTTATGGTGCAATAAATGCACCATAAGCATTATATATGCCTAGCATTCACGTGTTATCATTTAAAAATGGCATATGTAACTTCCCTCCAAATATTGATGCCAAGCCTCCACTACATTTTGGGGGCAAATGAGTGTTTTCTCATTTCTACGCGAGTCACATAGGAATCGTGCTCCTTATGGTGCAATAATTGCACTATAAGGATTCACATGGAGAAAGCTAGTTATGGTGCAATTATTGCACCGTATGAAAAGGATGGGGATATCAGCAGAGCATGCAACAGTGTGGGCAACCGGGTTATATCCACGTGTGCGAGCTCTCTCTTTTGCTTTAAGACAAAATAGAATCAAGTTAAACTCGCACGACCTATAAATGTTGAATGCAACCATATATTGTAAAAGATATAATTCAGTTCAATATTTATAGGTCATAATGATCACAATGTACAATTAAGATTTAAGAGTAAAAACTTATTTCACAAAATTTCAGTGCAGAAACTTTAGTACATTATTACTTATCACTTTCTCAGAAATAAAATGGTAATAATGAATTAATTGAGAGGCCCCAGCCATGCTCCTAATTGTCTCACTCATGCCCAGGTTCTAGCAAACTGAACAAGTAACTGCAATTTATTGACTTTGTCACATCCTTAATACATAAGCAGCTGCCATTGTAAACCAATCACCTCCCCCTGACCATACATGGGAAAAATCCAGTAAAGTGCAGTATCAGATGAATCATGATTCAGGTCAACAATAATCAAATAATCTTCATGCCCCCTCTCTCATGAAAGGTGAAATACTTGGCTGGTTTTATCACTTGTCTCACACTGTATACAGCCATTCGGGTTCATATACAGCTTGATACCATGATCGGTCCCACTTGTCAATTAAAGAGATTGAGTGTCCTTGGTCAAGTACCATGCAACGTAGGTGCCAATCCATATCCTCAATCCTCTTGCATCTGAAAACAGGGTGAAGCTCAGAACAAACAAAGGTCTGCTTGCAATCCTTCCACCACTGGCCTTCTCTCAACAGAAAAAATGGAGTTGCAATTGTTCGGCTTACCCTTATTTTGATTCAATGTTATGAATTCCCTGCGGAAAACATGTAGCAGTGGTAAAATTTCTTATGATACATCGTAGTCTGTTCAATGATGTGCACTTGTCAACTTGAATTATGAAATTAATTACACTTAAGAAATCAACTCAATTATCAGTGCCATAGTGAAGGGGTTATTTTTTACTCGAAGAGAATAAATACTAAGCTGCTGGAAAAGTCAATGTAAACAATTAAATCTAACCATTGTGTCACCTTTTGCCTCTAGCTTTCTATATTGTTGTTGTGTGGGGAGAATGAAGATGGTATCTCCACAATGTTTCTACATTAAGTCTGTGTGTTGAGATCAGGAACATCGACTGTGGCAACAGCAAAAGTGCCATGGTGGTTATTGATGTACGAGGCAAGTGCATGACCTGGGTGGATTTGTTGGCTCACATATCACACAAGAAAGAAATGTACCTTACAGAAAAAGTAGCCATATACCATAAGAATCATATTTTTGCTCAGGTTGAAGTAAGTCAAATTTACTGAAATCAGTACCTGATCGAACAAAAAGTGAATCACAAAAGATCATGATGGATGTTTGGTACAGTATCATACCTTGTACTTACTGCTGGTTTTCTTGTACCATACTTCTAACTTAACATCAATTTAAGTCCATGCATCACCAGCATGGTATGTTTGCCCCTTTGTTGGAAACTGTTTTAATCCTGGCACCCATGCTGAATCAAGCTACATTGCTGACACCGGCCTGCTGCTAATGTTAACAACAAATACAAACACGGACAGCTGGCATGACATGAGCAAAGTGAATTTTCCCTTCTACTACTTTGACTTCAATATTTCAATTGAATAGTTCACTACCAACTTTCTGTGGTTGGTTTCTTACCTCCCAGAGTGAACATGGAGATGTCACTGTGGTCACCTTGGTGTTTGAGAACATATGAATTTCTCATTTTTAAATTTGATGAGATATTTTAAATTTGTTAGCATTCATGTCATGGTTCATATCTCAACCCAAGACTAAATAGGAAGACACCATGGTTGTCACTCTGCTGCTAGCAGCAATAAGGAACAGGAAAAGTGAGTTACTAGTGAGACAAAATATTTCCCATTTTTTACTTTGATTTTATGATTTGATATAATTCAATCAACTTCTTATCGACAAACCATGGCAGATTCATATCTCAATCCCCAGGCTGAATATTAAGACACCACTTTCATCCTCCCTACATAAAGAGCAATAGAAAGCAATGTCTGCAAGGGAAAGACAAGACGAATGTTCTTTCCCATTTTTTGCATCTTTGCTCAATTTTCATCAAAAGTTCCCCTATTCACAGCAACAGTGATAACCCACTCACAAGGAATATTTTTGTGTTAAAGTTTCAGCAATGATTAGGGCTTGACCTGAACCGAAAATCGTCATAAAAAATATCACGCGAAAATTATAGGTAGTTTGATAGGTGTCAAAGAATTGATTTTTATGAGCTTTATTTTGTACTATTGTGAGGATGGAAGGCAGGAACTGCACTCCAGTCCAAACGATGAAACGAACATTGTGGACTTCACACAATATGGTATGTCTATACCCTTCTGAAAGATGTTTAGATCTTCGCTAGTTCATAGAGGGTACACCGGTGAGATACAAAGCTCGGGTCATGGTTCAGGGAAGGCATGATCTTGGACCTCTCTGCTTCATGTATCATACCCCAATAGCGAATATGTTCTCCACAAGCAACAGCAACAGGGCTAAATTGTGAGCAAAAGCATTTGCACTCATAACCCCAATATTGGTATATTTGTTGTCCAAGGACGAGACAAATAAAAGCGGGTGGCACTGGGTAGAGGTCGAGTGATGGAATGAATTGATGGCAGTGATGAATGTGTGACTATGTGACCTGTGTGTGTAATAGTATTAAAAATTTCTTGATGTACTCAAGTATAGCGTAGTAATAAAAATGTCTTGAGTCTTGACGTACACAAAGACAAAGCCTAATAATAAAAACGTCTTGACATACACAAGTGTAGCCTAACAAAATTGTGAGCAAAACAGTTTGTACTCGTAACCCCAACGGATGGTACATTTGCATTCCAAGGATGATACACATAAATGAGGGTGGCCCTGGGCCTGCCCTGGGCTATAGATGTACAGTGATACAATGAATGGATGATAGTGATGAATGTGTGAATACGTGATCTGTGTGCATAAAAGTAATAAAATGTGTTGAGGTACTATACAGTTTTTATACACCATGTTGACATAATAAAGACAAATCTCACTTGGAGGGTTAAATACTAGCTTCATTTCTATATAAAAATGTCTTAGTTTATTCTGTTGCTAGCATTCTACTAGTTAAATTCTTTTCTAACTTCCATCTAGATAAAAATGTCTTAGCGAAAAATTTTCATCTGTCTAGACATTTTCATTTTTAATTAGACCTTTAAATGTTATAGTATTTCGTTGTTTTTATTTAAGACGTTTTCGACACTTAGTAGGTAAATCGTGGTAGTTCTGAGGGTAGCGCCCGATTCAGATATAATCATAATATGACGACTAGCTGTATGTCAAGATGACCGAGCCCAAATCAACCTCCCCACATTTGTTCGTGCATGCTCAATTCAGCGTCCCTCATTCCTTCATCTCTACCGACGACAACGAAGGAAGCGAGAACCATAAATCATCAAGTTCTCTCCCTGCCTCGTCTTCGTCCCCTTCGCAACCGAGGACGGTTGTCGAACAGCATTTTGATTGTTCAAATATTCCACTGGCTGTGATTGGTCTGAAAGGGGAACCAGTCAAGGTGAATTAAAAAAACTGTCTTCTTACGTAAAGTGCTCTCCCCGGTGTCGAAACATTTTCCTCTAACCACTGATGAATTTTTCCACCCTTTTTGTCTCTTTTGGCAATTCCTACCGTAAAAGCCCAAACCTGGAGACTACAGCTATTCAGGAATGCATGACCACGGCCCACTGCCAAAACCGAAAGAAGGTGGTACGTTTGCTACTTTGATTGGGTTATGCGAGGCAGCTAAACAGTCTTCTGATCGGTATCTTACTGAGGTAATAGAAGAGGAAAAGAAACAGGCATGTGAGTCGGGCTGAGAGGTACCCGTAGATGTTTGTTTCAGTTACTTGTCACAAGAAGAAATATTGCAATTTTATGCGTCATAAAATGATCTGCGCACCCTGCCTAAATAACCATTACCTACACAAGCGATACTCACTACTACTACTACTACTCCGTCAAATTAATGTACTTACAGATTTCTCTATTTGTTTATAGGTCGATAGATTTTCATTGCGCGCTAGACCATCTACTTTGTCTTGCCGATAGTGTGGTGTTACTGTTGAATACATCAAGTAAATTTGCATGTCGCAGTCGTCACGGAGCATCGCGGACATCAACCAGAATGTCACGAGACAAATCTTCTTTCATTGGACCAAAGATCATATCAAGGTTGACTCCCCTGCTTCCAAGATCGGGGACCTTAGCGTCACATCCTAACCCATAGAAGTCTTCGTTCTCTGTACTTTTAGTATAAGTGATGATACATTTCATTCCCTGAAGAAATTTTGATAGTTTAGACTGTCAAGTTTCGAGAGACCGAAGTATGGAGGACGTTGTACAATTGAAAAACTCACCGCTCCTTTAGCTGCCTTTAACCCTACTACGCTATCTTCGATAACCACGCACCTCGCAGGATCAATATTCAATCTGTCAGCAGCCGTAATATAGATCAAGGGGTCGGGTTTCAACTTGCTGACATCATCACCCAATATTGTAACATCCAACTTTTTTCTGCGCTCTTCCCCGAGAGTGACATCCAAAACCTTAGTTACAGCTGCTTTTGTGGATGCGCTACAAACACCCACTCGTACATTCTCATCAGCCAATGCTTGGTCCATCAATTCAAGAACTCCAGGGCGGGCCTCTGCCTTTTCTGCAATTAACTCTTTGTACAATTCTGTTTTCCTCGCCTGCAATCTATCGACCAAATCTTGCTCTTCTTCTGGCGTTGTTGGTGTAGGGTCATTGCCAGCAGCGGGGAAAACTCCCGTCGTGTTTCTAAAATGGTAGAACATTTTATTCTTTCCACCCCCGACTGTGTTTTGGAGGATATCATAGTATGCAACCGACCATTCTACGGGTTCATTCCCGATGAAAAGTTCAAACTCTTTGAATGCAGCATTGTAAGCCAGGCGATGTAGCTCTTCTGTTTCGATTATGACTCCGTCGCAGTCGAAGAGTAGTGCAAATTGGTCAGAGGCCGACGCTGGCAACGCACTTTTTAGCGCATGAGGATAAAAGCTGCGTGATAGTCGCGAAACGGTAGTCGAAGCGAACCCATCGATGCACTGGATCGCGCTAGCCAGTGCTAACGCAGATGTCAATTTCACCATTCTATCGATATCACGTTCGTGATTATTCTGCTTCTTAGCTTTGTGTTCCGTATCCCCGGTGCTTTTCGCAACATTGCTTGGGTAAAACAGAAGGGAATATTATTATTAGATTATTATTGTATGGTGTTGTTTGTACAATACAAATGCCTCACTACGTACTGGACCAATGAGGAGACAGTCGTCAGTCGGACCTTCAATCTTCTTCAATCACGGTGGTATCTTCGTAAAAAATTCCTGCCTTAAACTAGCAATTTCATATTGTATCTCTTTAAAACATTATAACATTAAAGGTATTACAGCCTACACGTCGTAGGAGTTGGGATGTTCGAAACTTTCTCTAGCTTTCTATTCTCCATAAGCAAGGGAAGTCGTTGATGAGTGCCACCAAATGCACCAATTACAAAAAATGAAGATGCAAATAAATCAAGCCCTTCCCAAGCTCGGACTTGGTATGGCTGCCCTGGGGCGCCCAGGCTACATCAACATTGGACGCGATGACATATTTGGAAACCCGGACAATCGTTCTCTGGAGAAAATGCAACAACAGTCCGATCTCGTCCTAGACTGCTTATTGAAGAACTCAGTTGGACGTCCGTGGATAGATTGTGCAAGAAGTTATGGATTGAGTGAAAAGTTCGTCGGGGAATATCTCCGGAGGAATAATGTTAAACCGAATGAGGTTTATTGCAGTAGCAAATGGGGGTATACCTATGTTGCTGATTGGAACGTCAAGCTTGAAATCGGATCACCTCACGAAGTTAAGGATCACTCGGTGGAAAACTTTTTGAAGCAGATCGAACAGACGAATGAATTACTCGGTGAATACGTTGATTTGTATCAAATTCATTCCGCGACTTTTGAATCTGGAGTACTAGACAATGAAGATATACACAAGGCGTTACACAAATGCCGAAAAGATCGGGGGTGGGCCATTGGTTTATCAGTTTCAAGTCCAAGACAAGGTGAAATATTAAAGCGCGCCATGGAAATTGAAGTGGATGGACAAAGGTTATTTGATTCGGTTCAATGTACTTTCAACTGTCTTGAGCAACGTGCTGGTCCTTCATTACTTGATGCACATAGATTGGGGATGGATGTCATCATAAAGGAAGGCCTTGCAAATGGGCGACTCTTGAAAAATGAAGTTATTATTGAGTACTCAAACAAACTTTCGTGTACACCGGATGCATTGGCATTGGGATGCATTCTCGCCCAGAATTTTCAGCCAAGAGTTCTTTGTGGTTCAGTAACTCCTGAGCAACTCATCTCGAACATGAAAGCGGTTCAAGTGGCGGAAATGCTTCGACATGACAAACCTCTCTTGGAAGAAATCATGGGCAGGTGCGTAATGGACAGCGAAGCGTACTGGAATGAAAGGTCGGCCTTGGAATGGAATTGAAGCTCAACGATGACAGATTCGCGAGGGTGTTCTAGATGGTAATGATTGATGGGTTATATTTAATTCAAAGTCTGTGTAATCCATCAAGAATATCAACAGCGTTATGAAACACTACATCACATGCATAAGGTTGTAAATTGCTGAAGTCAGTATTATAACCAACACGTTCAGAGAAATTGTCATGGTAGATCTGTTCCGTCGGTATTTACTCGAACCACAAAGCACACATCAGTTATCTTCACCGTTATCATCGCTAGTATCTGATTTCCCTGCACTTGATGCCGCAGCAGCAGCTGCATTATCCTCTTCTTCCTGTTTTTTACATACACTAGCTGCATATTGATCAGAGACTTTGCACTGCACTCCAACGTAATTCGTGACATTACCCCCAGCGTCCCTTAGTGCAGCAATGAAGAACTGATTCCAAAATGTTGTTCCATCGACTCGATAATTGAGAAGGCAAACGCTCATATCCGACCCCTCTTCAATTGCATTACGAATCTTTTCGACTGCCTTCGGATCAGTCTCTGGGCCCTGAAGGAAACGACAATTACGTCCTAAAACTTGATCCAAGGTGTATCCCGTCAAGTTAAGAAAGCCTTGTGTCGCATACACAATGGGATTATCAGGAAGACTCGGGTCTGTAACCACAAAGTTCTGCTGCGCCGTCTGTAACGCTTTAATAAACGAAAAGTCGGGATCATCCAAAACTTTGTTCGCATCACGCGAGGAAGCGGCGATAAGTCCTCCTCCTGCATTGGCATCGGCCTGTTTGTTGAGTAAGGCGTCGGCCTCCTCGTCTCCGAGATGCGAACGTATGGCACCCTTGAGCTTATCGTTTTCTTCCTTGAGAAGCGAAACACTCTGTTGGAGAGATTCTAGGAGGAATTTTTTGCGGATGCGGGATCGCTTCGCGTGTTCGCGATTACGTTCTCTGTTAGGTTTGTTGAAAGGAGCGAGATTAATGTTGTCAGGCAAGTGCAGGTATGGAAGTTTCTACGACAAAGCTCATGAGCACGGCCCAATTTCAGATAAATAACTGGCAACGCGATAACTCACTTGACAAGTTTACTTGAAGGGGCAAGAAGAGTATCAAAATAGATTTGAGTAAATATATTGAAAGAAGTTGGCGAATAAGAATAACCACAAAGCTTGTCGTGGGCGACGCCAAATATTCCCACACCCCATCTCACCTTCTATCAGCTGTTTTTGCACCATCTTTCGAACCAGAAGCGCTGGCGGCCCCTCTTTTAGACCCAGCAGAATTCGTCGGAGGAGCCTGTCCATGACCCCCCGCTTGCACAAAGGCATACTGTAAATGATGAGGACGCTGAGGAGCTTGCGCAAAAGGAACCTGCGACGGAAGTTGCTGCTGACTCCCATTTCCCCCGGATGGCAGGTTGGCCATAACCGTAGCCGGAGCTTTGGGCTTATGCAACCCCGTCGTAACGATTCCTCCCGCTTGGGGCACTGGCGTAAACCCGGTATTCGCAAATCGGGAGGCGTTTTGTGTCGGGACCGCTTCACCGCTGGGCAATAGGCCCGCCTGGCTGTACTGCTGCTGCTGGTTCATCTGCATCTGCTGCTGCTGCTGTTGTTGCTGCTGCTGCTGAACTTGCTGTTGCAGTTGAGGATTCTCGCTCAAGAATATGGCCTCACCCTCCGGCGTGAAGAAACAGTCTCCGAATATGTCATCGAGGTTGAGGGTGGAGGGAGTGCCGCGAGTCTGGACGGCGGCGGAGGCGGATGCGGACATGCCTGGCACGTTGGCTGGAACGAATTGGGGTGGCCGGATGTTGGGGTTTTGAGGCTGGCCTTGGTTGTTCGACATGGTGATCAATTGTGAGGGCTAGAGTGTTGGTTAACGTTGACGGCACTTTGCACCGGGGCTCGTTACAATACTTCCGTTTGATGAAGAGTTGATGCCGAGAGCTTGAAAGATGGCCCCTTGATGTCCGTCTGTCGGCTGTCACAACTGCTTCTTGTCGACAAGCACGAGAAAAGGGGCATACAACTGGCATACAATATCCACCAGTTGAAGTAAAGAATGGATCGAAAACAGGACGTCGTCATAGGAATTAGTATATAAATGATTTACATGACCCCCTTTCTGGCCCCTTCTCAGTGCCTGAGCATATCCCCATTACCACAGAGGTGGTGCAATTATTGCACCACCTCTGTAGAACCCCGGTATATTTCTGCTTGTTTTCCAGGTGGGGCAATTATTGCACCACCTTGTTGGCCTATTTCAATGTACAAACGTGTAGAAATGTCGTTGGCATTTTGGCCTGAAAACACTGTATCTCCAAGGGGGAGGTTGTAAAACTGCTCGAGCTATAAATAAAATGTTGAGAAAATAACAAGAAAGCAATAATGACATTATGACTTTATTAGAATTAATGTTGGAACAATTCAAAATTATTGGGAAAAATGTATCGTAACAGATTTTCTGTTCAGAATAATCCAGAGACTAAGTTTCTCACAAATTTGTCTGTTTCTCAACTTTCTACATGCATCAGAATAGTACGAGATGGGGTGGTGCAATAATATTATCACAAAAAAGAATGGATTAGCACAAAATTTGTGGTGCAATTATTGCACCACCTCTTTTAGTTGGGATATCACTCACTGACAAAAAGAAAAATTGACGCCAGTGCAAGATATTTTTTAGCAGCATGGGTTGTTTGAATTGTGTTTGGTATTGTATGGTGTAATTCCTCTCTCTCTAGGGAGAGGTAGCTGGCACACTGAATATGGGTGTAAGAAAAGGAAGGGTGGCAGCTTTACTAGCACTAACCTACTTGAGGTCACTGATCTGTCAGAGTAAGACCTGCTACTGAACCTGGTTCAGTTGCTGGGTTGCCAGCACTAGTTTAGAACTGAAACCAGTTCATTACTTCTGGCGAGAAAGTAACTTACATTAGTAGGAGTCTATGACTTTTGCTGAAAATCTTCAAAATCTGACTGATGTGTCTCTAGTCACATGGACATGAGCTGACCTGGTTCCATTTACTCATACAGTCGATTTGTCAGAAAAAGCTTTTTGTCAGGTGCTGAGACTGAGAACCATCCTTTCCACAAGTAACTGTATTGAACGGTAGCATTTAACTTTTTATTTGCTTTTTTCAAAATTGTTCAAACAGCAACCAGTGGAATTCCAAAGCGAGTCAAGAATGAAATTGATTGCATGCATTTGAGATTCAATAACAGTACCACAAGTTTATGAGATACCCATGGAGCACTTCAATAGTGAAATTGTGGACAAACCATCCATATCTATATCAACCAAAGGTGGGATAGATTCTATCTTGATGTGGGACAAGGATTAATGCTATGACGAGGGCAAGAATGCAACAAAAATTAGGATTGAGAAGAAGGCCTAGATTTGGCATTGTGATTGGGTCTATCAAACAAACCAGCCCGCTTGATATTTTTGAAAGAATAAACTACACATATAAATGAGTGGCAGTGATGGTTGAAATTGGGTGATACCTACCATACATCTACACTGTGGTTGTAATGTTTGCATGAACATAACAGGACTATGACTTGAAAAATGTATTGCTCTATCAAGAAACTCCAGAGACAAAATGAGACAGGAAGAAAATAAGTCATTTGTTGTCATTGGAGCCTTATTTGAGATTTTTGACGAGGCACTTGTTAGTATCCAGAACAAAGGATACATAAGCAACATATATTTCTATGACAATGACAAATTTTGGGGGAATTTTAACTCAATCAGAACATAGTAAATTGAAATGTAGCCAATGATTCTAATCTGACTTGCAGTGAGATGTTGAATCATTGATTTATTTTTTATTTTTTGTGTTTTTAGTCAGATAAAATTCCCCATAGATCAATTTGAGATCCATATGATATGCTCAGAGGAGATGTGTGTGTTAGAGTGTGACATAGGCCAATTACCTACTTATTTAGTACTCTTGCGTACTAAATCGAGATACCCAGATAGGGATCAATTTTGACCTCCCAAAGAAGAGAGGTCCTGAAAAAGGGACAAAGGTCCATATCTTTGGATCTTTGGCAATAGCATTGCCCCCCTTTCAGAACACCCTCAGAGAGAAGGGTAGAAACATACTAGGATTGTGTAGAAACCTACACAAAATCCCATTGTTTCGTTTTTAGGATGAAAGGGATAGCATTGCCCTTTCATCCACATTTATTCATAGCAATAAGCTCACAATTTAATCAACAGCAATATTTTATCATCTTGTATCTACAATTTACTACGTAATAAAAAATTACATCGTTACGGCTTAGGTCACTATCAATTGATAGCCTTCACGCGACCAAGCAAGTCGTCTGTCCGACTTTCCACCATGCATCGTCCATGAGGTACGTGTTGACCATGGTAGGTTCGTCTGTCTGTCGTCCGTTGCTCGAGGCCGTACAATACCCTGGGGTATATGTAGGCATTGCGCAACTTGTATTGTATGACTGCAAGTGCGTAGCAATAGCCAGAACTGAGCTACGAGTTTATACTCAGCCAGTTGAAGTGAGTTTCACTCACAGGCGGGCACATGTCAATGAGACAAGTAGCCATATGAATAATTGTCCTTAATGTCAGTGAGGATTAGATCCCACTTGACGCGGGTATACTCCGCTTTTATATTCAGAGTTCGCAAGTAGCACTTAGTGCACTTGACGTAAAAAAAGACCACTCGTGACGTATAATACGCACATGTAGTGGCATGAAATTTACTTGTGATGTAGCTTGTAATAGCCCCTCAGTGAGCGAGGAGGCAATAAATATAAATGCCTTGGGTTTATTTTTTTCCCCAAAAAAGAGCAATATGTGTATGTTCTATTATGTATAGAACTAAAAAAAACACGATGAGACTAATTAGTAGTCTGTACCCGTGATCACATGCAGATGCAGTGATAACACGGAGTATCAGTACATAGACAAAAATAAGGCAGTACAAAAGAAAATATCTTCTAGGGCCTAAATGGATCCCACGAAGTAATCTTTTGAGCCTCTAAGGATTAAAACGCTTGCTGGTGACTCCCAAGAGGTTTTAGTCACTCCAAGGACCTGCGATCCCCCCGGAAGTTCTCGTCGCTGATGTGTTTTTCACTCCAAGAATTCAGTTTCCTAGAATTCAGTTTCCTTTGGTGCCGGTGGGAGTAGAGAAGGAACACTGCACGGGCATAGGTTGGACACGAGGTTACATGGTTGGCCAAGAAAAAAACTCATTGGGAGATGCAATCGCGCAGGACTTTGTCCCACGATCGCGGATCAGCCCCAATTAAATGGGAGCGAGTCACGGCACAGCCCATTTCAGAAATCGCATCGCGACACATCCCACGCGATCACGATCTGATTAAGACGACCACATGATTTGTGTCTAAGCCTCATCGGGCCCAGCCCATGAGAGCAAATGACCGGCCTTGGAGAGAACACTGTTCTACTCCGAATAAAGGCATAGGAGCACAATATTGCCCTATACATGTTCAAAACGTCAGCGTGACGCGGAGTAGCTACTCCAAGTCCCTGAACACATGGGGGCGCAAGTAGGACCCGTAAATCGACTATGTGTCGATCCCCAGAAATACTCATGTCAAAATTCTCGCGAATTTTCGATTTGCGCAAGAATGCTGCCTGGTATTTGCGGTTTTCATCTGGAAAACACGAAACTGTTGATTTCTTTGTGAAATCCAAGTAAAAAGGAGAGAAAAGTCCACTAATCAAAAGATTAGCCTGAGAAAATTGCCGTACTGTCGGACCCCGAACTGTCGGGTGCCATAGAACCCAAATTGCCGGGTATCTTTCTCAATAGTGAGACTACTTCCTCCACTTTCACAAGTAACAGCTATGTAGCTGTGCAAGAAAAAGCACATCCTCTGGTCCGAGGAAAACAGAATTCAGGGCCCAAACAAATGTTTGGAATTATTTAATTTGAAATTACAGAGCTCGTTGAAAAAATCTTAATCAGAATTCTACAGTCAAGTTAAAATAACCTGACATTCAAATACCTTGCTAAATGTAAGAATGACACAAAAATGCCAAGGAAATTTCTGGCATCATGAATTGTTTTCTCAAGAAGCTGAATCCTTCTCCCACGTAGAGAAACACACACAAGTGCAATGTAGCACTAATTACAAGCAATGGTATAAAAAGCAACTGGAAATCAAAACCATGTTGGGTTTCGAACCCCTAACACGGTGTCGCTACAGTAACAGTGAAAGCAAGAAGGAGATAGTCCCAAGCTTCCCACATGTTCCAATGTTAGGAGCATACATATGTTTTCCCTACCCTGCTAGGCTGGTGTCAAACTCTTGGCGCACGCAGGATGGGTTCTTCCTACTTGAAAGGAAGGGAAAAGTCACATGCTCTGAGTACATGTTACCAGAGTGACTAAGCCAACATATGACCTCAGTCTTTAGTGAATACAGGGACTGAGTTATAATTGTTCTAGATTTCCGAATAAATTACCACACAAAAAATATGTGAAGATCAATCTCACCTTGCCAGTGATAATTGATGTAAAAAGTCTGTTAAAATCTGTGGACCCAAGTTGAAATAAAAACTGGCAAAACAGATAAAGCACATAGCTAACCACTAAGTGCAGGGCTCAGTAGGAGCAAAAAAATACTCATGATCACAGAGCTTACCACTCTTGTGAAAACTCATTTGGAAATAGAGTAGAATAACAGAACTTCCAAGTAGCGTCAAAAAAATGACACTTGAACACTAAAAAACTCAATTTCAAACATGTTACTGAGGTTTCTCACAACAAGAGAAACTGTTTGACCAAGTTTTGGTGTCTTGGAAAAAAGATGCCTGTATACCTCTACTTTTCAGAAGAGGTGGGTTTATACCCTATAAAAACAGAGCACAACCAGTCAAAATAACCATGTAAAAAGTGAGGACAATTTACCTTGGTGACTGAAGGGGTTATTTGACAGCCGACGTCAGAACTGGCTGTACATGAACATAACACCCAAAACAAAAGGGAAACTACTGTAAAATGAAAAGTGATTCTTAAAAAGAAGTAAAAAAAGGACAAAAAGTTAGGAAAATTGTCCAAACTCACACAATCATTACAGTACTATAAAAGTTGATATGTTCAACTCTGCCATTAAATAAGACTTCATGACAAGTCAATAAATCATTAGATTGGATACTGACGCATCCAGAACCCATTAAATACCTAGAAAAACTGAAAAAGGTCTTACCTGTTCAGGTCTAGCAGAAATAAGTATGGGTTTTCCATGTGCCTCACAAGCACATTCAATGGAATCAATGATGGCCATATGGTTCTGAACAGAACTCATTTGGAGGACTCTGATAGTCTCCAAGGGCTAGCCTGGAAGACCACCTTAAAAAAGGCTAGGATGGACTTACCAAGCAGCGAGTACAGGTTTGACTGACAAACTATAACACCTCTGCACAAGGACAACAAGGGCTTAATAACAGACCCAAAGTCTTTTTATGGCAAAAGCACAATGCTTACAAGCAGATAAACTCGCTAGGAATTCGCCTTTAAAGGGAACTCAAAAGTCACTGGGTGGTCCAGTACCAGAGAACCTTAGGCAAGACAACATGCTAGTCTCACCTCACTCACAACTAGGGTTGTAGAGGAGGAGGTACACTGTCATCAAAAGCCACTAAAATGGTCCATGAGACAAGGTACACAAAAGAAAGACACATGTATGTTAAAGCATCACCAACTCAGATTGGGGTGGCTTGCATTCTAGTTCAGCTTGCTGAACTTAGAGGCACTAACACAGAATAAGAGAAAGAAATCCTTGACCATGTTAAAACATTATTGGATATTCAAACAAACTGTGTAAAACTAGAAAATGGGCTCACTGCGACTCAATAACTAGTATTTGATTTGGTATCCATACTAAGGGACTCATAGAGTCACCAAAACACCTTGTTCTTTGTTGAGTACAAAGGGGATTACCATAGGTAGTGCAACTAAATGTAGTGCAACAAACCATAAAACAAGCCTCAAAATCATATGAGCACAAGAACACAGAAGATCTGCAATCTTTGTTCTTGAAAAAAGAAACACCACAGCACAGAGAATTATGCGTATCCATTGCTAACAGGGAATACCATCTCGGATAAGTCACACCATGAACATCTCTATTGAGAGACATGTAGCACCATGTTGGCATGCAATGCAAATAAAAAGCAGCTATACACAGAAATGTAGTATGGCTTAATTAGCTAAGACAAATCCAAATAGAAGACAACAATTATGTTGTCAACATCAAGAAAAAAATCGCCTCTTCAAGATGTTTGCTGTGAAGTCACAATATGGTTTCATACACCATAAGAAGATAATCAACCAATGTCTTTAAAAAAACAGATGGTACATACATGCAATATGTTGCAATGTCATTACCACCAACAAAAAGAGTTGTACAAGCACAGACCTCACTGGAGGATCATTGCTACAAAGTACAAAAGGATGTCAAAGCAATGGCTCTGTACTCTAAAGAGAAAAAAAGGACATAGTTGTTGATGTTTGAACCTTCCAATGATTCTGGTCAATCCATTAAATTGACTTGACATTGTTAACTTGCCGGTAGTTGACCCTTATGGGCAACTATTCCCATGGATACATAGGGGTAATAGAGCAAGTAGAATGACGAATTCTCATACCAAGGATGCATAAGAAAAAGTAACAGAATATCTGTACTATTAGCACCTTCGTAAATAGACCTGGTTTAATATCCAAATTGTGCGCACATGGTACAATTAAGGTGTAGTTTTTACACTACACTTTCAGAACAAATGTATGTCATTTGGATTCCAAGTGTAAGTCAACCAGAGTCTTCAACACTCAAAAAAAACCCAAAAAGTGAATAGTTATCTAGAGATCAAGTAGATTCTTGACCTGCTGACAAACCATGGTCTAACCAGCAGCTTCTAGTGGCACAACGTTTTCCTAAACAAACATTCAGATGCCATTCACTCAGACCTACAATACAGTGCCTATCGCCTCAATGTAGTGTAGCATTCATAAGATGGAATTGTTGTTCGGCAATCCACTTTTGCACACACATATAAAAATTATAGGAGATACCAGGCAACACGAGACCGACCCTACTTGATCCTCATCAAAGTTAGGTCACATGGTCCGTGGAAGTACTGTTTAGTATAAAAGGTCATTTACCCCGCAAAATATTCCATCTGTACAACAGTGATAATTGGACTATCACAAAAGTTATACGATAAGACAATCAGGGTTCAAGCGGAAGTAAGTCATAATACTTGGCTTACGAGAGTATAACCACACCAGCCTTATCATAAGCCAAAAAAATCTCTCTCTCCACAAAGAACTTACACTTCATATAATACAACAATGTGTATGTACAAATGTCACAGGCAGCTTGCATACTTTTACCTCAACCAGGAGGTTTTTTCTGCAAGTTTGGCGCATACTAGGATTTTTTTCCTCACAGAGGTTTTACTTTTCCGCGAAGCCACGCTCATTGTCCAATCGTGGGGGCGAGTGACATAGGCCAATTACCTACTTATTTAGTACTCTTGCGTACTAAATCGAGATACCCAGATAGGGATCAATTTTGACCTCCCAAAGAAGAGAGGTCCTGAAAAAGGGACAAAGGTCCATATCTTTGGATCTTTGGCAATAGCATTGCCCCCCTTTCAGAACACCCTCAGAGAGAAGGGTAGAAACATACTAGGATTGTGTAGAAACCTACACAAAATCCCATTGTTTCGTTTTTAGGATGAAAGGGATAGCATTGCCCTTCCATCCACATTTATTCATAGCAATAAGCTCACAATTTAATCAACAGCAATATTTTATCATCGTGTATCTACAATTTACTACGTAATAAAAAATTACATCGTTACGGCTTAGGTCAGAGTGGTGTGATGGTAGATGGAAAATACTGTGTGGTAATCATGCTGTTGTTACATTCGTCAGCCATAATAAGCTACAAAATTGCACATGAGCTACACCTCAAATGTATCTTGAGTTATATTTTACAGGTGAGCAGTTAGTGTTCAATACAACACTTTGCTTTACATTCATCAATGAAAATGGCAAGAGGACAATGGTATGTTGACATCAATCTCTTGTCATATAAGCTTGTCATTTCAGTTGAAAATCAATAAAAGGCAAAGACCAATTATTGGGTGGTGGCCCCCAGTTTGGTAGTTTCAAAAATTGTATCAATCAATACCTGCCCCATCTACATCCTGAAATACCCAACAAATTATTTCTTCTCAATCCACTACAAGCAATTTCAACACAAGTTAGAAAATTTCAGATGGGACCTGATGACACCTCCATTGACAGAAGGAGTTGCAAGGGCACTATTGCCTTGGCAGAACGTAACCAATAATCATCCAGCACATTATGGAGTCTTATTGGTTTTATATTAGTTGCACTTGCATGAATAAAATAAGGGATATGAGACAAGTAAACTTGATAAGTAGCACGACAATCGACAGAGAACCAATTAGAATTATGGTAAATTGCTTCCCTGGTTGAAAAATGTTGCACAACAAAGGATGGAGGATAATCTTGAAGCAACGAAATAGAAATCTGTTGTAATTATTACAGCCATAACACACAATAGAATGTATCTAACACCTTAAAATGAATAACTTTTCTATTAACAAAAACTAACATCTAATAGGAAAATGTCAGACATGGTGAGTTAGACTGCTTACTGATCTTGGCTGTTCAGCTCATGAATGTTATCTTAATTTTGGTCCACATTTATGATGCTGTTGTCATGAAGAGAAATAATTGTAAGATTTCAAAAATATAAGCTCTCTGATGTGATCATCCATTTAAAAACAGTGGATTGTTCATCCAATGATTTGAATGGTTGATTGTTCTGCTCAGTAATACCCTTCAATCAATGAGACAACAATCAACAAAGTTCCACCTACTTGAATATTTACTGCAATGATGATGCAGATTCAATGTCATGCAACAGCATGTGAACAATGCAAGAAGTAGTGGCATGGTTGTAGTTAGAATGCTGATTTGATTTTGCTCTTTCCTGACTGAATAATGTATTTGTAGAGAAAACTCCATCATTAGAGATGGAATTGTAATCTCATTGACCACAATGCTGGTACATCTTACAGCATATGTACAGCCACTGTAGCATGTTGTGGTGGCCACATACGTGTGGATAAATGAGGAATCCACAAGGATACAGATGCTCAATAATTGACAATTACTACTTTAAATTATTGGGGTGCAAATAACTTATGTGATGAGTTGGTGGTCAGAGAGTCATCATTACACTGTATACAACTGTTATGAAAGAAATATATATGGCCATTTGTAATGTTTCACCCTTACCCTAACCTATGTGTTTGACAACAATTATGAGACATTCATAAAACACAACAATGGTGAGGAGAAGATAAATAGCACCCTCCATACGTACTAACATAAACACCAGGTTTTATCACCAGGATTTGCCATATGATACCTTTTTGGTGCTTAACCTCTAGAAATTGTACCTTCTTGCACTCGCTCTCAAGTACCATGTACTATTACCAAGTGGATTTGCAACTGTTCGTCAAGATAAAATAAGCAAAACATTTAATATAGTGAAAGCATGGGCACAAATGGTAGTTTGTCTGTTCGTGGTCACAGCTGTGATGCATGGTGCCCTTCACTGTGAATACGTTTTCAAGCAAGTGGTACTGTGATGTTGAACTTTGCCAAAGTTCTGTTAGAAGTGAGAAACCTTTTCATAGGAGCTTAAACTTGAAGTTCCTGGCTATTAAGTACCTATCTTCACAATGGTAAGTAAGTTGCATGTGGAATTGCAAAAAAATCCTTTTACATGCCATATTAGGAGGATACATACCAGATGTCTACATTATTATACCTGCATAACATATGTGTCAGAGTGGCACGGCAATAGAAAACTGAAGATGACATGAAGCATGTGCGCAGCATATGCTTATCACTAGCAGTCCACCGTAATGCCCTCTTTAAAGCTAATCATGTGTTTTAACTGAGAAAAACCTTAAATGTTACAATAAATGTCTCATCCTATGAAATCTTAAGCAACCATTTGGATAGTGTTGTGTACAATCAGGTCATACTTAGAGTAAGGGTTGGTGTATCTCTAATCTAATAAAACCCCACACGACCTGTAACAACAAATTATGTGTACTATTGGAATCTGCATATCTATTATGTACTTTTGTATCAAGAACGTACATACAGAAGTACCGTATTCACATGAGAGTATTTTATATGCTTATATTTGAGATCATGAGATGAAGATATGATGTATATATTAAGATGGTGGGCAACTTGTTACATGTGGTTTAAGAACACTTGAAAAAACAAGTGGTTCAGCTCCTTGCAAGAGATTACAATGCTCCTACTGCTACTTTGACTTAAATATATCCTTCATACAAAACAATGTCACAAGTTATGCAAGTAACAAATTTCCTTTAGTTTTCAATCAATAGAGAGGTCATAAATATTCTTGTTGTATTTGATGCAACAAAAAAGAAATAAGACTATTTGCAGTGTGCACTTTTAAATTATTTAACAATTGGGACAGCTATTTATAGCCAAAATGACGAATGACTATGCACAATACATATGTTCATTATCATAATTATCCACTCATGAAGAAAACTTTTGTCTCATATTTTGGAATCTTCCCTCATATTCTGTCTTGTATTGCTTGTGAAACTTCATGTGCTCAATCACACATGTCTGATGTATTTTCATGCCGGGGAATGTTGATTACTCTTTCTGGAATTTTTTCTATATTATACATCAAACCATGGCAACTTATCCACCATCCATATATACCCTTGATGGGAGCTGCAGTTGTCAGATTTCTCCACTGACAATGATGCTGAAAAAACACAGACAATCATACATTATAACACAAAAAGGAGCAAGGTCAATGACATCTTCATAATTCGCTATCTCAATTTATGTTGCATCCAGAAAGTGATGGACTAATAACAATTATAGCCCACCATATGGCCTAGTTGTTGAAGAATAGTCTAAGTGCAGAATTCTTCTATGTCAACACATACATTTTCTGTAGTCAGTTGATCCTCTTGTTCAGAGAACAACATGATGTGTTGAGTGCAATCATTCTGATGTGCATTTCTATCTTGTGCGAGTGGTGTTGTTGGTTGATGTTATGCACATTGTCTCAGAGCTGGTTTATTTGTGATCCATAACTTATCTGTCTTCTGTGCTTTCTTTACATGTACATTACCTATGCTTGTTTGTTTTTATGATCATTTGATAAACCTGGTGAAACAAGAAATATAGAATATGTCACCATTGATATCATCACCAGTCATTGTGGATTGGATTGTTGAAATTTCATGATTGTTGTTGGTTAACTTACAATCATATGTTACTCATTTGTATTTTTGAAAGCAGTTGTGGCAGTTAATCTTCTCATGTTAATCAAAGACAGTCTACCCAATTTCATGAATCCCTATTTTGAGGGACATGTCTTCCGGCGTGCACATGATGCAGTCATGTGTCAAGGCATTTGCAAAGTTACCCACAGTGTGTAACATGCATTACACCAAGACCTAAGATTTGGATCTTAGGCAATATGAAGTCATGTGATGTTTGAATTATGTTGTATAAGATATCATATAGAAAGTGATGAGTCTCCAATTGGTCAATATTATGATAGCTCACTACCAGCATTGATGATTTTTCTATTCCAAATTGCTTCCTTAGCCACACTTTGTTGATAAATTAGCAGCAAGATAAGCTTCTGTTTTTGATTTTGAGATGACAAAAGCTATAGTCAATTGTCAATGTTGATGCAGAGTTGTGAGTTGTGTTGTTGTCATTCTTGGATTCACATTGTACCTAGATTATTGTGGTGGTATGAGTGTAAGTGGCGTGACTGGTGATAGAAGGGGCTCTCTCTAATTTTGATGGTGGAGGATGCACATGTATTCTGGAGAATGTCAAAAGTCAAAATACTAGACTTTTGGTTGCTATGTAAACATACTTTACCTGTGTACCTCATTACGTACACAGCGGTACAGACTTAGAACTTTACCTGTCTACCTGATTACTATACGGAATGGACTAGCATAAACCAGTCATAATTTAGTAATCACCTGATTAACAATGTCTACGTGTTTGCTATGCTCAGCAGTGATTACTAAATTTTTGCACTGAGCAACACCTGCAAAACATCCACGGCAACAACCAAAATCAGCCACCACCTCGCCCACCGCGAACGAAGCCACCGTCTACGAGGCTGTATGAGCCATCGTATCACCACTGCCTCTTGACAAGATCGTCAGCCAACCAACGACCTCCACCATAAACCATCTCCGGCAACAAATCACAAAAATTGCGGCAGCCGTCAAAACAACGAGCTGGGACGGACGTCATGGCCATCTCGCACTCATGCTCACCAACGCCAAGTATCGCACAGTCACAGGCAGCCCGGACATCACCATCGACCGCCTCCCAACGCCTCCGATTGTCGCGCCAGGCCTCACGAACACCACCACGCTCACGAATCAAGCGTTGATTGCAGGCTTGCACAACCTCGCGTGCCAAGAGTTTTGGAAGCAAGAAGCCGTCGATGCGCTCATCGTCGACAAAATCGTGCGTGAGGCCGTCGATCCCACGCACGTCAAGGAACTCAAAGACGACTACGTGGGCTACAGAGGCCAGACAATCAAGACGATCGTCCAGCATCTCCGCACCGAGTGGTGCGTCATCATGACCCTCAAGAAAAAACAAGCCGCCCAAGCCTTCCACGTCCAATGGGACTTCACGAGCCATATCACGAAGTTTGCCCGTGAACTTGACAAGCAACATAAGCTCTGTCGGGACATCGGTGTCCCTGCCGCGGAGGCCACGAAGATCCAACATTACGTCGAGAGCATGTATGCCTCTGAAATGTTCGACGACAAGGAAATGCAAGCTTGGGAAATCAAGCCTTCCGCCGACAAAACCTGGGACGCGGCTAAGACACACTTCGTCGCCATCTACAAGAGCAAGGAAGAGTTTAACGCCGAGCGCGAAGCTCGTTCGGGAGGGTTTGAGAGCTCCAGCAGTTTTTTGACAGTGGCAGCCGCGCATCCAACAATCCACCACATGTTTTGTCCAACATCAACTCCGCCTTATCACCTGCTGACCACCACTCACTCCTCGAGTACACCAACAGCTTGGAAGGAGCATTGGGAATGCCACCGAACACGCCGCCGCCATCACTCTGGACAACACCACACTCCTCCACAAACTCCAAGCCCAACAGAAAGCCATCCTGGACCAACAAGCCAAGTTCTTGACTCTCCTTTCACCTCCCACTGCACCTTGCCAGCAGCGCAACAGATCCAATGGCACGCCACCATCCGAAGGCAGACGTCCCCAATGTTTCTGCAACTCATGCAAGTAGGACAGCATCTACCATGAGGATGATGAGTGTTTTGCTCTGGACAAAAATAAGGACAAACACCCCTCTTGGTACAAACCCAAGAAATAGGATCCAGTGGAGACTGTTAGTTATTTTAATTCACTACACTATTGGTCTCCACTTGCTTGCCCTGAAACAAAAGTTCGTTTCAATCTCCCGCCGCACCACCGTGACAAGAACAGCACAGCCTGGCGACAATACATGTCCCGCAGCATCTCCACCTTGTATCGTCCCACTACCAAATACAAGCGGCTATACCACCCCACACCCATGACCAAACTGCAAGTCAAGCAAGGCATATCAGACGGCACAACACCCTCCGCAATCAGCAACACTGGTGCCACTTCGACAGCTGGAGCACTCCATGATCCTTTCCACTCCACTACAAAATCTTCCACCAAGGTTTTCCTACTGCCCACAGGTGGCACTGCACAGGCAACACATATCTCTCAACTCATGCTCAATGTCCGTGCCCCCGCTAACCAAGTTGACATTGTTCCCAATCTCACACAGACTCTACTCAGCGGCAGCAAGTTTGCCGTTGCCGGGTACACTGCCGTGTACAACAAGGATGAAGTCAACTTCTACAACTCCAACAAAATCCACATCAATGCCAACTCCATCCTCCAGGGATACAGATGCCCACACAGCGGGCTTTGGCGAGTACCCTTACGCCAAATCACCCGCAATATCAACAACGATACCATCATCCTTGACTCTCCCTGTGGTACAAAATCACTCAACACAAAGTACGTCGTGCCGTCCACAGAAGAAATCCGCACCCTCCTGGCATCATCTAGTACGCTGGAGCAGCATACCATCCTCAATGTCTACAAGCTACCCAGTATCGAACAAGCAATTTGGTACCTCCACGCCGCACAGGTTTTCCCACCAAAACAACATGGATGGCAGCAATTTGGCACAGAAACTATGATACGTGGCCCCTCGTAACCATCTCCAACGTACACAAGCACTTTCCTCAGTCTGAAGAAACGCAGCAGGGGCACATGTGTAGCCAGCGCCAAGGCGTGCGCTCCACCAAGATAACTCTGCAAGCTCCATCAACCACACCCTCTCACACTGCCCCCTCACTCCCTCACCATGACATATACATCAAGACCTATGACACCCGGGACACAGTCTACACCAACCAAATGGGTAAGTTTCCCCACGTATTGTCCAGAGGCCACAGGTACCAGATGATCCTGTACCACACTGACAGCAACTCGATTTGGGTTGAGCCCACAAAGAATAGGATGGAGGGTGAACTCATCCTTGCACGCACCAGAGCTCTCTCCTGTATGCGGGCATGTGGAATCTCACCCAAGCGCCAGGTCCTTGACAACAAAGCATCCGCAGCATACAAGCAAGCCATCCTAGATTCAGGCATGACATACCACCTGATGCCACCTGATGACCACCGCCGCAATGTCGTCGAAAAGGCCATACAAAGATGGAAAGACCACTTCGTTGCTGTCCTCAGCAGCACAGCAGACAAATTTCCACTCCACCTGTGGTGCCAACTCATTCCACACAAGGAACAACAACTCAACCTCCTGCGTCAGTCCAATGCCAACCCCAGGATCTCCGCATATGCTCACCTCTATGGACCTCATAACTACAATGCATCACCCTTCGTTCCGCTCGGTTTGGAGGCCCTCGTTCATGACAAACGCCATTGATGCAAGACCTACGTGCAACACTGCTCCAGAGGATGGATCATTGGCACATCCACAGAGCACTACAGGTGCTGGAAAATATGGTCACCTACCACACGTAGCACTCGCATTGCCACCACTGTGTTCTTCAAACACAAGTACCTCACCAATCCATCCGTGTCCCCGACGGATGCCCTCATCGCTGCCACAGCCAATCTTGCTCAAGTCATTAAGCACAATTCCAAAGCACAGCATGTTGGGGCCAAAAACCTACAAGACCTCCAGCGCCCCGAGCAACTTTTCAGTGACGCCACAAAGCAACCGCCGTTACCACCAACACCAACCACACCAATCGCTTCCCATGCCCCACCTCCAAGGGTGCAAGCACATACGCAAATCCCCACTGCCTGGCTGCGGCCCTCCACCAGCCCCATTATATCTGATGATGAGGACAGTGACGACAAAATGGCGCCACCTCCAAGGGTGCCAACATGCCGCCCCATCCCCTTCATACCTCGCCCGCAACACACTACTACACCACCAGCTCTCAACACTCGTAGCCAAACCCGTTCCCTAATGCACGAGACCATACTACACTTCTTGGCCACACGTCACATTGGGATCACCGCCACCCAGGCCACACAACGGCGTTACCCACCCAACATGCTCCATGCAGTCCTAAATGACAAGACTGGTGAGTTAATGGAGTACCGTCACCTAACCCCAAATACCGTGACACCTGGCAGAACGCATATGGAAAAGAACTCGGCCGACTTGCGCAGGGCTTGCCCGGCATCGTCAAAGGCACCAACACCATTGCTTTCATCCAGTGAACACACGTACCGTAAGACCGATGGAAGGATGTGACGTATGGGCGTATTGTGGCTAACTTTTGCCCAGAAAAAGATGATCCGTATCGCATTCGCCTAACAGTTGGAGGTAACCGCATTAACTTCCCAGGCAACTGCGGCACGCCCACAGCCAACATGATCACTGTTAAAATACTCCTCAATAGCGTCATCTCTACAGTAAACGCCAAGTTCATGACCATTGACATAAAGGATTTTTATCTTAACATGCCCATGGAACGTCCAGAATACATGCGACTCAAACTAGCCGACATATCAGCCACCATCATTGATCTCTACCATCTACGAGACATTGCACAGGATGGATATATCTTTGTGCGCATTCAAAAGGGTATGTATGGACTCCCACAAGCTGGTATCATTGCGCAGCGACTCCTCGAACAACGCCTCCATGCCAACGGCTACCACCAAAGCAAAAGCAACCCCGGTTTCTGGACTCATCATTGGCAACCCATCTGCTTTGCCCTCTGTGTTGATGACTTCCGAGTGAGATATGTAGGAAAAGAACACGCCGATCATCTCATCAACAAACTTAAAGGCCACAATGACATCTCCACAGATTGGGAGGGGTGCCGCTACATCGGGCTTACCCTGCATTGGGACTACCGCAACCATCTCGTCCGCCTTTCCATGCCCGGCTACTGCGAAAAAGCTGGGCAGCGTTTCCATCACCCTAAGCCTACCAAACCGCAACATCAACCTTATCTCAGTGCGCCACGCACCTACGGCAGCAAACAACAATTGTGTGCCACTGCTGACACTTCACCAGCACTGGGAAAGCAACAAAAAACATTTGTACGGTGATCAAGAGTCTAAGATCAATCAAAGTGGGAGGGGGAAATATAAAACTCTGGGACCTTGTCCAAGAAAAGGTACTTTTCTTGTGTCTCTGTCTGTCAATGTAGAAAGGCAATATTTTGACATTCAGACATGACTGTAACATAAAAGGTATCTTAAATTGCTTCAAATGCAAACAGTGATCTTCTCTAGTCTCTGAAGAATTTAATTTTGTATTTTATGTCATGTGTCTCAAACATGGATATGCACTGTGATTGCGAACAGTTTCACAGTCAATATATTCCATATTGCAGTTTCCTTCTTTGTAATTCATTCCCACATGCCTTCAACATACAAATGCAGATTTACTAGTTTTGCATGGGGTATTTCTTCTCAACGACTTTTATCAAATGAGACCTTTATTTGTTCTCACAAAATCACATGAATCGTTGGTTGTATGTAATTTTTCCAGGTGAAATGGTTGCCTTTTCTCCAAAATGGCATTCATTAAGATAACAAAATGAGACCTAACTGAAAAAAATAATTCTTCTAACAAAACAAGATCATTTTTGTCAGTCAATGTCCTGGGGTTTGACATTGCTGCCCATTACTGCAATGGCGGATGGTTACTAGTGCGATGATGTATGTGTGAAGACTATAAATAAACTGAATTTTGAAGACCAATAAATATGGATGCATTGAGGTGTTTGTTTTGAAATGCCAGCAAGACCCGCAACTTTGCAAGTTTTTCTGCAATAGGTTGATAGTTGATCAATAGCTTGCTTTTTGTTAATAGTAGTCAACAATAAGTCAACCGCTAAGTTGATGGGTCAACCTTCTTGCAACTTTTTGGTCGACTGGAATTAATACTATCAACTTTTGTTTATATCCTTGTTGATATGTTGACCAACTATCGACTAGTGATGAAAATGTCTATAGTTGGTCAATAGTTGGTATGTACTACATATGAGCACCTATGTAACATGGTTGATGGTTGGTCAATATCAAGCATTGATAATATCGACTCACATAGTCAACATGTTGACTAAAAACATTCGTAGATCAACCTTCTGTGGACTTTTTCGTCAACAGGTGTTGATACTGTCTACTATTTAGTCAATATTTAATATTTTTTCAATCCGGTCGATAGTAGTCCATGGGGTAGATACTTAGGTTGATAGTTGCGCAAGTTTTAGCAAAGTTGCCTGTTTTGCATGTAACGGCAATAATCAAAAAGATTGGAAACACAAATTTATGTATTTGCAGTACATTCTATGGGACACAATTATGATTGGGATTTGTGAGATTTTTTTTCACTAATTTTGAGGTGGTTTGAGAATGAGATTTAATAACAAGCTGTACATGTTGGGACCCGTTTTGGCACCGTCCCAGTTCCGGCACTGGGCGAATTCGTCTCTGTTGTGGCACCACCATGGCAAGATCATTTAGTATTAGATTTTAGGCACCCAGTTCTCAAGTGGGGCGCCCAGTGCCAGCACTGGATCCCCATTTTGGCACTGTGTCAAAACGGAGACGAATTAGCCCAGTGCCAGCACTAGGACTTTGCAACATCACAGTACCAGAACTGGGACGGTGCCTAAACGGGTCCCAACATATACATGTGGTTACCGAGTTTACATTTTTGATCACCAATACACCACTGGATCTCTCCCCCCATTAACATTACTATTTTTGACCTCCGCATGAGGTACTTCACGGAGATGGGGACAATCTAACTTGCATAATTACACAAGCTACTGCTTAAGAAGGATCTAATAATAGAAGTGACACAAAGGGAGAACAAGTAGTGTGCTTAGGGATTTTCTTCTCATTACAGGCACTGGCAGAATGATAGTTTATTTCATCATGCCAAGCCCAGAATTTCAAGCAGAAACAATTCTATCTTTTGCCATTTACAGACTTTTTTTATATGGCTTCTCCATCAACTAACTCAGTGTTGATGTTCTTGTGCTATCAACTTGTGCTTCATGGTATGTACAATGGAATGAGTGTAATGATCACACATTTCATTCAGCTTTATCGAAGTTTTATCCTCACCACATCATTGAGTATTGTTTTAGATTTACGCTATGAATCTTTACAACCTTCCCAAAAAAATTTACAAAATTAATTCAATTATATTATTCTGCTTTTGCATGATAGAAAGCTAATAGGTTATTTCAGATACTGCATGTCAGTTTTCTTGATATGTAGATTTTTGGAGTTTTCTGTATAGTTTCTTGAGAGTTGCAGAGGTAGATGCAAGTAACCAGTTAGAGGCAAGCTGATTCAGTTTTCAGTTCTTGTTTTATTATACCAACAAACCACTGTATGGCAAAACAGCTGCATCTTTTCTAGAGGTACTTGAACAAACTATCCAGATGTGCTTTCACTTCCCATTTATTACAAACTTCAAGATTCAAATAACCAACGACATTTTAGTGGAGACACTCTTAATTTCTTGTAAGGCGGCATCACTTTTGTCTGTAACTGGAAGATCCATTAAACATTTTTGCCAAATAGAGACGCTGCATAGTTGAACTTTCCATTAAAAAAATTGGTTGTGTCATAAAAGTGTGATGATCAACATGAAGACATGACTAAGCCTTTTACTTTATGTAGAACGTGGTATGTTTATATAAAACAAAAATGCATCCGTAATGAAGTGTCAATCTTTTATTTTCATTGCCTTTGTAGAAATTTCAGCAAGGACACTAGACGTACAGCCTCATTGCACTATTGAAAGAGGGAAACACACCAATGTGCTGATCCTATTGTCGGCAAAGTAATGCTAATACAAAAATTAAGTTAAAATATATTTTACCACTCGAACCACTCTCCTCACTTAAAAATTTGATCTGACAAAAATCTCCTAGAAAATCAACTATTCATTTCATAAAAACATATTCTTTTGGAAGCACTATACAAAATGTGATGAAGCGTTCTCAAATGTGATTGACACAAATAAAAGCCACTACTAGAAGTTGTCCCTTTTTGTTTGCCAATTTTTACAGAAAAGACACGATTTTTAGACCCCTCCTAATGAACCTGCCTGTAATGTGTTGTCCTGCCTGTAATGTGTTGTATTTGAGTTTCTTGTCCTCTAAACTTGTCAAAACAGAGAGTGCCATTGACTAGGTAGTAGTGAAACTTGCAAAAAACAGTCTGAACGAAATTTCTTTGAGCTTTGAGGTCAAGTGCATCTCATTTTAGTTCAAACAGATGAAACACACTCATCCCACTTGAAGCAACCAAGACGTCAAAATATTTTAGGGATCAATCCCCATCTTTGATACCAACTGCTTGCAACTCACTTTCACCCAGATGAACTCCTACTAATTTCTATGAAGGAGTCTACAAATGCCAAACATTATATGGATACAAAGCAGTCAAATCTGGAGATGATAAAATCCTCCATGGCCAATAGTTGGTCTCAACGACCAACAAACTCAAAAAGAATAACCATGAAAACACAGTCACCAAGACAATGAGAGATGGCAAGCAGTGTGATTTGCTCGCACAAGTGCTTCTGGAGAAAAGTCTGCCAGTTTGTTTTGTCTTTCGGCATCCACCAGCCTTCTGGCAAACTGGGGATGATCATGTCATGGTTCTATGATAAGCCGTCATAAGAAAGATATCTTCAAACAGATCATCCCCCGACATTCAATTGTTGAGTTTCCACCCAATAGTTTGAATCCACTGCCCCCAAACCCCACCACCCTCCAAAAACAAAGCCACCCTGTTTTCAAGGAGGCAACAGAATTGGGTTTGCAAAAGGTAAGATCAGAAATCTTCCTGATCCTCATCTTGGTACTTCTCATCCTGATGGGAAAACAACCAGAAAGGGGACTGATGTCATCACTTTGCAATGGTCAATGTTGCAGAGAAACCTACTGCAGAGAAAAAATGTGTCATCATAGGAACTACATGACTCCATCAATAAGAGCCTTGACACAGTAGGTAAACAGATGGGTTCACTAACTCAGTTGAAGTTCATGTCACATAAACCATACTGCCTAAACAGTGAAATGCACCAATACCAAATTGGATTTTGATTGAAATCGGTAGAATTTTGATCTCCAGCACAAGGTAACTCTTTGAAGCCACAACAGCACACACTGATGGGATACACATATATGCTTCAAATGTCTTGTCACAAAACTGGGTCACATATCCAAGCCGCCAATCATGATAGAACCCGATGCTCTTTTAATGTAAATCCATAGTTATGTCCATAGTGGCTTAGGTGTAAAAACCTAGCCAACATTGATGTGTGTTTTCATGCCTCTCAATTTATTCTTCTTTCTGCTTCTCTTGAGCCCTAGTGTATGTCACAAATGGATTCTCTACCTTAGAAGACCTGAGAAAACTTCTTGAGATCATGTCATCATCAGTTGTATCACTGCTATACTAGCCAAAAACCAGCCAAAACACCCATCATGTTCTCCACATACAATCAAGTATGTACCTACAGTATGTGAGTATCACGTAAGTACTCTCTCATGTCCTCAGCCCAAAACGGCCCGTCCTAAGAGCCAACAAAATGCGTCGTCAAAACATGGGACTGTATTGACTACAAAATAGCTTGCATAAATTAGTTATCACCTAATTAACGACAAACGATGCATCTCGCTCTGCTCAGCAGTGATAACTAACGTTTTTCACCAATTAAAAACCTAACCACTCGACAATTGACCAACTAGTTTTACACCAATTAAAAACCTCACCACTCGACAATCAACCAACTCGTTTGCAACACAAACATGTCGTCACCCACAGCCAATGAAGCAGCTGTCCGCGAAGCCGTCCGGTTGACCATTGCACCCATGCCGATAGACAAAATCGTGGGCCAACCGTCGAATTCCACCATGAACGTGCTCAAACAGCAACTCGCCAAGATCGCCGCCGCCTTCAAGACAACCAGCTGGGGTGGGCGACACGGCCATCTCGCTCTCGTCCTCAACGACGCAGAGTACCAGACGGTCACCAACGTCTGACCTAAGCCGTTTTGCTGTAGTTTCTTCTATGTAGTAAACGGGTAGATACATGTTGTTGAAAGATTTTATTTATGAGAGTTACACTACTGAAATAGGTATTGCATGGTACACTAGGTAATCCATGCATCACCAAGCACAGGTGATCCTGTTAGAGATTGGAGGTGATTTAGGGCAGTTCCATGACTGCTCCTTTTCTCTCAACTGCCAACAGGAACTGTCCCATGAGAAGGTTTCTGAGAAAGAAATCCTCTCTTGGATATTTTGTCCAAGAAACACCTAGAATGTATATGGGTGTTTCTCAAGAAAGAAATTGTCTTTTGAATATTGTTTCTCAGAAACAATATCTTATGACTATTGTACTTCCTCTGTGTTACACAAAGGGAAGAGGACCATTGGAGGTTCCACCTGGAACCTCTTTGGGTTACCAGTTAAGGTAGATAATTGGCCTATGTCACTCGCCCCACGATTGGAGAATTAGCGTGGCTCGCGGAAAAGTAAAACCTCGGTGAGGAAAAAATCCGAATATGAGCCAGACTTGCAGAAAAACCGTTCTTGTTGAGGTTAAAAATGTGCAAGCTGCCTGTGACGATTTGTAATATGAAGTGTAAGTTCATGTGGAGAGGGAGATTTGTAATGGCTTATGATAAAGCTGGTTTGATTGTACTCTCCTAAGTCAAACTTATATTCTGACTTACTTCCGCATGTAACCCTGATTGTCTTATCCTATACTGTCTGTGATAGTCCAATTATCACTGGCATACCGACTGAATATTTGTGCGGGGTAAAATACCTTTGTTTACTAAAGCATTGCTTTCCACGGACCATGTGACCATAAATTTATGAGGATAATTTTGGGTCGGTTTGGTGTTGCCTGGTGTCTCCTATTGATTTGTCTGTGTGTGCAAAAGTGGAATGCCGAACAACAATTCCATCTTATGATTGCTACACTACAATTAGGCGATAGGCACTGCATAGTAGGTATGAGTGAATGGCATCTGAGTGTTTGTTTAGGTAAACATTGTGCCACTAGAAGCTGCTGACAGGACCATGATTGGTACAGCAGGCCAAGCATCTCCATGATTTGGTTGATGTTGAACTCTAGATAGCTATTCACTTTTTGGGTTTTGATATTTGAAGACTCTGGTTGACTTACACTGGGAAGCCAAATGAAATGCATATGGTCCGAAAGTGGAGTGTTGAAACTGCACCTTAATTGTCACGATGTGTGTACAATGTGGATATTGAACCAGGTCTAGGTACGAAGGTGCTGATAGTACAGGTATTCTGTTTGTTATCTTCTGCAATCCTTTGTGTTGGTATATTGTCCTTCAATTTGCTCTGTCACCCCTATGTATCCATGGGAATAGTTGCCCAAAGGGTCAGCTACCGGCAAGTGAACAATGTCAAGTCATACGTAATGTATTGACTATAGTCATTGGAAGGTCCAAGCATCAAGGTCTATGTCTTTTCGTACTATGAAGAGTACGGAATCAGTGTTTATGATATCCTTTTGTATTTTGTAGCAAGGATCCTCGAGGGAGGTCTGTACATGTATAACTCTTTTGTTGGTGGTAATGACATTGCAACATATTTAAATGTGCATGTGTGTACCTGTATTTATATTTTGTAAGACAGTTGTTGACTCTAATCTTATGGTTTATGGAACCATATTGTGACTTCACAGCAAGCATCATGGAGAAGTGAACTTTCCATGATATGTTAACAACGTAATAGTTGTGTTTCTCTTTGGATTTGTCTAAGCTAGTGAAGCGATACTACATTTCTGTGCATAGCTTCTTGAGTTGCATTTGTTTTGCATTGCATGCCAACAAGGTGCTACATGTCTCTCAGTAGAGATGTTCATGTTTGACTTATCCTTTGTGTGAGATGATATTCCTGTTTAACTAGGGATACTCACAATTCTATATGCTGTGGTTTTACAAGAACAAAGGTTGTGGATCGTTTTTGTTTGTGTGCTCATGTGATTATGAGGCTTATTTTATGGTTTGTTGTGCAACACATATGTGCACTACCTATGGTCATCCCGTTGTCTTTAGCAAAAAGACCCACGTGTTTCAGTGACTCTAAGAGTCCTTCCTTATGGACACCATATGTGCTCTCCATGGATAATTCTGAAGGTAAACCGTCAGAAGTTCTCACCAGAGAATCAAGTACTAGTTATTGAGTCTCAGTGAGACCATTATCTAGTAAGACACAGTTCTGTTGAATTCAATAATGTTAATCATGGTCAAGGATTCAATTTCTCTTATTCTGTGTATTATATGCACTCTAAGTTCAGCAAGCTGTACTAGAATGCGAGCATACCCAACCTGAGTTGGTGTTGCTCTAGACTTGTTGTGGTAACAAATGTCTAACATTAATGTGTCTCTTTTTTGTGTACGGTGTACCTCCTCCTCTACAATTCCAGTTGTGAGTGAGGCGAGACAATCATATTGTCTTACCCAAGGTTCTCCCTTGTACTGGACCACCCAGTAGCATGTGAGTTCCCTGTATGGGCGAATGTTTTAGCGAGTTTTCATCTGCTTGTAAGCATGGTGCTTTTGCCATGCGAAGACTTTGGGTCTATTATTAAGCCCTTGTTGTCTTTGTGCAGAGATGTTGTGTATTGGTTTGTCATGCAAACCTTTACTCGCTGCTTGGTAAGTCCATCCTAACCTTGTTTAAGGTGGACTCTCAAGCTAGCCTTTGGAGAAGATTATTACTCCAAATGAGTTCTATTGAGAACAGTATGGCCATCATTGACTCCATTGAATGTGCTTGTGAGGCACATGGAAAACCCATGATTGTTATTGCTAGCTCTGAGTAGGTATAACCTTCTTCAGTGTTTCTAGGCATGAACGGGTTCCAGATGCGTCAGTATCTAGTCTATGATTTTTTTTGACTTTTCATGAAGTCTTATGGTGTTTGCAGAGTTGAACATAGCAACATCTACAGTACTGTAAGAATTCTTTTGAGTTTAGACAGTTTTGCTAACTTTTTGTCCATATCTTATTTTAAGAATCACTTTTGATTTACAGTAATTTATGTTTGTTTGGGTGTTCTGTTCTTGTACAGCCAGTTCTGACGACGGCTGTCAATGAAACCCTCCAGTCGCCAAGGTAAATTGTCCTCGTTGTTTTTACTTGACTTTTGGACTGGTTGTGCTCTGTCTTTATAGGCTGTAAACCTACCTCGTTCAAAAAATAGAGGTAAACAGGCACGTTCTTCCAACACACTGAACTTCATCAAACAGTTTCTCTTGTCATGAGAAACCTCAGTAACGTGTATGAAATTGAGTTTGTAGTGTAAGTGTGTGTCTTTTTCTTTTATTTTGACACAGCTTGGAAGGTCTGCTATTTTACTCAACCCCAGAGGAGTTTTTCACAGGAGTGGTTAGCTCTGTGATCATGAGTATTTTTGCTCAAGAAGAGTCCTGCACTTAAGTGGTTAGCTATGTGCTTGGTATGTTGTGTCCAGGTTTTGTTTCAACTCTGGTTCACAGATTTTTGCAGACTTTGCATCAATTATCACTGGCAAGGTAAAATTGATCTTAACATATTTTATGTTGTTATTTGTTCGAAAATCTAGAACAATTCAAACTCAGTTCTTGCATTTGTCAAAGACTGAGGTCATATGCTGGCTTAGTCACTCTGGGTAACATGTACTCAGAAAAGTGTGTTTTGACAGGAATTTACTGCTTGTGCAATAAAAACATCGTGTGACTTTGCCCTTCCTTTTGAGTAGGAAGAACCCATCCTGCGTGCGCCAAGAGCTTGACACCTGCCTAGCTGGGTAAGGAAAACATATGGATGTTCCTAATTTTGGAACATGGGGGAAGCTTGGAACTACGTCCTTCTTGCTTTCACTGTTACTGTAGCAACACCGTGTCAGGGGTTCGAAACCCAACATGGTTTGATTTCCAGTTGCTTTTTTTGATACCTTTGCTTGTGAATAGTGCAGCATGGCACATGTGTACATTTCTCTACGTGGGAGAAGAGTTCATCTTCTTGAGAAAACAATTCATGATGCCAGAAGATTTCTTGACATTTTTGTTTTATTTTTACATGTAGCAAGGTATTTGAATATCAGGTTATTTTAACGTGACAGTAGAATTTTGATCAAGATTTTTCTCTAACGAGCTCTTTAATTTAAAATTAAATAATTCCGAATTTATATTTTCGGGCTCTAAATTCTATTTTCCTCGGACCAGAGGTTGTGCAGTGGCTATTCATAGCCAACTAGCTTTTCTTTCCATTTTGCCAAGCTCGGTAGCTTATATGCATGAAAGGAATACCACATGAGAAGAATTCTCACTTTAGTGGACTTTTCTCACTTTTTTGGTGGTATTTCAGAAAGAAATCAACAAGTTGCGTGTTTTTCTGTCAAAAACCGCAAAAAGTCAGCAGCATTCTTGCGCAAATTGGAAATTTGCGAGAATTTTGCTAAGAGTGTTTTTGGGGCACGATACGTAGTCGTTTTATGGGTCCTTCTTGCGCCCCCATGCGTGCTGGGACTGAGGAGACAATACTCCGCGTCACTCTGACGTCTTGACCGGTATGCGGCAATATATTGCGCTCCTATGCCCATGTGAGGAGTAGAACAATGTTCTCTCCAAGGCCGGTCCATCGCGCACTAGGGCTGAGCCCCGCGAGTCTAGGACACTTGATATGTGGTCGTTTTTTTCAGAGCGTCATCGCGAGGGCTGTGTCGTGAAACGTTTTGTGAAATGGGCTGTGCCGTGACGCACTCACATGGGAATGGGGCTAATCCACGATTGTGGGACTACGTCCTGCGCGGGCTCATTTCCCCTTGGGGATGTGTCTTACACTTTGGAAACCTGAAAACCGCGAACTTCCAGGGGAATCGCGAGTCAATTCAAGTGACCGAAACCTCTCGGGGGTCACGAGCAACCTTTTTAGGCCTTAGAGGCCATACGATTCTTCATAGGGTCATTTTATGCCCTAGAAGATCATGTTTTTTGTACTGCCCTAAGGCTATAAGTACATAGTACTCCGTGGTGTCACTGCATCTGCATGTGATCACGGGTACGGACTAATTTTAAGTCTAATCGTGTTTTTAGGTCTAAAAATAGACTACACACATATTGCTCTTTCGGAAAAAAAAAATAAACCGAGGCATTTATGTTTATTGCCTCCTCATTTTTAATGAGGGGCTGCTACTACCTAATAGGCACGTAAGCATTCGTGCCACAAGTGCGTATGATACGTCACAAGTGGTCTTTTTTTACGGCAAGTGCACTATGTGCTAAATGCGCACTCTGCTAACAAAAGCGGAGTATACCCGTGTCAAGTGGGATCTAGTCCTCACTGACATACAGGGGAATTCTTTTTCGCTACGTGTTTAAAAAAACACGTGCTGGCCTGTGAGTGAACTCACTTCAACTGGCTGAGTATGTGACTCGGGGCTCAGCTGTGGCAATATTGCTACTCTTGGGGTCAGGCAGCACAAGTTGCGCCACGTGTAACACACCAAGTGTATTGGACGGCTTCAAGCAACAGTGGACGACGGACAGACGAACCTACCATGGTCAACCACTGACAACAGCTGATGGATGATGGATGGTGGAACGACGGACAGACGCTCCGTTCTGATTGCGCGAAGGCTATCAATTGATAGTGACCTAAGTCGTTTTGCTGTAGTTTCTTCTATGTAGTAAACGGGTAGATACATGTTGTTGAAAGATTTTATTTATGAGAGTTACACTACTGAAATAGGTATTGCATGGTACACTAGGTAATCCATGCATCACCAAGCACAGGTGATCCTGTTAGAGATTGGAGGTGATTTAGGGCAGTTCCATGACTGCTCCTTTTCTCTCAACTGCCAACAGGAACTGTCCCATGAGAAGGTTTCTGAGAAAGAAATCCTCTCTTGGATATTTTGTCCAAGAAACACCTAGAATGTATATGGGTGTTTCTCAAGAAAGAAATTGTCTTTTGAATATTGTTTCTCAGAAACAATATCTTATGACTATTGTACTTCCTCTGTGTTACACAAAGGGAAGAGGACCATTGGAGGTTCCACCTGGAACCTCTTTGGGTTTACCAGTTAAGGTAGATAATTGGCCTATGTCAACGTCCCCACGCTTACCACCACACGTCTCGTCCTACCTCCCATCGTCCCAGCCAACCTCGCGAACAACACAACTCTCACCCACAGAACTCGCATCATGGCCGACCACAACCTTGAATGCCAAGAGTTTTGGAAACAGGAGAGTGTCGACGCCATCATCGTCGACAAGATAGTACGTGAAGCCGTCGATGCCGCGTACGTCGAAGAACTCAACAATGACTACATCGGCTACGGGGCCCAGACCATCAAGACTATCCTTGAGCACCTTCGAACTGAATGGTGCGTGGTCACCACACTGGAAAAGAAGCAGGCATCCGCTGCTCTCCATGTCCAATGGGATCTCACATCCCACATCACTAAGTTCGCTCGTGAACTCGACAAGCAACAGAAGCTCTGCCGAGACATCGACGTACCCGCTCCAGATGCCACCAAGGTCCAGTACTACATGGAAGGCATGTACTCGTCAGACATGTTTGACAACAAGGAAATGCAGGCATGGGAACTCAAGCCCTCCGCAGACAAGACGTGGGACTCCGCCAAAACTCACTTTGTCACCCTGTACAAGAGCAAGGAAAAGTTCAATGCGGAACGCGTAGCTCACACTGGCGGGTACGACAGCGCCAACACATTCATCAACACCGGCAGCATTGGCTCTACCTCCCTTGGAACCCTGTCCCCAAACGACCACCAAACCATACTCGAGTACACCAACAGTCTCGAAACTGCACTCGAACACACTCAAGAGCATGCCGCCGCTCTCACTACGACACAGGACCACCGCCTCAAGCAACTTGAAACCAAACAACAAGAACTCCTTACCCAGACCACCAAATTCATGGCGCTCCTCACAGCCCAACAAAACATCCCTACACCAGGCACCACCACTGGCGGCCAACAACGCACAGCACGCCGCAACACCCGAAGCACAACCGCCAAGAGTCCCCGCTACTGCAACTCCTGCAAGAAAAGCAACGTCTACCATGACGACGACGCCTGTTTTGCCCTTGAAAAGAACAAGGACAAACGTCCCCAATGGTACCTGGCCAAGATGTAGGATACTGTGGAGCCTAGTTTTAATTGTATTTTAAACAATGTGACTTCCACACATAGGTTCGAAGCACTAAACTACTGGACTCCACTAGCCGCATCTTCACACGACACACGCCGTGTCCGCTTCACCCTTCCTCCACACCACCGCACAACCAACAGCAAGCAATGGCGCTCGGAATGCACTAACAAACCCACTCACACAATTCACCCACTCAAACTCACAGGCACTATCAACAGCCACAGCACAGCAACCCGCATGTCACCCCGCACCATCAAGGAAGGCATCAACAACGGTTCCATCCCATCAGCAGTCAGTGACACTGGCGCCACCTCCACAGCAGGTACCCTACATGACCCATTCATCCACTCTAAGACCCGCTCCACCAAAATTTTTATGTTACCCACAGGAACCACCACCGCCACCACAATCCAAGCGCAGCTCCTCCTCAACGTACGTCTGCCTGCCAACACAGTCGACATTGTACCAAACCTTCACCAAACACTACTCAGTGGTGGCAAATTCGCCGACGCCAACTACACAGCCGTGTACAACAAACACGAAGTCAACTTCTATGACTCCGCCACTATCAACATCACCGAACGCGCAGTCCTCACTGGCTATCGCTGCCCACACACAGGCCTCTGGCGAATTCCACTCCGTCCCATCATTGTAAATGAAAACACTGATACCCTCATCCTTGATTCCAAATGCGGGCTACAATCCACTCAGCCTAGATATCATGTACCTACACCTACACACATCCGAGAACACCTACAAGCCTCCCTACAATGCAACACAGACCATATACTCAATGTGTATGACCTCCCCAGCATAGAACAGTCCATACGATACCTCCACGCAGCAGCTGGTTTACCTACTAAATCAACATGGCTGGCAGCCATTCGCAAAGGGAACTACAGCACATGGCCTCTCATCACTGTCAAAAACGTCCACAAACACTTTCCTCAATCTGAGGAAACACAACAGGGACACATGAGGAACCAACGTCAAGGCACAAGATCCTCCAAACAGGCCCTTCCCCAAGCGGAACCTCGTACACCTCTCCCACAACTACATGACATCTTTATCCGGACCTATGACACCCACAGCACCCTCTACACAGATCAAACTGGTAAGTTCCCTCATCTCTCCAGTCAAGGAAATCGGTACCAAATGATTCTGTATCATGTTGACAGCAACTCCATATGGGCCGAACCTACCAAGAACAAAACCAAAGGCGAACTCATCCTAGCACGTAACCGCACCCTTCAACGCATGAAAGCCTGTGGAATCCAACCCACCCGACAGGTCTTGGACAATGAAATGTCTGCCGCATACAAACTCGCCATCACCGCATCAGGCATGACCTATCAACTTGTCCCACCTGACGACCATCGACGTAACATTGCAGAAAAAGCTATCCAAACCTGGAAGGATCACTTCATTGCCGTCATCAGTGGCACAGACACTAAATTTCCCCTCCACCTTTGGTGCCAATTACTACCACAGATGGAACACCAACTCTGTCTTCTACGGCAATCCAATGCACACCCCCACATTTCCTCCCACACGCATCTATATGGCCATCATGACTACAATGCACACCCTTTTGTCCCCCTGGGCATGGAAGCCCTTGTCCATGACAAACCCCACCGCTGCAAATCTTTTGCCCAACACTGCACCAAAGGGTATGTCATCGGCACATCCCACAAGCACTACCGCTGCTGGAAAGTATGGACACCGACTTCGCGCACCACCCGTATCTCTGCCACAGTCTTCTTCAAACACAAGTACATCACCAACCCCTCCGTCACCCCTGCAGACGCAATCATAGCAGCCGCTGCAAACCTGTCTCATCTACTCACAAACAATCTCCAGGCCCATCACAACAACATAGTCAACCAATCGGATCTCACCCAACTACAAATCCTATCACAACCATCGCCTCCCCCGCAACACAATGCAACACATTATCAACAACACTCACCAAACGCAACACACCCGTCCCCACCAGCAGCAGTTTCCGACTATGACAGCGACTCCGGTGACAGTGACGACAAATCAATCACCATCCCACACCCGGTGTCCCGGCTGCCTCTGCAACCTCCAAGGGTGTCACCACAACAAACCAAGACACCACTTCCAAGGGTGTCAGCACCCCCCACCTCCCCGGCATACAACACGCGCAGTCGCGCACATACAATCACACAGGAAACCATCCTACACCTGCTCCACAACACCCAAACACCGCTCACACCACAAAGTGCAGCAACCAGGCCTTTTCCCTGTGATGCACTCTCAGCCATACTCGACACCGACACTGGAGAACTCCTTGGGTATCGCCATCTCATCAAAAACCCAAAGTACTGCACCATATGGAAAAATGCATATGGCAAAGAACTCGGTCATCTTGCCCAAGGTATCCCTCGCACTGTCAAAGGCACCAACACCATAGTCTTCATTGCGTACAACAAAATCCCTCCGCAACGTCGAAAGGACATCACCTACGGACACATCGTTGCCAACTACCGACCTGAGAAGGAAGACCCTTATCGCATTCGACTCACAGTTGGCGGTAACAGAATCACTTACCCTGGCGACTGCGACACACCAACAGCTGACATGCTCACCACCAAGATTCTCCTCAACAGCGTCATCTCCACAAAAGGAGCACGGTTCATGATCATCGACATCAAGGATTTCTACCTCAACACACCAATGGTTTGCCCTGAATACATGCGACTCAAACTATCCGACATTCCAGAAGACATCATAGAACTCTACAAACTTGACAAACTTGTCACTACCGATGGATACATCTATGTCCTGATCCAAAAAGGAATGTACGGTCTCCCACAGGCTGGCATCATCGCTCAACAACTCCTTGAAAAAAGGTTGGACCTCAAAGGCTACCGGCAAAGTTCCATCACACCTGGTTTCTGGAAACACGACTGGCGCCCTATCTCCTTCACTCTGTGTGTTGACGACTTCGGTGTCAAATATGTTGGCATCAAACATGCACATCACCTTCTACAAACTCTCTACGAACACTACGAAACGTCACAAAACTGGAAGGGTGAGAGATACCTCGGGCTCACAATCGCATGGGACTATAACCTCCAACAAGTACAACTCTCCATGCCAGGATACTGCAAAAAAGCCGGCCACCGTTTTCACCACCCTGTTCCCATTAAACCACAGCATCAACCCTATCCCCATACACCCCGCACTTATGGAGCCAAACAACAGTTTGTCGACACTGCGGATGACTCAGCGTTACTCTCCAACACCGACAAAACCTTCGTCCAGGAAGTCATCGGAGTCTTCCTGTACTATGCACGAGCTGTGGATTGCACCATGCTACCTGCACTGGGGTCCCTTGCCACCCAACAATCAGCACCAACAAGAACTACGCCATGACACACCCAGACGCCATGATAACCTATTGCGCCAGTAACATGATCCTCGCCGTCCACAGCAACGCATCCTATCTATCGGGAACAAAAGCACACAGCCGGGCCGGGGGACATTTTTTCCTATCAGAAGACGATCCGTCCCCTCGCAACAACAGCGCCGTCTTAAACCTCGCACAAATCATCAAACCAGTCATGTCTTCTGCAGCTGAAGCCGAACTAGGAGCACTGTACATCAATGCACGGGAAACAATACCACAACGACACCTTCTCAATGAACTGGGACATCCACAACCTCCAACTCCCATACAAATTGACAACTCCACAGCCCTAGGAGTGGTCACCAACATCATCCAACCCAAGCGCACCAAAGCAATGGATCATTGGCTCCGTTGTCGCGAAAATCAAAAACAGCTTCGCACCTATTGGCGCGCAGGAGCCTCTAACTTAGCGGACTACGTCACGAAACATCATCCCGCCATTCATCATCATGCTGTTCGCCACATATACCTCACGACACCTACGAAACTTCTCGACCTACGACACAAGGCACACAACATACTAAAAGTTGCAACCACACTCCCTACCCTTTCCCCACATGCTTGTGCCGCTTAAAACAATACCAAGACACACCTGATGGGTTCTTACACTGCAAGGGTGTGCTATACTAGCCAAAAACCAGCCAAATCACCCATCATGTTCTCCACATACAATCAAGTATGTACCTACAGTATGTGAGTATCACGTAAGTACTCTCTCATGTCCTCAGCCCAAAACGGCCCGTCCTAAGAGCCAACGAAATGCGTCATCAAAACGTGGGGCTGTATTGACTACAAAATAGCTTGCATAAATTAGTTATCACCTAATTAACAACGAACGATGCATCTCGCTCTGCTCAGCAAACAGGGATTATGTCCTTTTGAAAATTTTGTACTCCTCCAAGGGCAAACCTGAAAATGTCATATGGTGATGTCTGCTACAGAAACAGCCACCTTTTTCTTAAAGATGTATCCACCTGATCTTTTCTAAAACTATGGAACTACAGCAAATCATTCTTTTTAAACAAACCCTTCTGTGACAAAGCATTGTTCTAAATATTTACTTCAATAAGATGCACAAAATCAAACGGATTGAAAATTTGATAAAACCTAAATGACCATCAGATTAAGCATTACATCCAAAGAATACTCCATTCCATTTACTCTCCAATGGCATCGACATATCTTGAGCTTGACATAGATTGAAGGTGACTGGGGAGAAACAAATAATACTAAGAATCTGTGAGGCAAAAGAGTTCTTATTATAATCAAATTTGCCGAGCGCGTGCCACTGGCACTTGTATGTGAGTTCTGGTGGCATCATCTCAGCCGCATGAATGCCATATGGCGAGTGCTGATTGTGCAGCGTCAAGTTCCACCATGTGAAGAGGATCCACCTTTTTAGTGAATCGAAAGCCTATTGAGTGTAGAGGTTTCCAGATGTGACTGCCATATGCAAGGTCATATGTGGATAAGCAAGAAATGAGGATACTGGGGTGCAACAGGTTTACTTTTATTGTGATTCAATCGTCAATTGGTACTCCTAACTTGTTTATTTTCATCTGTGACTAATCCTTATAGGTTAAACTAAACTAGAAGACAAAGTAGTCAGTATTTTTGAACCCCAATGCCTCAAGATTTGGAATGCACGCAAACTTTATCATAGGTGGGGGCCCACACATCAGAATTTGAGTACTTCCATCGCTTGCACACTTGGGCAAATGAGTGTCAATCATTTCTTTAGTAATGAAACCTGTGCTGTGCTTCCAGTTAGCCGGTGGACGATCAAGAGTGTAATGTAATTTAAAACGAATGGGATACTTTTCAAGGCATTCCTCGAGTTCTTTCCGGACAAGAATGTCATCTTCGGTTTGATTGGCATAGATTAGAGATACGGTTATATCTGAGTTGGGTTCGTCGCGGAGGACTGCATTAATAATTTGAAGCATTGGGGTGATTCCGGTGCCTCCTGCTATCATCCCAAAGTGTCTGGCAGTTCGATGTTGGTCTGGATCTTTCTTAAGGAGTGGATGCACTGTGAACTTTCCATCCTGGTGGTATGTCATGTGACCTAGTTTCAACATGGTGATGAATAAGTGAGAAAGAGGATGCTGCGAAATGTTCGAACAAAATAATCAACATGCCGAAGGCAGGGGCAACTGCACAATGATTCAGTCAGTTCAAGCTACAGATTCCATGATATTCACTTTCGTCCCTTTTGAATAAACGTAGATCGTTCGAAATCGTAACACTCAAATGACCGTCGTGAGAACGTAAGGATATTTTTTCTTCATTCTGCGTGTCGATTCCTTCAATCGTGCACCATTTGACATGAAGTAATGACGCGAATATAATCGCAACACTCACCCTTGGGCCCCCTCATCTCCACTGCATCCCCGACTTCCAACGAGTCCAAATGCTGGCTCATCTTCCCTCCCTCAGGAAACTTCGGGTGAACTCCAGCTTTGTAGACCTTAATAACAAACGTAACACTTCCCGGTGTGTCATCACCTGTCACCGGAGTGTAGCTACGTTGGTGATTCTTGGTGCTTCCATCGGGCAGCGTCTCGGTAAATTTCAACGTGATATGCTGACCAATAGGCAATCCTAACAAGCCGTCCGGACCATTGGGCAATCCGAATGTAAAGCGGCGTGTATCGTGGCTGATGGATTCTTTCTTGATGAGAGGTAGGGGGGTGAACTCGACTTTATCGAGAGCCGGCTTTTTCTTCCCCTTTGATAAGAAGGTGAGCCAAAAGGAGGAAATGAAGATCGATGTTATGACTACGGCTACCACCGCGGTTAATAGCGCTGCTGTGTCGGCTTCTTTCATCTTCTGCAAGGAGACAGTGTTTATTTAATGTGGATGCGTTTCTTTGGTCTCTTGACAAGGACAATGAATGCTTCTACCGGGCTATCGTATGGTAACATAAAACGCTTTACTGTGTCCTTTCGTCAGTTTCGTCATCATTGTTAATCGAAGTATGTTTTATTATGACATCAACACCAAGTTGCGTGCAAAGTGGTGTGGGTGGCGAATGATGTAGAGGAAGCAGTGGTTAAAAATTGCGTGCGTGGTCGACAGGTTTTGGCGTGAGGCACGGAGGTGGAGAGGTTTATCAATGCAAGGCACAGGTATAGGAAGTGTTCTACGTAAAGAGGAACTGGATTTTTTTGCAAAATATTGATTCCTATGTAGCCAATGGACGAAAAAATGTCGCAATGTCCCGGTTTCTTGCATGATTATGTTAGTAGGTATAGTACAATAATCCCATTAAGGCACCGTCCCAGTTCTAGAACTGGACGAAAAAATTCGTCGGGGTTCAGGGAATACCAGGAAAATTGATTATTTACTAAAAGACATATCTATGTGAGTAAGCTATAACTGGACGTGTACATTAGTAGGGTAGTACTACCATACCTACAGTAGTAGATGATCTGTCAAAGTAATTAGGCATAACGTTATGATACTATAATATTATACACGACTGATTCGAAATGCACTAAAAGGAATGGATACCATCTACATATACCGTATATCACGGAGCATAAGACCCCACGGATTATAAGATCCTCTTGGCCAATTTTGCCGACATTTGTGTTTTTTACTGTGTTAACTTGCTGCGGACATTCTAAATCTATGTTAGATTGTTTCTCCATAACAAGAGCAATGCACCCATATGCACAGCTCCCAGTAACTCCGGCTGGTTGTCGAGTTATGTCAAAAAGCCGTAAAATTCACTACATGTTGCTGCCTCGTCGGTACCAAAAAAAATATGCAGATTGTTTTGGTTGGCTTCCTTCCCTCTGATCACGGTCGCAGTTGTGAAGAGCATCCATATGGATGTGGAAATGCCTTCATCGAAGTAGAGGGCAATGGTGTGGGCCGTTTGATCCGTTTGCGTTTTGTTGAGAACACCCATCTTGCTGGATACGAGATGAAAGATGATGGCACAGATGGTTGCCGCGTTTGTTTTGCTGCTCGTGAGTATGCGACTGGGAACACTGCGGCCAAACTGGACGGCGCGATTTGGATGATCACAGACGTGGTGACGCCTGATTGCGCCAACAGTAGCATGAGGGCGCTATACCATCGCAACCGTGGATATGCATATGCAGAGCTTGTTTATCTAAACACTCTAAAATAATTAATCGTTCAATTTAAAAATATCTTTAATTTAAACCCACTCGTACCCCTGCTTCTTCCATGCATTCCTCCCCATTTCTGTAGTCATCATGGTGTATGCGTCAAGCAGCCACTCAGCAACCTGTTTGCGGCTGGGTTCTTTTGCAATCCCGTTTGCTATTCCCGCACCATCTGTCATCCAATCCTCCCACAGTTTCGTCAGCCTTGTTTTGATTGGCTTGTTAATCCCAACGTCCACGGGCTGACAAAGGTACGTACAGCCCGCGGGAACGTGGATGACCTCAATCCCAATCGAATGAATTCTGTTGACGACCGAACCCATTTGATGGACACGATCGGCGTCCAACACAAGGATGGGTGGCTGCAGTGAAGGATTGTTTGCGTCACGATCGACCTTCCATGGCATCAAGATGACATCAATCCATTCATTCATGAGTGCCTCGTCCATCCAGGCTTTGGGTTGGCAGGCATACTTACCTGCAGCAGGGTACGTCACGAATTCGCGTTGCACAATTCGTCGGTTCCGCTGACCCTTGAAAAAAAGGAATGGGGTCAACAACTTCCCACTTGCAGTGACGGTTACGGCGAGTGTGACACGCTTTGTGTCGCTTGTCAACAATCTTCCTTGAACTGTCTTGGCGCCTTTGACGTTTAGCGTCTTATTCGCATGATACGAATATGGGATCGGCGTCTGATCCATATTCAATATGTCGTCAAGATTCCTTCCTTGCAATTTAAGTTTCATCGTTGCAATGAAGTCCTTCGCAGCGTCCTCTGTCTGTGTGTGGTGCTTCTGTGCAGTGTGTGTCGCTGCGCGTTGCGTAAGGCCCATAGACTTGGTGAAGCGATGAATCACTACAGCCTTGGCTCTCTCTGTTTTGTGTCTGAAAACAGGGAGAATACGTGCCGCCTCTCGCCCAACCATCCTGTTCGTGAGCTGAATACCCTGGGCGCGGATCTTGAGACGAATTGCAGACAAAACACTTGTATGCCCTTGATGGATTTTACGAGCTGTGCCTTTTGTGTTGTAGCCCACGAACTCGTCCGTTGCATTGACGTTGTCAACCTTCGTGAGCAATGTCTTCCAGCGACGGTAGTACAGAGGAGAAATGCGGACGTGAGCACAGGCCGCGCCAAGAGTCTCACCACGTGCGACGAGCTCATCAATTGTTTGAACGAAGCAGCGCTTCGTCTTGATTTCGTAAGACTTCCGGGTCACGGGGACTTTAGGGCCAACGGCCACAACATCAGTGGTGACAGCAGCAGCGTTGTCCGTCATTTTTGCTGGTTCGTCAGTTCATGCCTTGTCTTCTCCAAGCTCAAGAAGTGGAATTGAATTGAGGCAATCCACAAATTGATGTGCCACAAAGTGACGATGTGTGGACCATGCTACAAAAAGGAGGGCGATGAGTGGGCAAGAGAGACGAATTTGAAAAATGCACACACAATTCACGAACAATTTGGCGTGATGTGTTGTGAAATACAATACCATCCCATCGTATGGTAAATAGCAAAGATACAATTAATTTTTTACCATGATAACTTGACTAACTGAGGTTGAGGGAAGCTAGCAAAATAGTAATGTAGGATATGTATTATTGTATGGCATCATATCACTATTTTCAATTGATAAGACAATTGTAACAGATAACTTTATTTTTGACAAAAGTTCTTTTCACTTACTGGAAAAAATAGGAAAAATATACTTAGATCAAGAAACAGCCTTATGTAGGAACAATACAATAATCATATGTTGTTTTATTGAAAATGATCTGGTTGAAAATAAAAAAAATCTTTGAAAATCCCATCGAACATAAGCACAACCGCTCCATGACGAAACAATATCGCCTTTTTCGAAATAGCCTTATCTCTCTGAAATGGCTTATCTCTCGGGAATAGCGCTATAAATAAGACCATTTCCGATGAATAAGCTTATACCCGAGGAATAAGCTTATTCGAGGAATAAGCTTATTCGAGGAATAAGCTTATTCCCAAGATTTACAAGACTAAGTACTATTCCTATGTAGACATGCTTCTTATTTCCGAGAGGTTTGGCTATAACCGAGAGATAAGGCTATAACCGAGAGATAAGGCTATAACCGAGAAATAAGACTATAACCGAGACTCGGTTATAGTCTTATTCCTCGGTTATTGCCTTATCTCTCGGAAATAGAAATAAGCTTATTCTTGTTCGAAAATTTGCATTACTTCGATAGTACTAATGTAAATATTCATTACCTAGTATTGAAGACCTTGCGCAATTCGTGTTGTCATCGAAATTCAAACACAAATGCGAATTATCTGTTCAAGTCGTCAATCCTACGTATGTAATGTTCGTCTCTCACAAAATCCAGTACAGCTGGTGAAATTGGAGGGACGTTGTATACCGTACCTAAGTTTTGTTCACTCCCTCTGAACGAAAATATTAAATATTTCGTATACCTCAACTATTGCACAGTTTCCCTCAACCTCACTTGACACGGATTATAATATCTATTGAAAAGTATCTTATGACATTTGGGGGGTCTTATGCTCCGTGATATACGGTAATATAGAAACACGAATTCAAACTCTATTAAGCAGTATTAGAATCTAAACAGATTTACGAGTTTTCTCTAAAATAGATATTTAAAATTTGTTAGATCTAGAGTGTATGATTTAGAAAAATCATATGGCTAGAAAAGAACTAATCATCTAACTTCAAAAATCTACTTCTAATGTAGAAAATCTAAGATCTGTGATCATTGCTAACCTATGATTTCACGTCCTAGGCAGCTATCAGTTTTGATCTATTCTTCTTCAAAATAGATCTAATCGTGAATAGATCTTCTCATGAAAGTCTTGATTTCGTCTTTAAGGCTTAAATAAAATAGCCACCTATTGAGGTCGGCAAAAATATTGGGGATTGGTTTTCTTTTGGAGAATTAGTTTTCTTTTGGCATTTACCAATCTTCGTACTATTCCTACGTGAAAACGATAAGGTATCCGGTTTTCTTTTTGGAGATTGGCTTTTCTTTTGGAGATTGGCTTTTCCGTTCACCATTAAAGGTAATTAAAAGCCGGTCCTGTGCCTGTTCACGTATCTGATCGCCAGTTTGTCACCACGTCACGCGAATGCGCAGGTATCCTCATGAGAACCATTGTAGACACGAACCATTGGATGACACAGTATGACATCATACCGTAAGACCTGTGAATGAGTTCTGCGGAATCACGAATCACGTACTTCAAGATATATACGACCTGTTCCTACTACGAGGTATGCTAGGTGTGTCTTTTCTCTATCTCTAGAGGTAGAGAGTAAAGCTACCAAGAAGATTGTATGGTAAGTAGGTACGATGGGTAGTGCACATACACTACCTACCGGTAGCTTCACAGCGAATTCAAATGCATAATGTTATACGAATATTATGTTGCCTGATCTAATATGTCTTATCTACAGATCCGAGGAAAAGTTTATACAATACTATGACTATTAACGGAAGTCATGGCAAGACATCATAATATTATTATGTTACCTACTCTGTTATGGAAGTAACTACTAATCATATAAAAAATAAACGTAGTTCCCTTAACCCCGTCCAGTTCTACGGTAATTACCGGTGTATAACGCCAATCGGAACGCGAATTTTTTAAGAACATGAATAGAGCACATCTGGCCTAGTCGTATTCGAGGGTGCACGTTATTGGACTAGTCGTAACTCATAAAGACAGGTATTTCCGTAAATTTTTCATGTTGAAGTTGTTGATCCACATGTTCCCGGTTTTTGAGAACCACCAATCCATCAGAATTTTCCTCGCGTCTGCATGGGACAGCAACATAACACGATGATAACACGATGTGCTGTAGTAATTTTTGGCCGTCACTGGCGCTTGTGGTGTATGACAACATATTGGGGTGGTGATATGTCTCTAGAGGTAATTTTTCACGAGGAATCCAACGGTGATGTCCGCTTGGTTGTACGACGTCGTCTTCTATGAGTTTCTGCAAAAAAGTTACGGAGGTGAGGGATCGGAGTTATGAAACTGTTATTTAGTTTGAAAAAGAGTTAGTAGAACTAAACTGAGAAGAATGAAAGATTTGAAAATCATACTTAATAAGAACCGGAAATCTTTCCGTCCGCTAATCGTAGAAATCCAGGGCTTATGATAGCCAGTCGTGTCAAAGTGACCTTGCCGTTGAGAGTAAGTCATAGACCGGGCAAGTCCACATGATGTGTGTAGAAATTTCAAAAATGATAGTCAAACGTGTAAGAGGTACTGACCGATTAATAACAGTTTGACAGTTTAACAACTGACAACCTTTAAAATGACAAAGTTATTGATTAAATCATTGGTGTCTTCGTGTAAATAAAATGATTACCGATCTGTGAAAGGTTCTGACCGATTAATAACAGTTTGACAGATTAACAACTGTCAACCTTTAAAATGACAAGGTATTTTTTTGACAGATGCGACACTGACGCACGACTGATTTGGAGAAAATTGTCTAGAGTCCACAATTTCCTCGAGAAGCTGTCAACGTTCGTAAAATAAATTAAATAAGCTCAAAGTAGTGTTGTAAGAAACGACCTGTCGCTGACAGTTTGAACCTCAAAAACTATGTTTTCAATTTAGTATACATAGGTATTTTCATTAAACAGTTATCTTTTCTTTTTTCTGTTAAATCCCTCACCTCCTACGACTAGTCCAGATCTGGACTAGTCGTTACGTCTTGTCCAGATCTGGACTAGTCATCTGATTGGCGATAAGAACCACCGGTGTATAAGAACCACCACTCAAAATGACCCATTTCAACGGACATTTTCCGTTTCGGTCAATTAACACACTCTGTTGCCTCTAAACAGAGGTCATTTAGATTCTCCTCATCGTGAACAATACGCCGATGTGTTTAGGTCCACACGGGTCCCATTATTCACTAAGTTACATTACTATGACCAAAAACTCACCACACATCATGCTCACAACAAACACACACATCACATGGATGAGAAATGGTTGAAAGGGTACATAGTGGCTACCTCCGAGTAAATAGGGTAATTTTTTCAGATACATTTATTTTTTCATTGCGGTGGGGAGACTAACCTCATTCGTAGTATAAGTACCACCTATTGTATCTTTTGAAAATGACCCGACATTTTGTGGTTCTTATGCACCAGTAATTAAGGTAGAACTGGACATTTTTCTCCCCGCTGGGGCACCGTGCCTGAATGGGGTGCCCAGTTCTAGAACTGGACGTCCCAGTTCTAGAACTGGCTGACTACCTTAATTGTTCTAAGTGTCTAGATGTTCAAATATCCAGTCCCAGATGTATACTTTAGAACTGATTTGGGACAGTTTTTAAGAAATGACTAGATACCACAATTACTTTTGGCATCAACTGTCCCAAATATTGTTTTTTGCGTGATTTCCCGATGAATACATAGAGAATTCTTGATACATCCATCATGCCCATCACCATTTATCTCAGCGTCCCCCATCATCATTTTGTTCTGACACCATGACGCACTGACTGATCCACGAGCAGAATGTTGTCACTTGTTCCTGCGTCTTCCACGCATTATCGCATCAAGATGCTTGCGCTGATTCTAGCACTCTGTGCATATTCAAACAGCATTGGCGAATGCACGTGGCTGTACTGGGAAGCTGTTTTATACCCTTTGAAGTCTCCGTGGAATCATCTTTTTCATTATGCAGACCCATCTTCCTTCCTGTTGATGACAGGACTAACTTGTGAAGCATTTAATATGCTCCACGACCTTCTCAAACCGCCCGGACATCCAGGGTTTGAGATATTTTTGGTCAGTTTTGGTCAGTTTCCCCAAAATGGTCAATGCATTTACCAGATTATAAGTTATTAATTGACTCCAAAGTACTATCCTTTTCAGTAAAAAATCATTTTTGCTATATTCATCTCTCAAACTTCATAAAACACACATCATTTGGGTCAAAAAAACCACTGCAGGGTCATTCTGCGTCGTGGAAAAACCCTACAACACACCTGATTCCGCGGTTCTGTACATAACAATGTCACAAACATACCGCCGATTGCGTAAACAAAGAAATACCAATGTTATATACAAATCATTTCCAAGAAAAAATGAACATGACACATCTCTGAAAAAACACTCTTACCTGAGGTCAGGGCATATTGCCTGGCCCATGTACTCTTCCAAAAAGAGACCAGAAAATCCATCGTTATATATGTTGGATCCCGTTTTGAAAACCGCCCATTATCGATAATGGACGATCCAGCATCGATACTGGGATGTGCGGTTCCAGTATTGATGGCGGGGCCTGTAAAAGTAGGGCATTTTCAATATGGGGATCGCAATCTTGTGACGTTTGTGAATGGGTAGGGCATGTTCTTTTTTGGCAACACAACATATTGGGCGCACCCAGCATCGATACTGGGCGTCCAATATTGATCTAATAATTGACAACCGCGTACTGATGTCTCCATTATTGATACTGGAATCGCAAGGGCCGTTCTAACGTGCTGAAATTATCAATATGGGAATATTATCAAAATGAGCTACGCTGCAAAAAATCCCAGTATAGATACTGGGTGTCCAGAATCAGAATTGGCATCCCGATATTGAAAGAAGGGGCAGGTAACGGGCCCCTCCATCAATACTGGAACCGCGCGTCCCAGTATCGATGCTGGATCGTCCAATATCGATAATGGATGGTTTTCAAAACGGGATCCTACATATACACAACAACATTGCCAAAAGCAAAACCTTTCCCTATCCAGTCTCACCTGTTGTTCTTTGTGGTTATATATGTTGGACCCCATATTGAAAACCGCCCATTATAGATAATGGACGACCCAGCATCGATACTGGGACGAGCGGTTCCAGTATTGATGGCGGGGCCCGTTAACTGCCCCTTCTTTCAATATCGGGATGCCAATTCTGATTCTGGACGCCCAGTATCTATACTGAGATTTTTGCAGCGTAGCCCATTTTGATAATGTTCCCATATTGATAATTTCAGCACTTTAGAACTGCCCTTACTTCCGTTGTCAATTATTTTTACACTAGATCAATATTGTCGCCAAAAAAAGAACACAGCCTACCCATCCACAAACGTCACAAGATCGCGATCCCCATATTGAAAGTGCCCGATTTTTACGGGCCCCGCCATCAATACTGGAACCGCGCGTCCCAGTATCGATGCTGGGTCGTCCATTATCTATAATGGGTGGTTTTCAATATGGGGTCCAACATATACATAACCAAGATGTAAACATACCAAATCCCACCATCCTGGTAGAACTTCAGTGATTGAAAAGCGACAATGCCGTCATCAATTCATGCAATCCAAAAATATCGACACCATACTTCCTGCGCTATCCAAAAACATCGACACCATACTTCAGCACAATCCAAAAATATCGACACCATATTTCATGCAATCCAAAAATATCGACACCATACTTCCTGCGCAATCCAAAAACATCGACACCATACTTCCGCGCAATCCAAAAATATCAATACCATACCATACTTCATGCAATCCAAAAATATCGACACCATACTTCCTGTGCTATCCAAAAACATCGACACCATACTTCCGCGCAATCCAAAAATATCGACACCATACTTCATGCAATCCAAAAATATCGACACCATACTTCCTGCGCAATCCAAAAACATCGACACCATACACAGGGGTGGGTTTCTCACCTTTCTCTATCCCAAACATATTCTTGTTTAATACATAACACCGTTCCAAAAATAACATTCTTTGAGATCCCTCATTTCTCCTGTGCTTTCCTCTTTTTCGACGGTGACCAATCATGAAAGTCCATAGGTACTTCCAGCCAGGGTACCTCGTTCCTTTTCTGCTTGTGTTTAAACTTACCCTTTCACGCGTCTTCATGCAATCTCTCCCAGTGTGCCGCTTCCTCCCTCACTCTTTCGCAGAATACGAAAAGGCCCGGTTTCAGTGAATCAAATAAGTTATTAAACTCCCTGTTGTACCGTTCCATCACATTATTGGTACGTTGATGACTTGATGTACATTTTTGGAAATGAGTGTGTTAGTCGTCACGACAATACTATGCATCCTTAAATTTCTCAAACACTTACATGTCCCATCTCCAGTCGCTGTTCTCGTCTGAGTTGTAGTTGTACATGCTAATCAATTTCTTCTTGAACCAAGTCTGGATGAAATAGTCATCCAAGAAATCGTCGAATTGTCTCTTGTCATTCCGTTTTAATCCTTTTGTTTTCCGAACAGTTGCTCTTATATATTCTACCCCTTTCTTGATGTCCTCGTTTTTGATGACTGTCAAAAAATCAAACAAGGGTAGAATTGCCTTGATCACATCCTTATGGAACCCCTTCTCAACCATGTTGTGACGGATGGCTTGCTTCCAATGAAAGAAGCACCGGAGATGATATTTGCACTTAAACCACCTTTCGATGGAGTTGATCAGGGCCCACTCAAAGTCGTGCATGACTCCTGTGACATCGATCCCTTTTGGGCCTTCCAAAACCAAAACAGATTGCCAACAAGAAATGATTCAAAGAGCTAAGGTCAGCATCGCCGGTGAAATTGTTGTCCTTCATATCATCATGTACTCACCCACAATGGAAATGATGTGGGACCACAAGAGGTTGTAGGTTTCTTCTGACTTTTTTGTCATTGGGCAAAAAAATATTGGTGTGTGCATCGAACTTGCATGATCGATGACTGAAAAAATCACAACTTGATAAAATCCCCTTGGTGCTCCGTCAAATGTTGCGTCTACATGCAGAAACAGTTTTTTGTATTTCAGTAGCTTGATGAGTGAATGTAACGAAAACCCTAAGATTCTTTGTGGACCGTCATTGTCGCTCCAGAAAATTGAGAACATGAGGAAGTTTCAGACTTGGATCCGGATCCGTATTTGAGCTCCACAGCTCGGAATTTGTCGTCCCCATACATCTCCCTCCGGGTGTTCCTTACCAAGTTACATCCCTTGTATGGGGGGAGTGACCGTAAATGTAATGGTTGCTTCCAATGTTAGATGACGGGCTTAAATAACACCATTATATACATAACATAGTTGTGTACATACCTTGTGTAAAAATAGCGTCCAAGATGAGTCGGCATGCTTATATCCCTGGAAATAGTGTGTGTCATATATATAACAATTGTTTGTACATACCTGCATGAAGAGTGTAGAAATTATTTAGTCCATTTTTGCTTTGGCAAGTCCCAAAAACGTTATTACATAACCTAGATGTGTACATACCTTGAGCAAATAGTGCCCAAGCATGTTAGTATGAACATGCAAATATCAGTGAAAAGATTTCGCCATTATATGTACATAACGTAGGTTTGTACATACCTGTGCGTAGGAGGATGGAAAGAATTGAGTCAAATTTAGCAATGGTATGTCTGTCGTGTTATATACATCACACCGTCATGGACATACCTTTGTTGAGTCATCACAATAATGTGTTTGCAAAGATACACTGAGTTAGGTGGTGTATGCATTATATATATCAGCTGTATAAAAAGAAATAACTACTCGCCACATCTGAAGTGGGGAACGTCAATGGACCCTCTTCTCCCGCCCCTACCATTTCATCACGCACCATGCTCCAAATCTTCGTAGGCGCCAACCAAATTTTCTCCACTGCTAACTCGGTCAATCTACTCTTGAACGGATCTGTGATGTCTCTCAAGTTAGCCTCCTTGTCCTTCCCCCCAGGTGATGAATAATTTGTTGGCCTTATGCCATTTTTAGTTTGACACAAATCTGAGTGTCCTCCAACCAATATACAATCAACTATTCCCCCGCTTCCTGGTATCTCCTTCAATTTTAGTTTAGCGTCACATCCATAGGTGCGGTAAGACTTACATCTGTAATAACAGCTCTTCAGTTTAAGGTTAGGTACGTGCATTCTGGTGTACGAATGCCTGAGCTGTCCCTTTGCTCCATAAAAGATCGGCGTCGGCCACCTCCTGTTTACCTAATCCTCATCGTTCTCCGTAGATTCTGCAATGTTCAGTTTAATGATTCCTTCCTGAAGGACGTGAAAAATTAACAATAGCAAGAACACGGCGATATGAGACGATACCACTCTATGTTGTCCCAAAAATATTGTCAATGCATCGCCTTGGTGTCCACATTAGATATGCTCTTATCTGGTGTAATGTCTTCATTCTAAACCAGACGTACAATAACATCAGTTAGCTCTGTTTATCATTGCATGTCCATTTTGCAAAGTCAAATGCTCGCCTTTTTTTCATCACGGTCTGTCTCGCTCTTGTAAATCTTTTATGGTGGACTGTCTCCCCTGACATCCTCATCATATTATGCAGTCTTGTTCTCTACACCTTGCCGCGATTCGCATTCTGCTCTCTCGTCACAATCACTATCCGAAGCCTCGCTCTCTAACTGTGTGGGTAGGACCAGAGGTACTATCCTTTGCATTGAATTGGCACCTGTTATTTCAATGGTTTCCTTCGTTATATATATAACAATGTCATAAACATGCCCGTGTGTTAGAGGTTACATGTTATATACATAAACAGCGTAAATACATAGCCTCAAATCATGTCCTCACCTGTTTGCTCCCTGACAATTCACATGCCCCCCAGTGTGCAGACATTGCAGACATGGTTTCCTTCGTTATATATATAAAATGTCATAAACATACGTGTGTGTTAGATGTCACATGTTATATACAAAAACAGCATATATACAAAGCCTCAAATCACGTTCTCACCTGTTTGCGCCCTGACAATTCACATGCCCCCCAGTGTGCAGACATTGCAGACATGTCTTTGTGTGATCTCTCCATGTTCTCCTTTGTGGTATACATAACAACGTGACAGACATAAATTGCCTGTTAGATGTTCTGCATTATGCACATACAAGGCAAACACATTAATTCCCAACAGACATCACCTGTTCTCTTGCTGATAAAGTGACATCATCATTCTAGTTGGTGGGAGAGAACAAATTTGATGGTTATATACATAATGGTGTGATATATAGAATCAAATATCCAACTTCATTTGAATAATGCGTACCTTGAAGACCTGTGGGGCTACTCCTGCATTGCTTCGATTCTCAGTGTGCTCAGTGTCTTTAACTGTCCATTGGTATGCACCGTCGTGTTAGACATCATCCATTGTTGTAGTTCCCTCTCCGTTTTAGGCCGTGAACATGGCTTCTTGTAGGGATTTCTTACAGGCGCAGCATGTTCAATGCGGCGCACCTCTCTTACCTCCCCTTTACGTCTGTAGGGGTTGATTACAACATTGGTGTTGGCGTGCTTGTTTTCCTTTGACGACACAGCCTCATCTCCATTGTCATCTGTGCGTCCGCGCCTGTGATCCGTGCTGCTTCAATGAATACAAAAGTTAGCAAGATTCCGTTTATTACGTTCAAAAATCACCATTTCCAAAGAGGAGCTTTGTCAAAAACCTGTTATTACCTATTTCCGTCGGTTTCTCCTGGTTGTGTCATGGTTGTTTTAGATCTGACCGCAAATGACAGCATGAAATGTGATCCGAAAAATGCTCGTCCTGATCATAACGGTCATATGTGCGTGTTTGCTGGTATATGTGTAACACATCTGTACGTGTGACCGTTTTCCCTCCTACCCTATTGGTGTACGTGTGTGTGTGTGTGTGTGTCTTCATTCAAAAAATGGGATACTACAGAAAGAATGACACACGTGCGCCCACGTACATGTATACAGTCGTTTGAATGGCATGATTATCTTTATGCTCTAAGATGATACATACTTTTTATCTTTCTAAATGTGGGTTGTAAGATCTATAATGATCATACGTGTGTTTTTTACCCGAGCTCGTGAATTATTTAACATTGGTATATCCATAATGCCCTTGTGTATTATTCTCAGCTGTTTATTTTATTTATATCATTCGATGATATATATAACAATTGTTTTCGGGGCAGCAACTAGCCGAATGCTATAGTATTATCATACTATGATGTAAACATAACACGATTATGTTTATAACAATCAAAAAGCTGAAAACACCAATTTAAACAAATGAAAATCTACTCTTAAGAACCCACTTCCTTTAACATTGTTGCAAAAGCCCCGCTCTCTCTCTCTCTCTGCCCAATTTTGTTTGTTGCCCATCCATCCAATAAAAACAGAATCATCCGACTGTCCTTCCCAACTCTCCTCCACGAGACATCTCATCAGCATCGAGTCAGAGCGCGGCTGATACGAGCGCTCTTCCTGATTGGTGCCTGGTCGTCCTGTTTGTTAATACGTTTTTTTCTTTCCTGCAGTGGCGAGCTTGTCCTCGTTCTTCCCCTGCACAATGGCGGTGTCGTCATCCGATGGTCCGTCATCTGCCTGAAAAGGCTCACAGTCCAAGTCCTGCGTGTCAACCGCGGGATCCTCTCCTCCTCCTACAATGTCCGTGTTGTCTTCCTTGTCCCTCGCTGCTTCCTCGCTTTCCTCCTCCTCCTCATTATCTGAGCTGTCTTCAACGTTGTTTGTTGTCGGGGCCGCCACAATGTCCAAGCCGTGAAGGGAGTATGACGCATTCATGTGAGCATTCTTGAAATGATGGTGTAGCGCATTAAAAGCGCACACGTGGGTGCATCCATCCGTGATGCAAAGGGCTTTTAGTTTCAGCGTTGATAAAGTCTTGCCCAGATAGAAGCGTGGATGGACCACGTACGCGGACAGTCCGTCGCGCATGGCAAGTTTCACAGTCGTCTTGAGGGCAAACTCTTCAGGGAATTGGCGCCTTAAATTGGCCCACTTCTTGTCCGTGTCGGTCCACTCCTTGATGGCCTTGGCTTCGTTTTGTCAGCGGTCGCCATGGTTGCGTGAAAATCTGGGAGAGGGCATGATGAAAATTATGTATATAAACCACCTTCCAGCACGTGAAAACTGCGGGCGCGGATGCGGGGTTATGTAGATAACACGTTTATTTTTGAGCGCACACGCTTGGTGTGTGCGCTTTAGGCCAGGGACGTGTCTGACTTGATATACAGCCATTAATAAAAATAATTTTATCAAATTTTGTCGATTTGTTTTAAAATCGTAAGTTTCCTAAAAATCAATATACAGTATATCTAGTGATTTCAATTTATATAACCTGTTTCAAATGTATATGTTGGCCCCCGTACTGGCACCGTCCCAGTTCTAGCACTGGGCCCAAAAATTCTCCCAGTTGTAGAACTGGGCGTTTTTCTCCCCGTTAGGGAACCGTGCCTCAATGGGGCGCCCAGTTCCAGAACTGGGCGGCCCAGTTCTAGAACTGGGACCGAGACGTACCCCCAGTTCTAGAACTGGGCGCCCAGTTCTAGAACTGGGAGATTCCCTATAACCCCCATTGTGGCACCGGCCCCAATGAGGCACCAGTGCCACAATGGGCGTCCCAATTAAGGCACTAGTGCCTCAATGGGTCTATTTCCTTGTCCCCATTGAGGCTCTACTAAAGTACTTAGTAGAGTTAGTGCTCCAATGGGGATTTTGCTTAATACACTGTCCCCATTTGGGCACTACCATCATAAGACCCATTTTTACACATGTACTTGGAAGACTAGGTATGGCATCTCATTTCACACAATCACAAAGACTTATCACTATCATATCGTGAGAGTGCGAGATTGCGAACACCTGCGTGATAATGGTGTTCTGACACTCTTCGTGATGGCTGTGGGAAGTGAAAAATGGCTGTTGAGTGCGAGCGTGATGACTCTCATCAACTCACGGAAGTGTGCATATTATGCAAGTGCAGCGAATCTTCCGCTAAGTACTATACCTCAGAAAATTGGCAGTAGTAGTTAGCCCTACCTCGGAAGGTTTTCGGCCCCAATGTGGCACCGACAAAAAAAATCTAGGCCCGGTTCCCTAACGGGGAGAAAAACGCCCAGTTCTACAACTGGGAGAATTTTTGAGCCCAGTGCTAGAACTGGGACGGTGCCAGTACGGGGGCCAACATATACAGACATTAATACAAAATATTATTACATTTTAATAATCCAACGTTTTATATCTTGTTCGTGTTCTCCAAACTTCCATTAAATATATTATATAAGCCATTTGTTTGTGACCATTTTGGGGAAACTGACCAAAACTGACCATAAATATAAAATACCACATCCAGCTCTACCAAAACAAAAAGGGCGTAAGTGGTCTTTGTTGTCTGAAGGTCAATTGGGGCTCTTTCTGTTCTTCATTGGGAGCACAATGAGCTATAAATTTCTGTGTGTGATTTTTGGTATTACTCCAAATCCCTGTTCTCTTATGTTGAGGAGCATGTTGAAGTTGGTATTCTGGCATCTGCGGTATCATCCTCTTGCAGGAATTGAATTTCCTAGCCCGGAGAAGATGGAACTGTTTGCGTCAATGGTGAACAGTTGTGAGGCGGCGATTGATGACGTGATTGGTTTCATGGACGGTGTGTCGTTGAAGACAGAGTGCACTTCCAAACGGGTGGAACAGAATGCCTTTTACAGTGGGTACGAATGCAATACCACAATGAATAATGTGTTCACATATGGTCCGGATGGTAAAGTATTTCTTGCAGCAATTAATTTCCCTGGAAGTTGGGCTGATGGTTCCTTGTGTACAAGGTTTCTTGATTCCATTCGTCGGAGGATTGGACATTACAAGATTTGCGTTGATCAGCGTTTCCCTCGGAGCGGTGATGCGTGGAACATCTTAGTAGGGCCTATGAACAAGCGCAGTGCAAGGCGGTTACATCCGGCAATGCATGAGTACGTGTTGCGTGTCAGCAATGTGTACACGTTGTTAAGACAATTTAGCGAGTGGGGAATGCGCGCTCTGCAAGCTTCGTTTCCACGGTGCAAGAAATGCCTCCCATCGGATTCCAAACAACGCCGACTAGTTGTGCAATCCATAATCCTAACTCACAATTTCAGAACGGACATCGTTGGTCGAAATCAAATCAAAACTGTGTTTGACCCGGAGTATGAAAGATACGTCAAGCTGGAAGGGTACGACCGCATTGGACAGTATTACTTGCAACCTGGGGACTTTAATTCAGATAGTGATGATAATATTTAATTTGTCAAGTTCATATAGTTGATGATAATATATAATTTGTAATGATGCCACTTAAATTTCATAATGAAGAACACATACACAGAAAGCTAGTTTAGTAATTACTCCTCCTTCGCTTCATCCTCCTTATTCCTATTTTCCTCATTATCAGATTTACCATTTGCTACACCCGCTACACCTCTCGATCCTGCACCCATCGTCATCATCATCATCATTTGCATGTGCATTGTTTGTTGCTGTTGTTGGAACTGTAGTTCCATACAACGATCGCGCCTATCTTCCATTTCCTCCCTCTCACGCCTTGCCTCCTCCCTCTCACATCATGCCTCTTCACGTTCCTGTCTACGACGCTCCTCAGCCTCTTCCCACTCCATCGTCCTCATCATCATATACTGATTGAGGTCATCGCTCCTACCATCAACAATTCAGGAATCAATCTTCTCAATTGACTTCGTTACGGACCCTCGTTCATGATTTGTTGAGTTTTTTGTCTGATTTGTCTTACCTATCTTCTTTACCCTCAACTTCTTTCCTGTACCAAAATCTGCCGGGGTAGTGCGAGCAGTATCTGCAACAGGTGTGGTGCGCTGTCTAGCCCTGGCCACAGATGAGGAGGTGGTGTTCCTCCTTGTGACCTGGGTTGCATTAGCCACCTCCAAATTGAATTCGTTGTCAAGCTTCTGTGCAGTAGCGCTATGAGAGTCAGGGATGGGATTCTGGTCGTTGACGATGGCATCGGCGGTGGCACTGTTGATGGTGCTGTCCAGATTGTTGGCATGTTCATTTGCATCGGGGGCATCGGGGATATCCATCACATCCATGGGGGGCAAAGCCGGCAAAGGCGGTGGTTGCGAAAACGTCGCGACCTGACGTGGCTGCACTACGGTGGCAGTGACAACTTCTTCATCCTCCGACGATTCTTCCTGCTTGTACTCATCATCTCCCGATGACAACGAGGATGATGAGGATGGATTCATCTCATCTTCTGACAAGCCTCCAAGGATTCCGGAGGACGACTTGTCAAGAATTCTCCTCTCGATCGCGATACACTAGTTAATGAGATCATTCAAATCAGCCTCCATCCTCCCGGTGGGTTTTTTCATATTATTACACAGCTTCCTGATCCAGTTCTTCTTCAAATCATCCTCGGAACGTAAATTTTCCTCACCTGATTCCTCCTTGTAGGCCAATGCAACCAAGCGCCAACCTTTGTTGCCATTAGGCAATAGCCTCTCCACAATGCTGATGAGGATCTTGTTTTGGTAGTTGGGAACACCAGGTTGGCAGCCGCCGCGAAGAGGAGCCCGGCCCGCGACCGATTCCTTATCGCTCATGATTGTTATGAGAATTTGGGGAGTCAAGCCCCTTCACCAGCGTCCACGTGCTTCCATGTGGTGTTTTTTTGTTCTAAATGTCTACTTTTCTAAAATAGAAAAAAGGGGGGGTGTCTGGACACCCCCCCCCCATTTTTTCTATTTTAGAATCGGGTTTGGAAAAAAGGGGGTAGGGCAAGAGGCCTGGAACAGATCTGGTCGTTCCAAAAATTTGAATATTTGAACATCTAGACACTTAGAACAATTTAGGTAGTCACCCACTGGGATTGCAATGAAATTCCAGTTCTAGAACGGGGAACCCAGTTCTAGAACGGGGAACCCAGTTCTAGAACGGGGAACCCAGTTCTAGAACTGGGAACCCAGTACTAGAACTGGAAGTTGTGCTCGAACCCCCATTGTGGCACTGATCCCATTGGGGCACCAGTGCCTTAATTGTGACAATGAATTCGTCCCATTTAGGCACTGGTTCCCCAATGGGTATTTGAAATCTTCCCCTTATTGGCACTACTATTGTACTTAGTTGAGTTAGTGCTCCAATGGGGATTGAGCTGTCCCCATTTGGGCACTACCACTACAAGACTACAGGGACATTCCTCTCTGGCCAATGTTACACATCTACTTGTAAGACTAGCTTGATTGTCTCATCTCTCTCTTACACAAATAGTTATCATCATTAAACTAGTCTTTGTTTGCACACTTTTTGTTGATGCCCCCATGACATTTAGAGTTGAAAGGTAATCCTGCCTTAAAACATGAACATCTTGCTGTGCAGCATGTACCCTGTTTACACCCACACCCAAGATGCTTTCCTTGACCCCCAACAATGGAAACTGATGCTGCAGCTTTTCGCTCTTTGATTCTAGGTAATCCTGTCAATTCATCAATAACACTGTCAAGTCCCATGATTGCACCTGTTGACTCTACAGCTGTCATGTAGCTTGGGTGATACAGTCTGTCCAGAACACCAGCTTTGCAAGCCAAATGATAGAGTAGACAATTGCTGCCCCTCCGCTGCACGACCTCTACAACAACCAAAGTCAAATTCTTACCATCCGCAACCACGTCATGAAGAGGCACTTAAACAAGGGATCCCACAGCCAAAGTAGTCATTCCAGATGTTGCTTCAGATGCCTTCTTCATGAAACGACCTTGATTGACCATTGCTCCATAGGCTGCATCCCTTAGTTTCTTCCTGGTAAGTGATTCGTTCAAGTCAAGTTCCTTTCCTTACCATACTGTCTTTCTCTTCAAGTCTGAATGCATAGCATTCCTGTAGTCAGTTATGGTGGGATGTCTAAACCACTTACCCCAAAGTGCTGACAGACTTGCATTTCCACTATCTTCCACAGTGTCCAGTACACTTTCTCCGAACTCATCCAATATTTCCCATGTAGTCTTGCGTACTTTCCTTGCAATGACACGGCTCCAAGGATCTGATAAATTGTGCATTTTGACAACAATTGCAAAACAAGAACGCAAGGTGGTGCTAATACGGTGCTAGAGAAGAGGGACTAAGATATTCATGATCGTGTCGTTAGAGAGATAATAAGCTAGTGTTAGGTTCCATACACATCGGGCTAGCGGGAGTCCATGGCTCTTGGTCCCTTGCTGTAGGTAGATAGTGCTGGATATTAGTCTGGGCTGTATGTAGGTAGGTGGTGAGTCCCTAGTCCCACCTGCCTCAGTGACTGGCAGATCTGTACACCCTCGCCAGTGCTAGACTGCTGGGTATTGTATAGCTGTTTCTCACATAGAAATATTGCGAAAGAAAGTTACGCAGTGTGCTGCTGCGTGATGTCAGAATTTTGGAGAGCCCTGCCTCAATCTATTCTGCTGGGGGCTCGTGGACATATCTCGAGTGGATGCCCGTGTGATATTTGGGGGGGGGGTGCATGCTGGGGTAATCCGCCCGGTTGTTTATACCTTTTGCCCATAGGAACGTGAATAACTGTTGCTCACGCCAACTCCGGAGCCAGTGGAAGCGCATGTCCATTGATTTCAAGGCCTTAGGGGTCGTGGTTTTCTGTGTGAGTCCAACGGCGGTGAAGTTGTCGGTTGTGACTGGGTGGGGCCGGATTGCGGGTGGCCCATTTCCTTGAGGGCTACTCAGTGCGGTATGGCCGCTTTGCAGCCATAGAACAAAGCCACAAGTTCCATCTCCAAGGCTGATGCCATGACATGTTTTATGATGGCTGATAAAACTGTGATTGCGCCGTTGTGGAAATCCGGGTTGTCTTTGCGTGTGAGGTATATGTACGCTGCTGCCCTGCTTTTTCCATTGAGTTCGGACAGGTAAGATCTGTTGGTGTCAAGCGCGAGAACCATGTCACTTGCTAGATAGTGTATGGATGGATTTGGGTGTGTTGTGCAGTAATCAAGGAGTTGATGGCATGCGTCAATTACAGCTGTTGTTCCTTTTGCTTGTCGGGAGGAAATGGAGCTGAGTGCTGCGGCTAAGGTGGGGTCAACGGCTTGTCCAAAATACAGAAGAATTTGATTTGGTCTGGTGTTAGCGGAGGTGTGTTGTCTTCAGGTGGTGCTTGCGTGGCGGCCTCAAATTTGAAGGGAGTTGCTTTCTATGTTGCATGTTGTGGTTTTGTCGGGGGTTTGTGGTGAAACCTGTGGAGCGCAGCCGGTGTGTACATTGGCATGCTGAGGTCAACCGTGCGTTGTGTGTAGTCCCATTTGAGGTTTACCCCACAGAACAATTCTCCCTTCCAATCCACCATGACTTTGTAATTCTTCTCCAATGCCTCTTTGAGGTGTTTGGCATGGTGGAGGCCAACAGTTTTGATGCTGAAGTCATCAACTACCAAGCAGAATGTCACAGGTTGCCAGACATGTCTCCACAGCCCTGGTGTAAATTGACATGGGTGATAGCCCACTTGTGCTAATCGTTTCACCAAGAGTTTGTTGGCAAGAATGCTGGCTTGAGGTAGGCCGTACATTCCAAGGTCGATTTGTATGGATACCCATCGATTGTGTTGCTTTGCACTGAGATTGTGCTTTTCGACAATTTCAGCAGTTATGAGGGCGAGCTTTAATTTCATGTATTCAAGGTGATCCATGGGTGTGTTGAGATAGAAGTTCTTGAGATCCATCCCGAGGAAGGTCGCCCCCAGTGTGGAGATGACAGAGTTGAATAACAATTTTGCCATGCTGAGGTCAGAAGTGGGTGTAGCAACGTCCCATGGGTAGTCGATGTAGGTGCCTACCACCGTCAAGTGCGTGCGATTGGGCTCCACCTTTTGTGGGTGATAGTCGGTGACAATCTTGCCAAAGGTGACGCCTTTTAAGCGGTCAGTGAATTTCATGTTTGTAGATGAAAAACATGGTGTTGGTTCCGGGGATGTCGTGTATGCCTTGTGTGAGTCTGCATAACTCATTTGCGTAACTTGTTTTCCACACTTCCGCATATTTAGGGCTTCACAAGGTGCCGGTACTCTAGGCTCTTGCCAGAGTCCGCCTCAAGGACGGTATGTACCAAGAACAGCTGTGGCTTGTTGGCTGTTGCTGTTGTTGTGTTTTGTATTATATGTACGCCCCGTGATTGTAGGTTGTACCGTCGTGTTGTGTCAGTGTCATTGTCGTCGTATGGAATGTGGTGCGGACATGGGCTGGGTGTGTCGGGTAGTTCCGGGGACGCCGTTGTTTTGAGTTGTATGGGGATAGGGTCGGGTGCACTCACATGTGCTGGTTCGAAGGCTGGTGGTTCGGGTCCGTTTTTGGTGTCCGTGGGGGGCTCATCTGTTGTTGTTGTATTGGCTGCATTGAGATGAGTGCTTGCAAGTGTTGGATAGCTGTCTGTTCATCCCCTTTGGCATCGCGCGTGCCTGTAATTGCCCGTTGCAATTGTTGTGTTGCTTTCACGATGCGGTTGGTGTTTGATATGACCAGCGTTGGCAAGGTGTGGTGCAAGAACTTGAATGTGTCCATCAAGTGTACGGCACCTGTGTCTGTGACGGTTTTGATGCCACAGTAATGGTTTAGTGCCGGTGCACAATGCCAGGCTTTTATAGCATGGTAACCCCACGTCTGGCGTCGGGTAGGTTTTATGTGTATCATGCACATTCTGTGCTGATGGTGCCTGAGTGTGGCGTCAAACAAGTACATGCCTTCCATGGCTTTGTATGTGGAGAGTTTGGGGTTGGTGGTGCATGGTCGGAGCATGTTGAGTGTGATGTCTGTTTGCTCAAGGTCCTTACACCAGTTGGAGAGTCGATACATTGGTGGTGTGCCAGCGCGGTTGGCCACGAAGTGATTTTTCCATGTTCGGATGGCGCGTTCAGCTGGGTTGGTGCGGTGTATATCCGTAGGAGTGTACTGTAGTTTTGCATTGTTTTCTTTGATGAATAACTCAACGTTGTATGAGGTTTTGTTGTCCAATTTGTGCAGCTGCGGGCAATAGCTATGCACCCGAAGGAATGCATTCACTTCTTCATCTGCCTTTAGGATTTTATGTCAGTGTTGTGATTTGATTGGGTAGGCCTTGATGTAGTTGAGATCTACAGCGTAGAATATCACGATATAGTTGTTGCTGCAGTTGGGTGTGACTGAGAGGCGGCCCATTTGATTGGTGAAGAGTTGCCCCACTATCTCAACAATGGTCATGAAAACCATGTTTGTTTTGTCATTGTTGGGTGCTTGATCGTGGTCGTCCATGTGGTTGACTACGGGGTCGTTGGTGCTGTCGTGTGATGATTTTGTTGAGCTGATGCTGGCTCGCTGCTGGTCCATGTGGCCTTGTTCTCAGGCTTGCGACGGCTTAATGAACCTCTCACCCTGTCTGATGTCAGTCCTGGCCACCCTTGGAAGTAGCCTCGGTTGATTGCTTTGCACCATGTGGAAGTGATGTGATACCCCATTGTAGCGTAATAAAAGTTAATGAGTTCACTTGTGTTACTACATTTGTATAAGCTGTGTGCCTGGAGTGCTGTTGGCACCTTGAACATATCTTTTATATGTGTGGCTTGTGGGATGACATTCTGTCCACCATCAGGAAGCAGTGAGATACGCCAGAGCTTTGTATTTGTGCCTCGCCACCCTCGGAGGATGATTTCTTGGTGGAGTGTGACTTCGCAGCCGTGTTGGTGGAAGAAAAGCTTGCAGCCTGCATTAATGAGTTCGGATGCAGCTATCAGGTTGTGTTTGATCCCTGGTGTTCTGTACGCCAGTTTTGCGTTGGCAGGTAATTTGTTGAGTAGCAGGATTAAATTCCTTGTGGTTAGTATTGGTCCTTTTGGCTGGATGACAGCCTTTGGTTGTGTTTGCTGCCAGAGTCATTTGGCTGGTGCGTTGGTGTTGAGGAGCGAGACATTTGCTCCTGTGTTGATGATGGCCGTAGTGTTTAGGTCGTCAGGATTGGTACAGCCAGGAGTAGGTACTGAATTAACCATTGAGCAACAATTATGTGTTGCTAGTTTAGTGGGTTTAAACCTATCCCGTGCTGGCTCGCCCTGTCACGTCTGTGGTTTCCAATCTTTGTTGTATTCCTTGCCGCCCATCGTGTTGGCACGTGATGCATTGTTTTTATGCCCGTCTAGTCGTTTGTTACATGTCATACTGCTGTGGCCCATCTTGACTTTGTACCCGTGTGACCAGCAGTATCCGTTAGGGTCTAACTTTGTCTCCCATGCCCCCCCGCCAGTTCTCTGAAGACTGGTTTCTCTGCTGCCTGCCCTGAGGCCGGCTCTGATGATTATGGCAAGGAGGGTACTGTTTGTATGTTTTTCCTCCTTGAGGCTTTTGGTGAGGCTAGCGATGACTTGGTCTTTTTGGTGGTTCATTGTAATGAGCTTTTTGGCGGTTTCATTTTTCTGCACCGCTGCATTTGCCAAATTTTCCAAGCCACTGACGAGTTGGTTGGCTAAGTCGTCCTCCATAGTGTTTCCAGCAATGCCCTTCCACCACCCGTGATTTTCTGGATATCGCAGTTTTCCTGGAGGGCACGCCTCCAATGGGTCTTCCAGTTGGCCTGCGTTTGGTTGGCGGTTGGTGTACATCTCCACTCTCTCCATGTTTGATGGAAATCACCGCAGTTGACGGCATGATTGGCGCCGGTGGTGACCATGAGCTCCATTGAGATGGGTACCCTGGCATCAATAGAGATTGACAGTCTTCCTGTAGGTTGCCAGTGGGAGCGTAGGATCAATGCCGCGGAGGAAGAGTTCCATGCTTTGATCAATTTGTCTTGTGTGATTGCGCAGTACCTGTCTTTGATGTGTTCAAGGAGTCACAAATGAGGATGTTGTTGAGGCCTTCGTCGGCATCCTTGACTTCTGCATAGTAGATGGATTCAATGGCGTACGCCGCTTGGTTGACGGCGATGTGCCTGGCTTGCTCAAGGATTTGCCATTCCTTGTTGGCGTTGTCATCGAGGGCGCGGAGGTGTTCCCTGTCAGCGACCGCCATGCCGGGAGGAATGTTGGGATATTGCGGTGGGTCGTTCGCCGGTGGTGTGTACACTTGGCCTGTCCTGGTGGTGAAGACTGGGGCAGGGAGGAGCTCACCGAGAAGCCCTTTGCAATGTCCCCAGGACACCTTTACACCGGCGCCTAGCTCTCGTTTGAGCCTGCGGACCGCTGCGTGTGTTGGTTCCCTGATGATGCGGGTAAGGGTCTTGTGTGGCATGAGTGCCAAGATGTCCTCCCGAGAAACCTTTGTGAGGGACACGGTGAAGTGACATTTTTCCGGTACGGGCTGCCGTGTGGTCGGGTCTCTCTAATGACTGCTAATACGTTGCTAGAGAAGAGGGACTAAGATGTTCATGGTCGTGTTGTTAGAGAGATAATAAGCTAGTGTTAGGTTCCATATGCATCGGGCTGACGTGAGTCCATGGCTCTTGGTCCCTTGCTGTAGGTAGATAGTGCTGGATATTAGTCTGGGATGTATGTAGGTAGGTGGTGAGTCACTAGTCCCACCTGCCTCAGTGACTGGCAGATCTGCAGGTGGCATCTGTCAAAGAAACAGGAGTTATAGGTGTTGAGGTTTTCAACAGAATAGACAGCCATCGGTGATGACTACCATTTTGATACTGTGACAGAGATGTGAGGCACATCGGATTGAATTCTTTGTCACCATCATCATTGAAATGCCTCTCTTCATCATTTGTGCCACTGGGAACAGTTGCCATGGGTGATTCCAATCTGCCAGTGCTAGACCTTTCTTTTTGTCCTATTTCACCTGAATTCAAAACCTCAGGTGGACTCTTCCTCATGGATGTCGGTAGCTCCATGGCCTCCATAAGTCATCTCTGAAGAGCAAAATCAATGTAATGAACACTCTGGTAACATATGCCACATTGAATGCCAAATCCCAGCCATCCAAAATAGGTTGTGTTCCCATCCTTCACTGTGGCTTTTTGTGTGAGTGTGGCAATGAACCTGTCAGTTACATCATCCTTGAACCCGTCGGAATGAAATGAAGCTGTCAGAGCTGTTTGTTTTGCTACTTCCGTGACTGGCCTGGTCTTCTTTTGGTAGGTGTGTTTATTGCTCTCTCTTTTTGGCAGCTGGCTTTGTGGAACTATCATCAAAGAAGGTAGAATCCTCCGGAGGAACATCTGTGGGAAGTCCCAAGCAGGACTGAACATCCATTTCTGTTGCCAAGCCACCAAGAATTTTAGGATCAATTGGTAGATTGGATATTCCCACCTGAGGATTCTGTCCAAACATCAGACATTACAGTGTGCTTCCACCTATTCCACAATGCACCTGAGTGTTACAGCGCCACTGAATGAAAGGAAGAGCTTGAGCCCAATGCTTGGACTTATTGGCATGTATCCAATTTGAAATGTTTTCCTCTACAGTCCTATTCCGGCGCTCTACTCCCCCATTTGACTCTGAGTGTCTTGGTTTACCAATAACAAGTAAAGTTCCTGGCCATAGCTTCTTTATTTCATCTACAACTCCAGAGCAAAACTGTATTACAGAAATGAAGGATGAGTTAGGTTGAGATGCATTAATAGAAGTCTTGTTTGAACAATACTCTTACCTCTCCATCCATCTTGACATGTCTGGACTTATTAGCCCCATGGCTAAACTCCGTCCCATTCTTCCTCGAAACAGAGGAAGAGTTGCAGCATTTCATTGCATTCATCAAGGCAAAGATAAGATCCATGCGACATCACCTACATGGATTAAACGCCCGCCCCATTTTCTTTTCACTCAAATAAGACCCTCAAGAACAAGGGTGCATGGACCATTCATGTTAGTGCATTGACAACAGACTCTAAGCAAGATTCACTTGCTGTCTGTCTGGAGGCAAGTAAGTGGCCACGTGTTGCCGCACCCTTGCTTATCTTTAAGGGCACAAGAAAGCGGTGAATTGCCAACTACGGATTGCTGTCGTTCACCAAAGGTGGGCATTATTTATGTCAACCAGCATGGATGGATGAGCACTGGATGAACCAATGGATTGATCTCGTTCTCGTCCTATGGAAGAATGAAAAAATGCCCAGGATAGTACCTCTCCTAATTGTGAACGGGTACTGCATCCACATGATGGGCAAGCTTGTCAACAGAATTCAATCTCTTGGGATTGAAGTTGTTCATATCCCTCTGGGATATATGTACCTGTGGTATCCCGTTCATGTGGGCATAAGTAAGGTAATCAAGACGTGAATGAGGAACAAATGGGAAGATTGGATGGTTGAAGGGGATCGTTTTGTGGATGGTGTGGCCCAGGAGCTGTCCAAAGATTGGTGGCAGAATGGATCTTGGATGTGTACAAGAACATCCTGGGTCAACTGTGAGGAATGCACGGAGGAAGAGCGGCTAGGAATGGTTCTAAATATCTGTAGAATCATTTAAATAAAGAACTATATTTGTTGAGAAACAGATCATTTAGGATTAAGTGGTTATTTGACTAGACAATTCAATGCTCATAGGACAAAACATCAGCATAGGTGTGACCCCTATTGTGACGGAAAAGACGGCTCATTGAGGGAATCTCATGGTCTACACTGATGACCTCCACTATCACAACAATAGTGCCATCCAAATGGAGATTGTTCTCTCCTGCCACGAGGGGATGCAAAGACAACATGACACCTGTCCAAGCCATCACTGTTTATTGTGTAGCATGCGAGTTCATGCCCCACAAAGGTGTGCACCACTGTCGGCCCTGTGACCACCAAAGAGTTCCCACACCCAAACGAATGGAACTTGCAGCTGTGCCCATCACTCTCTGGTAAAAAACAAGAACTATCCTTTCCGTGACAATTTCCATGTCAATCACTGGGATTAATGGATGTTGTGCTTTGTTGTGTTCTTTTTGGCATAACTTGGCAACCACATGGAGTTATGGAGGCCAATCCAGATTGGCATAATGCTGATGGAAAAGAGAATCCATTCAAGATAGTTTTAGCTAATATTGGTAGTGTAAACAGTAGAAAAATCAAAATATTTATGCAATCCGGCAATTGGAACCTATACTCCGGTGCTACTTAAGACCTGCAGTTTACGGTAGATGCACCGCACACTTTGACCCAATCATTGAAATCTCTCATGGTGCATCTAATTCATGGAAATGTTTGTACTATGAACCTATACTCCGGTGGTACTTAAGACCTGCAGTTTACGGTAGATGCACCGCACACTTTGACCCAATCATTGAAATCTCTCATGGTGCATCTAATTCATGGAAATGTTTGTACTATTCATACCTGCAATCAGAGGAAACCAACGACCATTTAGAGAAAGAGTTCATTTCGAAACTTTATTTTAGAAAAAATCAGTTTCATATTATCTACCCTCACTTGTTTTTTGTGTCTGATGACAGCACTACAATATCTAGCTGGCGGCTGTTTGCTGCCCAATAGTCATGGGGCTGTCATGGGGCTATTTCTCAGAGAATTCACAAAACCATACCAGTACAATAAAAGACCACTGGTAGTAGAGGCTGCCTGTGGTTTGTCTTTAGCCAAACGCAGGCTTCGTTTGGGAAATGTGTGTATGGTACCTCTTTTTGTATAGCCCTCAAAATAACTTGCAAGACAAGGTTCTTGAATGGCGTACTGACAGAAACCCTCCTAAAATTCCAATTTGTGGAATTCCATAATCCCTATAGTTCTATTACCACATGATAGGATAGAAATCAATTTTGTTCCAAATATTCCCAGTATGCTATGTATCTATGAGCCCATTCCCCAGCCGGCAAACAGCATCATTAAGACAACAACCTAATCAACATGGTCAATGCCAATGAGGACGAATCATACTGTGATGAAGGATAGGGGTCATCCTCATACATTGGTTGTTACGCTTCCACCATCAGTGCAAGTACAGTTGATAATGCCTTGACCAATCAGCAGCACCCTGTCAATGACAATGATCCTGTTGCTATTGCAGCCATTCCTGCAGTTGTAGTCGCAGCAGGGAGGGGAGAGGTACTGGTTGTAGAGCAGGTAACAGTGCTGGCCAAGTTGGTAGTTGTCTTGGCACTTGTGGTGGAGGGCAGGGAGTAGGACACAGTGGTCATGGCCGAGGTCATGGTAGAGGTTACAGAAAGGGATGATATCCAATGGGGCAATCGAATTACTCACTGACAGGAATATTCAATATGTTAGAAGCAGTGAGAGATTATCTCCCCATCTCTGGTTTAGAATGGGACCTTGTGGCACAACACCTCATGGCTTACCATCCAAGTAAAGAGCATAGTTGGGATCAGCTGAAGAAGAAGTTGACCAAGCATGCCAAGGTTAAGATGAGAACAGGAGATCCCATTATGCCACCAGATGTCAGAGAGGGTACGGAGATTCACAGGTTGATCATCAAGAAATCCAAGGATGTTACAGGAACAGAGGAGGAGATATTTGTGGCAGATGAAGTTGAAGAGGAAGCTGAGGTCCCGAACTTGTTGCAAGTAGACCTCATAAACATGCTGCAAATTATGTGCTGATAGGAATACTGAAGCCTCAGCAGTTAGAGGGAAATGTGGATGAGGTAATACTGGAACAATAGGGGCAGCAGTTGCTGCTAGAGCTAATGCTCCACGTCCATTTCCACTTGTGTATGCATGCAGAGTAGAATTGTGTCACTTATTGATTACAAAATGTGTCACTCCCTTCTTTTTGTAGCCAGGAGCTGTCTTGACACCCATCACGCACAAGCAGAACAAAAGGACATCATGCTAATGATGACAAATCAACAAATGAATGAGATACAGGAGCATGTCGTTGACTGAGAGGAGGCGAGAGAAGAGAGAAGGATGAGGATGGAAGAGCAACAGGAGGAAAGGTGTATGCAGTTTCAGATGCAGCAACAGTTCATGACTGCAATGTTGGTGGTGATGAGTGGGAGAAATATTGTGCCTTTTGTCCCTCCACCTATGAATTCTCTCTGGGCATGAACAGGGATACTGATAATGAAAGAAAAGTTGATAACAATGATGAAACAGTGAGTGAAGGGAAATCAGATGAGTAACAACGACAATGAATTATCTGTATTGTAAATATTTTGATGGAATTAATTATTTCATCAATAATTCCCTCTCGGATTTGTTTAATGTAAAACAAACTCAATGTTTTCATCAACTTGTAGGGTAGGTAAATAAAATGATGTGATTTGATTGATGCCTATAAAAAGGTGACCACAGATTGAAAAAATGAAACAGACAATATTGACCTAAGCGGTGGGAGGTAAAAAATATTAAATACTGCTTTTGGTAGGTCAAGGTTGTACAATATTGTTCGTGTTGATAATTTGTGAGCTTATTGTTTATTGATTACAATGAACAAATGACGATGGAAGGGATGTGCAATCCCTTTCATCCTAAAATGAAACAATTGGATTTTGTGTAGGTTCTACACCATCCTGGTATGTTTATACCCTTCTCCCTTCTCTTGATGGTGTTCTCTACAGGGGTGTTCTCCTGTTGCTTGGATCCAAAGATATGGATCTTTGCCCCACTAAGTTTGTTTTGGTCTTGCCAATTCCTTGGGACCATACAGAGAATATGACTTGCTAGATCAGCATCGTTAAAAGGCTTCACTGCAGTGATGACTTAGGTGGCATGGTTTGAGTAGTACAAACAGGGCAATAGATCCAAATAGCTATTCAGTTGTTGAATGCGACTGATGAACTGGCAAATGGGAACCCTGTTGGGCTTCTTCAATCTGTTACTGATGTAGAAGCATTCAGTCTCTGCAGCACTATTGCGGAACACCATCAGCAGATGGAATTTGACGCATGCCATGAATAACCCCCAGGACTGGTTCCACTTCTCGGGATGTTCTTCCCCATAAAGATCAGTCCAGGGTGCGCAGGCAATCTGTTCACTCACAATCTTCTTCCAGGGGTGTCTTGCCTCCTCTGTAAGTAGGTTGGAGTATTGCTAAACACCTGGTTAATCTCTGGCTTAGCTGCCTTGCTACTTTTGTGGAAGCTTCTAGGGCCTTCTGGGATGCTTTCTCTTTGGGTGGATTCACATCTGATCTTGTGTACTTTTTGAAGACCTCTTTGGCCCTCTGCAGTTTCTTCATGCATTCCTTCTCATCCTTAGAGACTTTATCATATGCTGTGTCTAGGCCCGTGCGCCTCACATGCATTAAGAATTGCTTGGGAGTCCCGTGTGACCACGCTTCATGGTGTTGACAATATTATCTACTGCCAAAACTTCCTGAATTACATCATTTTCAAGTATGCATGGAACAGGTGGTTTACTCCATCGTTCCTCTCACACTCTTGGCTGTTAAGTCTATCAGGGAGTGCCTTTGAGGTGTTCATCCTCTTTAACGCGTCACCTATGCATGTACCTATGAAGAGAGCCTTGAAGAAGCTCTTAGGTGTACTGCTGACATGCGCTAGGTTCCTTGGCTCATGCAACATAGTTGCACTTTGAAAACTCTCAAGCTTACCTAGCTGACAAAGGGTCTGCTATGGGAATGGAATGGAGGGGAAAACTTTTTCTGGCTTTTCGTGTGAGAAGGTTGCGGAAACGGCTATCTATAGATAGTGACCTAAGCTGTTGGAGGTTAAAAAATTAAATACTGCTTTTTGGTAGGTAAATGGTGTACAACTTTGTTAGTGTTGATAATTTGTGAGCTTATTGTTTATTGATTACAATGAACAAATGAGGATGGAAGGGAAATGCAATCCCTTTCATCCTAAAATGAAACAATTGGATTTTGTGTAGGTTCTACACCATCCCGGTATATTTATACCCTTCTCTTGAGGGTATTCTCTGCAAGGGTGTTCTCCTGTTGCTTAGATCCAAAGATATCGATCTTTGCCCTGTCAGGATCCTGCCTCACTTGGGAGGTTAGGATGAGTCCTAACTTGGGAGTTTTTTCATTTGGTACTTTATGGTACAAAATAAGGTAGGCACTTGGCCTATGTAATTGTCTAGTAAAATCAAGATTTCCTTTGCCCTCATTTGGATTGCGATGTTTATTTATCAACCATCCAATATAGTACTGTCTACTAAGTGGCAACACAGTTGACTATGCATAAAATGCCTTACAAGCACGTGCATCAGTGATGCAAAATACGCTGATACTTACACTTCCAAGCAGCTCCTCTAATGTAGGACTACTCCCCCCAGAATGCATATGACTTGTGACTACTCCCTGATTCTTAATCAACTTATCCCCATTAGATAGTTTATACTCTGGTCGTTCAGCTTCCAGGACTGTGTGCAACCTCTCGAACATCCCTTTCTCTTTTGTCACCTTATCTCTTTCACAGGCCACTTGGGTGGTCGCTGGAATATCATTCATTGGTTGAGCCTCCTCCTTCACCTGACACCTCCTACCTACCCATAGAAACACACTTATTTGGCCTATGGTGGCCAATGGCCTCAGGGCTATGATGACCATTGGAAGCACTTGCATGGGGGGCCTACTAGTAAATAGTATAGTCCCAACATTTTACCAGTACCTAACTGAAAGGTACAAAACAAACTGGTGACTGAGGTTGTGATTGTGTTCCATGGATAGTGGATATCAAATACCTGTTCTAGCAATTAAACCTGACCTGAGCAGGCGGTCGCAAAAAATATTAAGCGCAAAAATTATAGGTAGTTTTGACAGGTGTCAAAAATTAATTTTATGAGCTATTTTTGCTACAATTGTGAGGATGGAAGGGCAGTGGAACTGCAATTCCAATCCTCACAATTCAAACGAACTTTGTGTAGAACCTACACAAAATTGGTATGATTATACCCTTCTCAAGGGCGTTCCCTTGTTTGGGGCTATGGACTTCTGTGTTGAGGAGTCCATGCCGTTGGGAGTAGGGCAGTGAACTCCTGTGTTGGGGAGTCCATGCCTTTTGGATCAGGGGCAGTGGACTCTCGTCCTGGGGAGTCCTGAGAATGGTCCTTTGAATTTTTGTACCTAGAGGGGTACAAAAAGGCAGATTCTCGGCCTGTGTCAAAACCTAATATTTCTCTTTTGAACAGGAGTCATGATTTTGTTGTAAAATCGGGACTGCCCCAAATTGTGAACAGGCCAATAGACCACTTGCAATCTTCCTGCCACCACAAAAACAGCCACAACTGGTATTTTTAGTGAAAGGTAATTTTTTTTGTGAAAAAGGGGATAGTATAACTTCTACAAAGTTTACGTAAGTATACTGGGTGGAGTGGTGCGGAAAAAGGCGGGAAACACTATTGGACTATTGGACTATGTCTATCCAAAACAGTTGAATAGCACCTGTTATTTGACAATTTGACTTTGCTAAATCCAATAGTTGAATAGAAAATTGACAAATTTTGCTATTGGTTGCTCTATTGGGACGAACAAAATCATTATTTTTAGGCACAATAGCACAATAGCAATTTTTTGTGATATTGCGGTTCGTCTATTTGAGGAACAAAATCACAGCCTGAGGGAAGAAACCCCTGTCAATGTTGCATGCACTGATGGGAACTTGAAGTGCTTTTATAATTCTCACAAAATAGGCCCAATTGGGGCAATGGACAGTTTGGAACAATCAGCGACACCTCCAGAAATCTGCAGGAATACTAAAAAGTATCATGAACACCAATAGTCTTCTAAACAGAAAACCTGGGAGTCTATACATCAGGAATCAGGAGAAAAATCTTGCCTGCTACAAAAAATAATTAAGGTGAGTGCAATGTCAAGGTCTGGGTCCGGGTCCACATCCATACCCAGGTTACCCTCTAGCATATTCTGTTATTTTGAATAGTCAGATTGGAACCAAATACACCATTGTAGTAACTTTTAGTTGCAAGACACTGAACTAAGCAAGCTTTTCTTGAAAATAGGATGAATTTAGTGAAAAATTCGTGCAATACGCTGAATACTGAACTTCAGAATACATTTAGTAATTGAATTATACAATGAACTCATAGGAATCCAAAAGCCTACCCCAAAACACAAAGAGTCATTAACTATTAGGGTGGATATTTTTTGGTGTACCTAATAAATCTGCCTGCAGATATGACCTGAGTGTTGGGCATACAGATGGTTTACAAGGTAACATTGAAGGACACATGTGTCCTACCATTACTATACACAGTAACATTGATGGGAATTATGTATTGTGTTTGATACATCACTATGTAGTAGTGACACAGTTCCATTGATGCAACTGCCATTTTTTAGAAGGTAACCACAGGTAACAAAAACATTGGTACCTATATACATCAGAAGTACATTATGAAACAATTTTGTAGGTAAGCAAACATCAAAACATAATGACTACCCAAGTGTCTCAAATGAAAAAAAACATATTATTGCATGTTATTGTGTTTTTGAGCATTAGAAAATGTATGTGTTACCTATTTTGTCATTAAAAAGTGTCTCGCTAGAGAAAAGGGAGGGCGAGATAAAGAGGAAGGACAAAGACCTCAGTTTCTTGTACAGCTATGACTTTGAAAATTTTAAAAGTTTCAAAAGCAACCCAAATGAAAAATCAGTCATGAGAAGCATGGCTTGTCAACAATGTAACGACAAATGCCCTCCTTATTGTAGTCCTATTTCAAATCCAGATGCTCCCATCTTGTTTAGCTTGCTTTGACTTCAAAGTAATTTTCTGTATTTGAAATAATACTGGGAGTTTGTATAAGAATGAAAGCATAGTTGCATTAATAAATAATGAAACAAGTGAAAGTACTGAGTTCTATGGCAATGATGTGCCGTAACCATGATTGACTTTGTTAAAAGTGAGTGAGGCTCACATGTAGTGAGCAGCACTTGGAAAGTAATTAACATACCATGGACTATAAATCCCATTGCCTCCAACCCTGTGGTCATATTTACAGCAAGCAATGTCATCATGCTGTTTTTTCATTGGCACCTACAACACAACAGATGATGCAAACACTTTCACTCTCTGGTACTACCCCTGCTGCAAAAATATTGTTCTCACTATTGGGTGCCTGCCATGATTAATGCTCCCCCCAAATGCCCAAATAACCCGAACCAAACCTCAGACTTGGGATGGATTTAGAATTGATTTTGAATGCTTTTGTTTATTTTAATAGGTGGCTACTATACTAATTTTTTTGGTTAAAATACTCAAATATCCAAATGGATGCCTGCCGTTATGCATTTTTTGGTTCAAATATCCGCAAATATCCAAATAGTTGAACCTTCCAAATTAGTTGCAAACCCATTCCAAACGTCCAAACCATCATTTTTTGTTTGTTTGTCTTTTTTGGAAAATATGTTGCCCCGTCCAGACAGGCTGTTATTTTTCCAAATTTTGATCTACTCCGTCTTTGAAGGCAGCTGCTATACATGATGATAGCGCCAAATTTTAGAGCATTGCACAAGAATGTTTTACAATCATTTGCCAAAATCTCCACATCATTCACCAAAAAGGGTATTTGGAATGGACTTTGGCAAATATAATCACGGGATAAAGCCCAGCAACGTCGTTCTAAACCACTTCCAAATCGGAAGTTTGGAATGGGATATTTGGACACGAGGAGCAAAAAATGAATTATGGCAGGCACCCAAAATACTGCAAAATTCTGAATGTTTCCAACGGTCCAAACCTGCATTTACTTCTGTTCTTTTTGGAAAAGTTGCCATGTTGGGACATGCTATTGTTTCTGCATTTGTATCTACTTGGACCTTCAAGGCAGTCTTACATAATAGTGGCAAAATCGGGAACATTGCCCCAAACTTTGGAACATTGCACCATAAATTTCAATGACTATGAGCCTACTTCTTCACAATATTCACCAAAGAAGGGATTTCAAACCTATTAGGCAAACATATTCTTTACTGGACAACCATTACTAATGACTTGACCAACCTGTTCCACTTGTCCCAAATCCATGCATTTCGAACTGATCATTTGGGTCTTTAGACAAAAATATGGCAGCCACCAAATCCTGTACTTATTTATGCTTAAATGCTTACCAAATTCTTATTTTTGCCAATTGCACAGAGATTTGGTGAGTTTTCATTGATTACTTATCGCAAGATCTGGTAGAATTCTCTGGACAATACAGGAACTCATTCTTTATTTTATCGAGTTGTGCTGTGGTCTTTGAAAGATATAGATAAATTTGTTCATTTGGTCCAAAGTTGTAAGAGTAGTAAACCAGTCTGTCCCGACACAATGGCCTTTTTGACTACATGTTTTACAAAAAACACAGATTCATGAGTTTGGTTCAGATTTAGATGGGATTTGGTCTGACTAAATGTTTGGTTTTTTATGCATTTAAGCAAAAATTGAATTAGGGCTGGCACAGCAACAACGTCAACTTTCCACAAAAACCAAGAATTCTTGTCACTTTGTCAAGATGGCCCTACCACAATTTCTACCACAGAACGAAGTGTTGTACCACACATTATACCACAATTCCTACCACACAAACATTTTGTGCTCACAGTACCAAAAGGTTGTACCAGTTTTACTGTAGAACTGACGGGTAAGATGCAATCACATAAAAAATATCAGTTTCTACATGAGCTAAAAAATTTATCAGGACACTACTCTTCCACATGATGACAATTTCTGCTCCCACAGCATCAATGCAACCATGAAAAATTGGTTTGCAACACAAAGTCTGCCGCAATTGTCCTCGTCGCAACATCATCTGCTACAATCCTGCTGTCTGGCTTGGTCAAGTTCATCTTACTTCACAAGACATTGCACCATTTCTGCCGTGCAATTTTTGTTACATGGCAGCCATCATGACCGGAAGGGGGAAAGATGGGAATTTATTGAAGGTAAGTTTATTTTTACAATGCTTATTCCCCAATGTAATTCCCTACATCACTGACTCATAGGACATTCATTGCTGTTCATTTCTTTTAGTCTTGTGTGGGCTGCTTATCAGGCTTTCATTGTGACATTTCATGTCAAGTTAAGATTTGACTATCAATCAGGATGTGATAGAGTTTGAATAGTTCAAGCTGGCTATGGAGAGCTCTATCTGTGGTAATTATGATGGCTGTGTAAAGAAAGACAGATTGCATGAGTGATGGGATTTGTCACCCAATGGAATAGAGAAGATATAGGCGTGTGTTCATGGTTGGCAGAAGGCCCAAGAGATCTCTACATGAACAAGTGAAGCATCAGCTCTTCAAAAGAATCAATAGTGCTCTACATGCCATGCAATTCACAAATCCTAATTAATTATTCAGAGAAGTCATACAATTATTTTTAGAAATGTATTAGGTATCACAATGTAGAAAATCACCATGTTATCTCTTTGACAACAGAAGTAGCAGGGCATGGGATGTCTGCTTCTGCTTTGTGCTGACGACCCTCTTCAAGCTCTTGCTCATTCCTGTTCATGTTAGTAGTGAAGTGAAACTATGTTGACACAATAATTTTGGCAAACAATGAAGTTATTGACAGTGTACCACAACAACGTGACATGATGGTCACATATTTTTTGGGAAGTCTGGGCCATCAACCATAATCTTGAAGGGGAAGCCACACTCCAAGACCCACCCCATAGACCCACATTGCAATCGAAAGCTCACAAAACATGAAATTTGTAGTATTTTGCGCAAATTGGGATCTGAGAGGCTGTCCACAGGAAGAAAAATTACAATCTTACTTTCGTACGTTCGTACCCTTGAAACGGTTGCCAGACAGACAAAGTATGCACCCTCATTCCTACTTAACTTTCTGTTAAATTAAAAAGAACAATTCTCAGAATTTCCTAATTCAATTGCCATCACAGCAATTTTGTTGCTTGCCACACCTCATTCGTCATTTGAGTTCACGAATGTCTGTTGGAAGCTGTTGCAATTGCCAACCAGATATTCACATGTCGTTGTCAGGTATTTTAATGTACCTTTTCATGCTTGTTGAGAGCGTCAATGGGACGAATAATGAGGATTGTACAAAAGGGAGGAGAAAATGAGAGCAAAAGTTAGGAGGGAGAACGGGATTTGTTATTCGACATTGTGGGGAATAGACGATAGCAAGATTCTGACAATTTTTGTGCGCCACTGACCAAGATGTGCATAAACGGATCTGATACCAAAAAGGTAATGTATGATGTTTTACCTCTGGCCAGGTATGATTTTTTCTGACCATAGCTTGTGGGCCAACAATAATTTCGTACCCTCTATTCCAAGTTTCAAATTACTATTATTACTTTTTACTGAAATGGGTCAGTAATCGAGTAAATTCAGTAATGAAAAAAAGTAATAATGTAAACTGTTGGCAAGTTTACTGAAGGCCCATCAGATTTCTATACTAGACTCACCCTTCTCTTCCAGGACAATAAGTTACTGTCTTTGACAAAACTTCAGTAACAAAAGTAAATTATGCATATACATTATTTGCAACCATGTAACATCATGTGCTAAGTAGTATTAAACATATAATCTCCATTTTAGCTGCTCTATTAACTATCCCCATCATCTGAACTCTCATCTGTGCCTTCCTCCGCTGGCTGCTTCCCCCCTCCAGGGCACGGTGTGGGGTGTGGGGTTTCTATTCCATGGAGAGGGGGTGTGGGAGAAGATGACAGGTTGGGGATGGCAAAGTTCCAATGAAATTGATAAAAAAAATGAAAACTGGGAATACTCACCACAGAGTGGGTTTGTCCCCTGCTTCTTTTTCAGGCTGCTGCGCTAATGCAGCGAGAGGGTGCCATGTTGGACATGGGGTTTGTATTCCATGGAGGGGGGCGTGGGAGAAGATGGCAGGTTAGGGATGACAAAGTTCCAATTAAATAGTTGAGAAAATGAAAAATGGGGAATACTCACCACTGGAGTGGAATTTCCCCTGCTTTTTTTTCAGGCTGCTGCGGGCCGCAAAAGGGCGCGGCGTGGGGCGTGGGGTTTCTATTCCATGGAGGGGACGAGTGCAAGAAGACAGCAGGTTAGGAATGGCGGGTTCAAATTAAATTGTTAAAAAAATGAAAAATGGGGAATACTCACCACTGGAGTGGAATTTTCCCCTGCTTCTTTTTCGGGCTGCTGCGATGATGCCGCGAGAGGGTGCGGCGTGGGGCATGGGGTTTGTATTCCTGCTAGGGGAGGGATGAGATGGTGGCAAAAGCGGAAATTCTCATTGTTGCATTGTGTGATGAATTGATGGGAACAGCTGCAGTGGTGGCTGCATGAATGGAATATGTGTGCGTGAGCAGAATATGAGGCCACCAGCAGCTGGCACATGTGCGTGAGCTGGCATGTGGCCAGACCGCACCTGAAAATTACTTGGGAGTGATTCTATGCTAATATTCTCTGTTACTGGGCTAACATGCACATTACTGAAAAGGGGCATGTACATGCCCTCACAGTAAAGTGGCCTAAACACAGTAGCCGACAGTAACAGTAATGGCCCAAAAAGGAAGTAAGTATTCAGGAATCGGAATTCCTGAGTAATTTACTCAGGAATTTGAAACTTAGCCTCTATTGGGTCATGATCCCCAGGTACAAAAGTATGAAAGTATGATGCTAATTTTTCTGCCGTGGACATCCTCTGAGAGCTGTGAAAAAGTTACGGTTGACCAAAGAATATTGAGGAGAATCATTTTTTTACAAAAGGGGAGGGGTGACAAAGCACTACAGTTAAACTTGTAGAACAGGTAAGTGTGCCTTGTTTACCACAATTCCTACCACATTAAATGCTCCATTTTAACCACAGCATTTTTGGTGTAGAGTTTTGTCTTAATGGTGTACGTCTACCACAATAACTACCACAAAACTCACGAGCAGGATTTCATGGAATCTTAATTTTTATTCTCTCATTACATGGTTTTTGAGGGAAGTCCAAGTTGTTCTACTGTATATCTTGGTTCATAAGAGCCCACGGATTATAAGATCCATTTCCCTGATTCTCATGACATTTGTATTTTTACCCCTTAAATCGACTCCAGACATTCTAAAACCATTGGTGATCGATTCTCCTACTCAAAGGCAACATGCCAATATGCATTGGTCCTTATAACTCCGGCTGGTTGCTGAGTTCTCTCAATTTGTCGGAAAACTCACCAGCCCCATTTCGCACACAACAAGCATGGAGAATCGGAGGTTCATCGAGACGAAATGGAAAAGAAATTGGCGGGACATAGAGTACCAGCACATACTTTGGTAAATAGGCTGGATACTTATATTTTTTCCCACCTTATCATCTCTAACTTTGCACGGATTATAAGGTAAACTTAAATGTATCTTTTGACATTTTCCGGCTCTTCTGAACCAAGATATACAGTACATTGTTAGATGCAGGAAGGCAGGAAGGCAGGAAGGCAGGAAGGCAGGAAGGCAGGAAGGCAGGAAGGCAGGAAGGCAGGAAGGCAGGAAGGCAGGAAGGCAGGAAGGCAGGCAGGCAGGCAGGAAGGAAGGAAGGAAGGAAGGAAGGAAGGAAGGAAGGAAGGAAGGAAGGAAGGAAGGCAGGCAGACAAGAAGGAAGGAAGGCAGACAGGAAGGCAGGCGGGCAGGCGGGCAGGCAGGAAGGAAGGAAGGAAGGCAGGAAGGCAGGAAGGCAGGAAGGCAGGAAGGCAGGAAGGCAGGAAGGCAGGAAGGCAGGAAGGCAGGAAGGCAGGAAGGCAGGAAGGCAGGCGGAAGGCAGGAAGGCAGGCAGGAAGGCAGGAAGGAAGGAAGGAAGGAAGGAAGGAAGGAAGGAAGGAAGGAAGGAAGGAAGGAAGGAAGGAAGGAAGGAAGGCAGGCAGGCAGGAGGAGGAAGGCAGGAAGGAGGAAGGCAGGAAGGAAGGCAGGAAGGCAGGAGGCAGGAAGGCAGGAAGGCAGGAAGGCAGGAAGGCAGGAAGGCAGGAAGGCAGGAAGGCAGGAAGGCAGGAAGGCAGGAAGGCAGGAAGGCAGGAAGGCAGGAAGGCAGGAAGGCAGGAAGGCAGGAAGGCAGGCAGGAAGGCAGGCAGGAAGGCAGGCAGGAAGGCAGGCAGGAAGGAAGGCAGGCAGGAAGGAAGGCAGGCAGGAAGGAAGGCAGGCAGGAAGGAAGGCAGGCAGGAAGGCAGGAAGGCAGGCAGGAAGGCAGGTCGGAACCACTTATCAAGCAAATTCTGAAAATGGAAAACAAGACTGTGGGGCCGCCAACCCCAGGCTCTCCTCTAGAGAGAGATATCTCGTGTCAATAGAGTGGCCTTAAAATCATTCCTACGCCGACGCCAACGATGGATACCCACTACAATGCGTCACAACGCTGGCGTAGGTATTTTGTGATGTTTTTCGTCGGCGTGGGGATTCGATTTCGCCAGATTCCAACAAATAACCACATGCACATGCTAGCGTCGGGGTGTGGATATTCGTGGGAATTTTATTTTAGGTTTTATTTAGGAATCAGTACTATAAAGTGTCAGAACTGTACATTTGAGAAGACCTCTTGTTGTTAGGCAAATCATCTGCTGCCAAACAAACTACTTCCCGAAAACATAACAAACCATGAGCTCATCTGACCAACCTAATAGTTGTAACACCAAAACAGTCCAAGCCAGTGTCCCAACTGGTGAAATATCAACAACTGTTGTATATGCTACATCTACAGATGCTCCTTCTCCTGCAGTTCCCCATACAGTCGAACGATAGCTCAGCCTTGCTTTGAAGATCTCATTGATGAATCAAGTCAGATCAATAACAACAAATTGCTCACCCTGTTTAGACTTGTTCTTGGCAAGGGTACCCATAAAATCAAGCCAGGCAATAGTGCTTCAAAGAAGGCATGGATCGACTTGTATGACACAGCATTTGACAACAACTTTTCATCTCCAGGACCACTTTCCATGCACAAGGTACATGGGTGCACAGACCGTCAAGACAAGCTAAAAAAGCTTGTCAAGAGGCTTGCACATCACTTCTATATAAGACACAATGTGAAAGCAGCTGAGTTCACCGAGAATGATTGCAACTCCGTGTACACTGACGCAGAAAGATTTGGATATCAAATCTTTACAGAGCATGAATTTGCTTTGTCAACTCATAAGCGAACTGCAGAGTCAAAAAAATTGGCAGCAATTGAAACCACACAGAAGCTGGAGCAACTCGAGAGTTATGTAGGAGCTGTACCAGCACATCATGGGGTAAATGCACCTTCTGGAATAGAACTTGATTCATATGTGGAAGAAGGTCTTGCTGCTTTGGGTGCACAAACAAAATCCTGCACACATGAGTTATTGTCAAGATTGCAACTCGTTTGTCATACACTTTGTAAATAAATTTATTTTGCAAACATTCATCCTGAAATTGAAGAGCAATGTGACCTACACCCAAGAAACAGCAACAATTTTGATACTGAAGAGGATGTCAATGATGTATTGCTTGAAAGTACTTCTCGTGACAAGACCTCCTCTCGTGCAACCAGGAATTACAGGTAGGATCTCACAAAAGATAAATCAATTGCCAAGGAAGCCGGGGCAGCAGCAGTGCGAGCAAATAAAACAGCCCAACTCACAATTATGACAAAATGAGAGCATACCCCCTGTTCATGATTTTGTTGATGTTGCAACGACAATGTCTACAGCAATGATGCAAAATACCAACACGTTGAGCTCACTCATTCGTCAAAGTCTTGGCAATCCAGTACACAGTACTAAGAGGCATAATACTCCTCCAACCACACCACAGAAGAAACGAAAGGCTGATTATGTTGATGATATCTCGTCAATTGATAACAAGATCAGAGAATTAAAGCAAGACAAACAGGACGCTGAGGCAGAGTCCAATATGGAAGAAGTACACGAACTAATGGAACGTATCAAACATTACAAACAACTCAGAAAGGATTGCGAGCAGGACCTGTTCAAGAATAATAGAAATGTTTGATAAGTAGGTTGCAGTACTAAATATTCACTAGTTTATGCACTTGTTTTGAGAATGAGTATGTTGTGTCATTAGTTTATACATGATTAGTAGAATGGAAGTATGATCAATCACATAAGAAGTATTTTAAGAATTACTTAACTGCAAACACTATAGTGCAAGATACGCTTGCAATGTAGGTGGATTCAGATTGTATTTATTGATTCCAACCGACTTGTTTCCATGCACACAAGTGTATATGTTGCATAATTAATGTGGCACACAGAGCATCTTGAGCGCATGCTGGGCAATTGATAGATACAGTGATACAGAGTATGAGAGAGACAAAACCAATAGAATTTTGAAAGATTCACACTGTAGCATTTTCTTCCCAAGTTTATACTGATTAGGATAGCTGCAGATGCAAAACACAGTTGATTTTGTTGCATAATCCCACTCAATGGACTCACGACAATTTCGCATCTCAGCATCGCACACTCTCATCCAATCATCCATGTCATCGTGTCGATATCTTGATCTGTAATACGAAACAATGCAATTCAGTCCACATCCATATATGCAGTCACCAAACACAGAATAAGCAGGATTGTATTTGTTCTGTTGGATACACCTTAAAAATTCGCTTATGCCATTCAAATCATCAACGCTGGCACCACCATTAATTGCAATATCTCTACGCCGGCACGAGACAGGACCAAAGACAGTGCTGATCCCATTTGGCAAGTATATTGTTTCGACTTTCACACCATGAACACGTGTGAACCCAGTATAAAAAGCTCGTTGCATGAGTTGGTATAGTGCCTTTCGTGGAGCACCAATAAAGTCTCCAAATGGACTTGAAACTGGCACATTGATTCTGTGAATGGAGCAGTCTATCCAACCAATGATTCTATGAGGACAAAAGGCCAATCCTGGTGAAGTAAATTCAGTCCCACCACTGTATAAGTGATACTTTGGCTTTCGAACATAACTTTCAATGGCTTCGAAGAATCTTGGAAAGTCGTCTTTGAAATGAAGAAGGCGTTGGTGACCTATGATTGCTTCGTATCTATCATCAAGATATCTTAACATCCAAGCCCAACCATAGTACCATCTATTGCGATCTCCACCAAATGTTCCATTAACCATATCAAGTATGGTCCACCCTTTCTTGAATCTTGTCATAAAGAAAAGAAACAACTCCTCAGGATGGATCTTGTAGGAAGCATGTCCAGTAGGAATTCTGATACAGCCATCTTGCTGATCAACCGGACTGGCCAAATCAAAAAGCTGGTATATCTCAAGGAGCTGATGCTTTCTGAAGCTGGTGTAGTTGAGACATTTTTGGTCATCCCATGATTGGAATCTTATGTTTTGGCAGGGTGTAAATTCAAGTTGAAGTGCCTCTTCTGTGGGTGTTATATCAAAGAGGAGATGATCCATAAGGAACATTCCATAAACGAGTGATTGATGGCATGAAGTCTCAATGTTGGTGATCTGAATAAGCAAGTCGATGGCGATGTCCGTGCTGTGGTTGATTGGATTGAAGATATGATTTAAAATAAGGGCCTTGAATACAAGGAGCTGCATCAAGAACATCAATGCTTGCTGAGCGTGTAGATTGTGGCAAATCCATAGCATTTACATCTTATGACGTAGGCAAACTTCAGAATGGTAGAGGTGCATCCATTGCGAGTTGCTGCGTACGCGACGGACGGCACGGCGGCGGCGTCTGCCATTTAACTGGCGGCGAGATGGTTGTCTTGACATGGTTTATTAGTGGTTTATTGTTATGTGACGCACGGTGGTTGATGCTGATGTGTATGATTGCTCGTGATGTGCGAGCGTTGGGATTTGTGAAGCGCGATTAGTTTTCTTTTTGGCATTTAAATACTTTTGTTTTATTCTGGTCTCTCAGCTTGATAACACATCCTGCTTGTGCAAGATCATCACAACTGTACCCAACTGTCATGAACCATCACTAGGATTATGGGATATTACGAGGAAAAAGAACTATCCATGACAACAAAATGGAAAAGGTTGCACGAGCCTAATTGGATGAGGCAAGCATCACCCCTTCCCTGTGAATGTGACAAATGTTTCTTCTGCTTGAATTCGCTCACTACAGGTGTTGATCACAAGAGTAAGAGGCGTACTGTCACGGCGTTTGTGCAGCACGGCCGCTCTCGCACCAGGACGATTGACTGCACTGACAAGCGAGTTGATTTACAGATTGGTAGTTCTTACTGCAAGCAGTGCTACAGGGAAAGACCTGGCACAAGAGCAGAGAAGTTGAACAGGATTAATACCTCTTGTATGGGCTGCCTGTCATGCGAAGAACGTATTTGTAAATCTTGCTGGGACAAGGGATACGACATGCACCAGAAGAAGAGTCCTTGACTGTGTTGTAGTTCATTGATTATTTGTAGTACAGACTTAAAATTACACAAACCTACTGCAACCGCATCTATTATGAATATGTGAAACTTGGAATGGTCAAAATCCACCATCTACAAGCCGAATTGTGGCAATGCATGCAAATGATGATACAATGACGATACTGCCTACCTAAGGGTTAAGACCACAATTTTCGATTCTGATGCCGTGGGAAAATCCACGCGACATCACGTCACAACGTCGGCGTGGGTGTCGCGTGGGTGTGCCGTAGGAATTTTTTCCACTCTAATGATATCCCAATACTTTTGAAAAGGGTGACTTTTCGTCACCCTTTATGTAGAACAACGGTACATCTGTACGTATTCCAAAAGGGTGACACGTAAGTCACCCTTTATTGACGATTCCTATGTAGTCACGAGCTCTGACCGCCCATGAAAAAAGTGATATCGCTTTGCGAGGTAGTACGGTGTGTGCCATCAAATTAATTCCAATCTCGCTTTGGATACTTACAGATACGTAAGCACGATACAGACAATGGAAGCAATTACAAAAGGGTGACAAATAGTCACCCTTTTGAAATTGCGAATTAGCAGCGGCGAGAGGGGTGACTTTTCGTCACCCTTTAAATGTAGGTCCTCATCAATTCCATAATATTTTATGCTAACAGCGCTACCATATCGCCCTTCTGCCTTCGCGAAACAACATCAACATGCCATCAACCACAGCATCAACAGTAAACTTCCGAATAGTGTCACGCAGAGCTCAAGCTTTAATGCAAAAGCATATTGTGGCAGAGAAGACTCCCGCCAGCGCGCCCCCCTCAAAAAGGAACGCCAACGACCATAACACTGAAGCACCATGGCCCGCGTCCATTCGATACACTTTCTACAGTGCCTGTGCGGCTGCTGTCCCGTTCGCTATTGGGTCTGCAATAGCCATGTCTCCCCGTTTGAGGGATTCTTTAGCTGATGACACCGATTCAGAATCGCCAACAAATAAAATTGTTCATTTGGTAAGGCAGTATTGGGGGAGTTACGACTATCTTGCGCCCGTTGACCGTCCTACCACGAATCATGTCGCACCAGGGCTTCGATTACAGTGGCAGGAAGACAATTGGTCTTCCTTTTTGGCGGCTCTGGGATTGAATAAATCACGTGATAAGGGATCTGCTATCGACGTGCTGAATCCGAATGCTAGGATTCCGATTTCGTTAGAAAATGAGCCGCCCGCCAATATACGTTATGAGCAATCTCTTCTGTCGAGGTATCTTTCTCCAGAGTACAATCCCTCAGGAGTGAATGCACGGTTATCATTGATTCCATGTGGTATGTTCGGGGATCACGACAATTCTTGTCGTGATTTTGATTGCAATCTTCCTGCAAATGCATCGCTGTCTAGTGTAAGGGAAGTTACTTGTGTTTCGAACTCATCCGACGCAGTAAAAAAATTGGAGAGTCTCTTTCCTGGTGCAAAGTGCTTCACAAGTAGTGCTCAATGCATCGGGTGGGATGGTACCTATCGCTTCGCGGTAGAGTTCAACAGTGTTTCCCCCGCTCAAGATTTGGTTGGGCATAATTCATCTGATTTTGTAGACAGCTCATCGGACGCCAACAGTGAAACAACTCATTCCCAGTCAAATGAAGCTTCGAAAATATTATTACACCACACGTCTATTCACTCGTCCTGGTCATACTTCCCTGATGTCAACACTTTCACTAACAGTGAAGGGATGTCTTCCAAAGTTTCAGCTTCAAAGAAGCCTTCGGCGATGCCTCGACACAGTGACAAAGATCTCACTAGTGCACGTGTTGAGCAGCTCAAGTATCAAATTTCAACTTTGGAGAAAGAATTGAAGGATCCCTCAAGTTTGCGTGATCGAGGTAAGGTTGAGACTCCCACCTGATTTTTAAGACAATTCGCTTCTCATTCACCAAGTTTATGCATGTGTACTCTCTTCCTCAGATGACATGTATGCAGAACTTAAAAACGCGAAAGAAGAGCTTAAAGGCATCGCTCCTAAGTGGTGGAAGCAAATATGGGCTTGAAGTTTACATGTATGACTTAGCGTAACTGTCTACGCCAAGAGATAGCAGAATGTCATGGAGGTATCAGAGCCCATACTTGTACCAAAAGGACACAATCAAATGTCACATTTCAACAATTAAAACCTTATTGATATACACATATACCTACAGATGATGAAATAGGCTAAAGAAGGAATGAACATGAAGCGTCTCATATCATCAAATCGAAATAAGTGAACATCAAGTGATGTGTGCGAACCGCCGTGGTTCTTGCAATGGTAACCACTTTTTGTTCCAGGGTGTTCATGTCATTGTAATCTTAGAGGCAAACGACACGTTTGTACAAATAATCCTCAAATACTGTTGCCTGTTTTATCATGTGTTGATACGTGTAATATCTTCGTGCTTCAGTAGGCAGTCGATTGGTAACCACTTTTTGTTCCAGGGTGTTCATGTCATTGTAATCTTAGAGGCAAACGACACGTTTGTACAAATAATCCTCAAATACTGTTGCCTGTTTTATCATGTGTTGATGCGTGTAATATCTTCGTGCTTCAGTAGGCAGTTGATTGGAAATGATTCGCATTCTACAACAAATGCCATGTTTCAATGAAACTTTAGCGGGTATTGTTTCTGCAATAATATCAATTGATGATGGTTTGATGTTTTACGCTTAAATGCATCTGTGGATGTAGGCCCCGTCAAGAGGCTAATCACAATTGCCATGATTCATGTTACTTTCATATGTCATGTTCTGTGGTTAGAGGAAGAAGTAATTGTTATGTGTCAGTGGGTACCTTCAGAGCTCAGGCATCCTTCGCATGAGAGAAAAACATCATGGAATTGCTGGACCCACAGTCATTTAGACTATGGCTCATAGCTTGTGTATGATATACCTTATGCGATGATTCAATAACAGATGAGAAATGCGCAGAGCTCATACAGGAGTTCGGTATGTCCAGCAAGACAGGCACCTTTTGACTTTGGCGATAAATATCGCCAGATAGAGTCGCCAGATGTTGTCAAGAAAATTTGACGATCATCATCAGGGAGTCCAAGGTAGTCACACTTTACCACCGGGGTCGTCACTTAGGTTGTCAGGTGTGATCAGCAGCAGTCACATAGGTTGTCACAGAAGATTCAGGAGGTTGTCAGTTACTGTTGTAAGTTGTGCTTGTTGTCAGATAGTTGTATTTTTGTCGCTTTTGGTCTCAGTCATGGGATCAGCTATTAACTAGAGGTGACCAATGTTGTCACATGGGTCGTCCACGTTGTCACGTGGGTCGTCCATGTTGGCATGTGGGTTGTCCATGTTGTCACGTGGGCCGTCAGTGACGTCATAAGGGGTAGTCACAAGGCAGTCATGAGTCATAACAGGGGTCATCAAAGTGTCTTCACCAATAGTCCTCAGTGTCATCAAGTGTCTTCACTACTGTCTTCAGGTTTGTCAAAATGCCATCACCCATGGTCATCACGGCTGTATGGTGGTTGTGAAATTTAGTCACATGAGTCAAAAATTGTCTCAGATCTCACTTGTTGTCAGTTTGCCTCACCAAACACTTCCACATGGCAAAGTTGCCTGTCTTGCAGACCAATGAAAACCATTTGAGTTCATAGTGTTCAGAGAAATATCAAGATTTTTCACTTTTCCTCCTTCTTCTCCTTCTCCTTCTTCAGTGAGGCAGTGTTTTCACCTTTGACCATGACAGGTACTACAATGATGTAGATAAGTGTAATTACCTGTCCATAATTAAGTTTTTGGTTTGATGTACATGGGTAATCATAATGTTTTGATGTTTGTTTGTCAAAATGGGTGCGTTCGCATGCATGCACCTGCAAAGCAAGCTTAGACAACCCACTATAATATTATTTCTAAAACTAATACTTCCTCTGTTTTGATGATATTTCTTCTGTCTAGTTCACTGCAAAAAATCTCGCGGGGGCTGCTAGTAATGTGATGGAAAAGTTTGCTGCCATTTTTTGTTTTCATCTGACATTTCCAGTCCAGAGAAGTCAACTGCAATACTCCTCAAAAGGTTAAGAGATCATTGTCATACGATGTGTTTGTCACAACAACTCCACTCTGTGTCTAGTTTTTCTTCATTTTTTGCCTTTCAACATTCGATAGAGAGTAATCTCTCTACAAGGTAGAAGGTTTGAAGGTGGATGTGTTTTATGATTGGTCATTGCAGGTTGCAGTTACTGATAGAATGCCCATCACTTCCATCTACGTGTATTGATTTCCATTTGATAAGGATGGGAGAGTTGGAGTGGTTAAGGGTGTTATGGTGGCAATTGGTGGTTTTAGAGTGTTGGTATAAGACTCTATAAGCTGAAAGTCAACACTCTTCTGTTGATTGTCTGGATCGACCGAGCATTCTTCAATTCCTGTTCCTGTTCATCCATGTCACTTGAGCCAATCCAACAGGAGCAACACCAATACCAGCTTCATTCAACATCATTGATACCTTTGTATTGACACCAATGATATATACTTGATCTTTCTGTTTCTTCAATTCTTGTGCTTGCAATGGAGTATTCCAATTCAAATCCATGAACATGTGCTTCAAGCTCATGAACAACATTGTTCAATTGATTTGCCCGGGGCTATGAATGGGTACCATCAACTTTAGTATCTGAATTGGATTGTCTGGATATGTCATTGGAATGATTGATTGAAATGAACACCGAGCAACATCAAATACACATTACCAAGCATACACCACACAATGTGATGGATGATGAAGTGCAAAAATGATGCTGATTTACTTTTAAAATGTGTTTATATTGTCATTTTATTAGTTGTAAATGTAAGCAGTTCAGAAATATACCAGAGGCAAAGATGTTGATGTTACGCCATTGGGAGTAGGACCTAGTTTACTTGACAAATATCAGTATTAAAAATATCAACCAAAAACATCAATGAGATGGTTTTGAAAACAATTTTGAAGTCTGCAATGTGGTATAATCTGTGGGTAGGCATCCCTGCCATCTGACCTTTTTGAAAGTATCAGTATTTGATTATTATTAAATTATCATTATTAACCTTTGTGTGTGTGTACTACAACAGTGAGGGAAATACCTAATTATTCCAAATTCAAACCTCCTGAGTGCCCAGACCCTTTTGGGGAAATCCAGCCACACACAGCCAGGATTTGATCTGGGGTCAAGTCCAAAGCACTCTCAGGCCCTGGTCAAAGGACTCGTGGGTCAAGATGAGTTGCCAGTCTTGTCAGCAACCATCCATATTATCAATGTGCAAGCAATGTATTGGGCAATGAACTGAAAATAGAAAAACACATTAAACTCTGAGCAATACACCCCCAAAAACATACAGTGCACATGGAAAGACTGCACTTAAGGAGTGCCCTAAGCAAGGCTTGGACATTAGGAGTCATGTAGGGTCAAATGATTGGCCCAACAATTTGGGAGAGACACTGCTAGGTCCTCCTTCATGGCCAACAGAGACTGATTATGGGCAGATAAGCAGCTGCTGTTGCCTTGCAAGTCAGGGAGGTCAAAATCCCCATGTGAGGGAAATTTGCTGATGGGGTCTTGGACAACATCCTCCCACAATGAATTTTTGGGAGGCGCCCCCACCCTCTCCCAGGAAGGCAGATCAGCCAACGGCATGCATGAATGATGACTCATTATCTTGACGTGCACAACCCTGAGCAGACATCTGAAAGCTCCTCAGTTAGAGTTTAGGTGTAAGTTATATATTTAATGTAAGTAATATCCCAATACTTTTAAAGGGTGACGAAAAGTCACCCCTCTCGCCGCTGCTAATTCGCAATTTCAAAAGGGTGACTATTTGTCACCCTTTTGTAATTGCTTCCATTGTCTGTATCGTGCTTACGTATCTGTAAGTATCCAAAGCGAGATTGGAATTAATTTGATGGCACACACCGTACTACCTCGCACAGAGATATCACTTTTTCCGGGGGTGGAAAGAGCTCGTCGCTACATAGGATTCGTCCAAAAAGGGTGACTTTTCGTCACCCTTTTGAGAACACGTACGATGTGGTACAGATTCTACATAAAGGGTGACAAAAAGTCACCCTTTTCAAAAGTATTGGGATATGCACTAATTTGAAGGGTAGTCAAGTTTGACATGATACAACACACACAGCCAGACTTAGAAAAAAGTTTAACTTTCAAAAATAAGTTAGCCATTTTGCCATCAGCAAAAGTTAGGTAAGTTAGAGTTAGCCATTTTGCCTTTGCAAAAGTTAGGTAAGTTAGAGTTAGTTTTTTGCCTTTGACAAAAGTTAGGTAAGTTTAGCTGTTTTGCCTTTCGGCAAAAATTAGGTAAGTTAGAATAAGCTATTTTGCCTCTGGCAAAAGTTGGGTAAGTTAGAGTTAGCCAAGTTGCCGTTGGCTAAAGTTAGGTAAGTTGGAGTTAGCCAATTTGCTTTTGACAAAACTTAGAAAAGTTAGAGTTAGCCATTTTTCTTTAAGCTAAAGTTAGGTAAGTAAGAATTAGCTATTTTGCTTTCAGCTAAAGCTACTGAATAAGCCGGATTATAAGGAATGCAAATGTCATAAGATACTTTAAAAAATTACGTATAATCCATCCAAAGCTAGTGATTTTAACACATTGAAAAATTATAGCTATCTAAGAAACTTACCCTATAACATTGAAGTAGACATCTTTTACCTCTCCCGCCCTTTTGCCTGCCTTGTTTGTCCTTGCTGTCAACCCTCCATTATGTGCACAAGTTGTGTGATGACTTCCAACAGCATCGGAGGTTTCTCGGCAACAATCCGGAGCCATTGAGAGCAATACATATGGGTGTATTGCTCGTGTGAAGGGGAAACTAGTCTTGAGGGTTTCAGTTCTAGTTGAGCAGTTTAAATACCAGAAAAAACAAATGCCAGTGAGACTTGCCCGGTGTTACTTATACTTATACACCGGTGATACCTATAATCCAGCTTATATGGTACGTGCTTTAGAGTTATTAATATTCAATCTACATGAATCAACATGACCTCTTCTGTGGTTCCACTTTCTTCATTAACTTGATCATCAGCTGTTAACTCTGAAGGCATATGAATCCCAAGAGATTCAGCCTCAAGAATATGCTTCAAGTTCCAGCATTTAAGAGCATCCTCTGTACTTTCTTTCTTCCATGGACCAACCTTACACCGCTGAAAATATTGCCGTTACAAACATTGATAACTGCAAGTTTTGCAGTAAAAATAGTAACATGGAACCTGATGGGCCCTTTAAAACAGCATTTTGGATCGCGTTGACTTACCTACTGCGAGCAATGTGTTCCCTGAGTTCATGGAGCCACGAACTGATGTTGGGTCTGGATGCTACAATACAGAAATCTGCTGAGATGTAAATCCCATGGTTGGGGGGGATCTCCAAGATGTGGAGAGGATGTTTGTACCAAAGCATGACAGATTGTGTGGGCAACTCTTGACAGCCAGACACAGGAACACAGACTATGGCCAGACTAATATGACTAGTTACGGGAATTTAAGTTAGGTAAGTTAAAGTTCAAGGATTTTTTTCAAAATATTAGTTGTATTGGAAACTCATCCACTTTTCTCCTTCTTCTCCTTCTCCTTCTCCTTCTTCTCCCACAGTGAGACAGCTTTATCCCTTTTTGCCATAACAGCTACTTCTACATTGTACACAAGCAAAATTACCTGTAAATAATTTATTTTTCAGATTGATGTACATGGGTAGTCATGATATTTTGATGTTTGTTTCCCTTAAAAAATATATCTTGTTTCCAAAATGGGTGTGTTCGCATGCAAGACACATGCAAAGTGTCCAAGGTGCACTCGCCCACTAACAATTAGTTTAGACAAGTCACCTTATAAGAATTGCATTCTATCTAGATCGCCCCCCAAAAACTTTCAGCAGCTGCTAGTACTATCATAAAAACGAGGCAAGTTAGAGCTAGCCATTTTGCCTCCAAAGTTAGGTAAGTTAAAGTTAGACATTTTTCCTTGGGCAAAAGTTAGGTAAGTTAAAGTTAGACATTTTTCCTTGGGCAAAAGTTAGGTAAGTTAGAGTTGGCTATTTTACCTTTGGCAAAAGTTAGGTAAGTTAGATTAGCAATTTTACCTTTGGCAAAAGTTAGGTAAGTTAGAGTTAGTCATTTTGCCTTTGGCAAAAGTTAGGAAAGTTAGAGTTAGGGAAGCATTGCCTAACTTTGCCTTAACTGTGAAAGTTTGTATACTTACATGCTGTGTGTTGGAAAAGAAGGTTTATGTGAGGAGTTACATATACAAAAATAGATGCATGCATGTTGTTGGTAATAATTTCAGATTTTTGCCTGTCATGCAAGTTTCACTAGCCCTAACTCTGGTAGTAACAATATAATCACCCCTTACCTTGTGGTACAGGTTTTTCCTGCCAATATAATTTAGTTTTTATTTGTGTGAGTACTACAGTTACATTTGTAACATTTTTTATGATTGTGTAATTAAATCGATATGTGCCATCCAAGTTACAGCAAATATATCAGCCCCCAGGCTGAATTTGGTGTGCAATGCTGACATCAACAAGGAACGGAGGCATCGAACACAAGATGAGAACAATCTAGTTAGGTAGTTTACCTTGCTTTACCATTGATTTTTCTCATTTAAATTGATATGCACCATCCACACCATAGTTAATATCCCAGCCCCCAGGCTGAATTTGGTGTGCAATGCTAACAACAACAAGGAAGAGGGGCATCAAGCACAATGTGAAAAAATCTAGTTCGATTTTTACCACGCTTCACCATTGATTTTTTCAATTAAATTGATATGCACCATCCATGCCACAGAAAAATCTAAGCTTGCAGGTTGCTTCTGGTGCCACTGCTGCCATGCTAACAACAACAAGTAACAGGGACATTGAGCACAAGGTAAAAAATATGTAGTTTGATTTTTTACCTTGGATTGTTTTCCTGGCTTCACCATTGATCTTTTCAATTAATTGATGTGCACAATCCACAACACAGTAAATACCTCAGACTCCAAGCTGAATCTGGTGCCACCACTGCCTCCACTGTCACCACCTCACTTCTTCTAACATTGAAAACAGAAGGGTTGGCGAGTGCAAGGTGAGCAAAACTATGCTTACTGCTGTTTTCTGTTTTATTGCTATGATCCCTCATTGTTTGTTCAAATAAATACTCACCCCCTTTCATGATATGATATATATCTTGGACCCCAGCCTTATTTTAGTGCTGCAACCACTTCCACCCCACTGATAACAGTAATAGAAAGCAGGGGTGCAATAGCAAGGTGAGTAAAAAAGTGACTCCAATTATTTACTTGGATGTTCTTATTCACGTTCATTCAATTTAATACTTTTGCACTGTAATTGCCATGGTAGATATCTCAGCTCCCAGGCTAAATCTCATACCACCACCTTTGTGCTACCTTACTGTTAACCCAAAAAAAAGCAGGGTCTGCATGCGCAAGGTGACAGAAAATTTACTTTCAATTATTATGTTGATGTTCAAATTAATTTTTCAATCAAATATGTTTGCATCATCAGCACAATGTTTAATATCTCAGATCCCTGGTTGAATCAGGTGCAGCCATTGCTGCTGCTCCACTGCTAAAAACAATAGTAGAAAGCAGGGTGTGCAAGTGCAAGGTGAGTAAAGATGTGCTTCTTTTTAATGATTTAATTTTTCAATTAATCACTCACCAATTGTGTGCACCATGGTTACAATATCAGCCCCAGACATAATCTGAAGGTGTCTCGCTTGAGTATTGAATAGATTGTGATTATTCCTGGCTTTCACATAGCAATTCACTGTTTTGTAGTGTATGTCATAAATGAAGCTGACACAAGCATTGATCTATCACGTTGACTTTTGGCATGTGGGCTATAATTTTAGGCGACTTCAGTTTGTTGTTTTAATTTAACAATTGATACTGCATGAATAACAACTCAATATAGTGAGAAGTATTAACACCATTTTTCTGAGAGTGCTTACTGCTGATAAACAACAGTAGTGATGATATAATGTATGATTTCGTCTCTGAGTGCGGCAAACTCTATCAACGCGTACGTATATTTATATACTTTTTGTAAGCATACTTACAATGCGTCATGTAAAGCACTTATTTATTCCCTGTAACTATCACCAAAAATATTCATATATGATTTACTGATGCAGGTTTCATGTGGATACTATTTGACAATGATAAGTGTGTTCACTCGCTTACTACTTCTACCTGATGTTGTTACTTGTGTGGTACATAGGCGAATACACAAAGACATAATAAGTAAAACATTCTTTTAACCAACAGTAATGAATGTTAGCAATCCTAAGTTTTGATAGGAATGCTTACAGTAACTGAAGTAAAAGTAAATGCCGGAATCATCTATTGAAGTATTACTTTACATGCTATCACTTAAAGGAGACACAACAAAAGAGCGTTGCCATGGAGAGATGTCATGACAAGTCAAAAATATGCTTGAGAGTGCCTTGAATTGAGAAATAAAAAACCATAAGATATCTCACCTTTTGAAGGACATACCCTGCTTCTCTAGTGTGTTGGCAGCAGGGGAGTGAGGCCGCAAGTTCTGGGACTGGTTGGTGGCCAAGAAACCACCATTCCAGTGGAAGGGTGTGACAAAACAAAAATGAGATATTTGAGAGCACCTGAAAATTGGGAAATAAAAATAACCACAAGTGATTTCACCTGTTTCAGGGCATTGCCTGAATCTCTTGTCAGCAGCAGGGGAGTGATGTTCAAGAGCTCTCAGAGTGCCTGACAACGAAGACACTACAATTGCCAAGGAGAGGTGGGATGAGAAATTAAGAAGATATCCTGAGAGCACTTAATATAAGAAAATAATAATAAAGATATCTCACACTTTTAAAGCATCTCCTGCTCCTCTCTTGCATTGGCAGTGGGGGGAGTGAAGGGCTTCAGTTCTTGGAGCTGCCGGTGGCCAAGAAATTACTGTTCCTGAGGAGGGGTTGGCAGACACTAATACAAATACAATATTGAGAGCGCATGGCCTAGGAGAATATGTAAAACAAAAGAGATCTCACCTTCAGACATCTCCCACTTCTCTATTACATTAGCAGTGGGGGGGCTGCAGGGTGCAAGCGCTCCAAACGGCTGGCAGTGAAGAAACCACCATTCCCATGGAGAAGTGTGATTAACAATGAATAATATATTTTAGATTATCTGCAATAAAAAAGAAAAATAATCGAACAAGATCTATTACCTTTTTGATGATTTTACCCACCCCTTTACTGCATTGGCAGTGGGGAGGGGAGCTAAAGGACTTGAGCTCTGGGAGTGGCTGGTGGTGAAGAAGCCACCATTGCCATGGAAGGGTGAAAAAATCAATGAAAAGTACATTGAGAGCTTGTGTCATGGGAAAATTAGCAAAACAAAAGATCTCACCTTTTTAAGGCCTCACCATCTTGTTTGTTGCATTGGTGTCTGGGGAGTGAAGAGCATGAGTGCTGGAATAGTCTAGGAACGTGAGTGGAACCAAACCAGATGTGAGGTGTAGAGATATGTGGTCAAACAATGTCCTCACAATTTGACTTGAAAAGGAATCAGGCGGTGATGGAATTGCACTGCCACTCCCATCTGTTTCGCCATCATAGCTTTCTTCATCAAGATACAAGAAGAGCATTTGAAGACAGAAATTCAATTGAGCGGTTATTACAATGTTCAATTGATGCAAAGTAAGACAGTTAACTGACAAGCTCTGACTAGGGTGATTTCAGATGCTTTTGTACTGCATGAATATCATACACAGCATAGTGAGAAGTGATTACATGAAGCATTTGGTTGTATCTACACACATCAGCTGTTGGTAAATTACTCAATGGCATTTTGTCAGTAATAATCACATCACATACATGATATCATACAGCACCATGACATTCCCTGATACTTTCCCAACACTTTTTTGTAACTAGACTTACGATAAAGTAAATAGTTTTACACTTATCCTGACAAAGTTTGCGGTCTCAGCCGAAAATGGGGAGGACAGAAGGGGAGCACATAAGATGACAGCCACGGGACTTTAGGGAATGTATATACACAAGTACTCATACAGGGACTCATGCAAAAAGATGCATCTGCATCATCACGTACGGGTTTTGAAGGCGTTGATAAAGGACCCACCATATCATATGAAATTTTGGCTGCAGTCAAGAAGGTTCCCTCCACATCACATTGCTTAGATGGACAACCCTTTTTTGTTTATGCCTTTTTCTCTGAATTGGATCGAAACAGGAAATGGGCGATGTACTTTGTACTTATACTTTCAGATGTACTTGCACTCTTGGATGTACTTTGTACTTTCAGTTTTGAAAGTACAAAGTACATCCGAAAATACATAACCATGTGGGAATCAATGTATGTCTTACGGGAAATAATAAAAAGGTACACAGTACATCCAAAAGTACATTCTTGTACTTTCAGATGTACTCTGTACTTTTGATTGTACTGTGTACTTTCAAATGTACATTAAAAGTTCAAGATGAGCGTTAAAACAATGTATGAAAACATGATTTAACTTTCTCAAAAAACAAAAAATATGTAACTAGCTTTCTCTTCTGCAGATAACTCACCTTTTTGGCAAACCCACCTAAAACATGCCTCCACAGCTGTTTAGAATACATAGTTCTTATTGAAAGTATCAAATTGGTCTGTTTTCATTTTTGATGTAAATTTCCCATTAGTCCACAATGGATGGTAGTACTGAGGGGAGAAGTCAGGGAAATTGTTTTGATGGACATTGAGCATGAGAATTAGGCAAGGTTGAGAAGAGGGATGGCAAAAATTAATTCATGGCCAGCAATAATGTGGTTGATTAAGCCTCAACCAAAGCAATGACATTGATACTGGATCCCTACAACAGGTGTGGTTGTTGTTTTGAAAACTGTGAGCTTGTGATGTTTTGGTTTCTCTAGCCTTTAGGTTGCTCTTCCAGCCTTATGGTCATGAAACCTCTGGAATGATATTGGTATGGACTGCTTGAAGTTGAAGCCTCCTTTAGTTCTTAGGCCTTGGTGTATCCCAGGCATTCATGATTCATGTTATAACACGAAGACTCTCAACCTCTCAATACCATATTTGTGTTGGGTTGGATGCAACACTGTTTTGGCAGTGTGTTGCTTCTGTTACAATACTTGCAATCAATTCATTAATATTAATAATTTTTATGTATTCACTTTGTGTTTACTTTTTTCATCAACTACTGTTGAATGTCATGATTGATATCTCAACAAGGTATCAGTTGACTAACATCAAGGTGAAACCTGTGTCTCATTATTTGAGAAGGCGAAAGAGAAGGACAAAGACCTCAGGAAGATCTGGTAAATTATGAAACAAGGGAAGTATTGAGAAGAAAATTGTGTAAACATGGTAGAATACGGTAGTACATATATATATTACCAGCAGCCGCTGCAAGATTTTTTGTAGCTAGCAAACAGAATGCGATTTGTAGAGACAGAGGAAGACGTACTTTTGAAATAAAGTGCTTGTAGTAGTATGCCACTTTTCTACGCTTAATTTATATGTACTATAGTAGTTGCAAATGGGCGAGAGCGCCTCGCGTGCTTCGCGCGCGCCGCGCTCCCGCGCCCATTTTAAAAGTATGTTCCCATTTTTAGTTTGCGAAATCATTCTTGTTAGACGTAGACACTCTTTTGTGACACGATAACGTTCCCTTCAAGTTTACAGAACCAGTGTTGTATGATTGAAATGATAATTTGTGACTAATGTTCCCTTCAAGTTTAAATTACCATTCTTGTCATTCTTGTAAAAATTGACACGTTGTTCTTTCAACCTATTCACAAGATATAATTTTAAAGGTAGGCAATTACTTAGGACAATATAACTGCCCATGTAAGTCCAAGCAAAAAATGAATTATTTACAGGTAAGTTCACATCAACTTCAAGGTCGGTACCTGTTTTGGCAAAAAGCAGAAAAACTGTCTCACTGAAGGAGAAGAAGAAGAAGGAGGAGAAGGAGGAAAAGGAGGAAAAGGACGAGAAGGAGAAGAAGGAGAAAACGGCTCAGTTTCCAACACAACTAAGATTTTGAAAAAATCTTGATTTAAACTAAAATAAACTTTCAAATTTTTCGTCTTTCTCACAAATGGATCTGTATCAGAAAGCTAGCGAGCTCGCAAGAAAGAATTGGATTCAAAAGTAAGAATTCCTACTAGAGCGTCCATGTTTTCCAAATTTGCGAGCAACCAACTTTCAAATTTGTTGGTTGTCGGAGTAGAAGTCACGAACAAAGATTGAACTAACAAATTTCTTTTCTAATGTGTCCATGTTTACATACCAAAATTTGTCAGCGACCGACTCTTGTGGCGATGGACAGACCACAAAACCCTTACCTGCCAAAATTAACCTCCAGAATTGGAAGAAAATGCTGTACGATAGGAATTCAGTACTCTCTACGACTTGGGAGCAACCTTCAAATTTGTTAAGTTGCTAACAAATTTGATCAAATTTATTAGTCGACCGTTTTTTATATTTCTTAGTTCACTTCGCCGGACCGGTGATATTCTCTAGGGAGAGATAAAATGACTAACAAATTAAAAGTCGGTCGCTCGCAAATTTACAAAGCATGGACACTCTACTAGAATATTTTAAGAGCGACCTTAATTGGCGACGACAATGAATTGACGCCAATGTCTTCTTGAACATATTTGAACATTTTTGAACATTTTTGAACATTTTTGGACATTTTTGAACATTTTTGAACTTTTTTGAACTTTTTTGAACTTTTTTGAACATGTTCAAAAATGTTTAATACCACTTAGTCGATGTATGAACCCTAATATTTGAACTATTTTGAACATTTTTGAACAGTTCAAAAATGTTCAAAAATTTTCAAAAATATTCAAAAGACCTTGGCAGCAACGATGGCTTCTTTCCTCTCTAGAGGTCATACTGGACTAAATCGCTGATAGTTCCAACGGATACATCTTGTATAGATATTATCCGTAACGTATGTTAATTTTCTTCTGTTGTAATCAGCAATTTAACTTATACGTGTGATAGATTTAAATTTGATTTTGTAGGATTACATTCGTTGACATTTTCTCGCCAAATATTCCGTTGACGGATTTTTCTTATTTCTACTTCCTTCGTTCCAAATTTGCCGGATCTTCCAGTTTCTTGTACAACTAAAATTTTAAAAAACTCTTAACAGTATGTATCACAGCTCCAACAAAACTTGAGCATAATACTTACCTCATTTCACAAAAAATCTTGCAAACCCATGCTCAATATCATAGATGACGTCAAGCTTTTTACCTAGCCATCATAGAAAGAATCTATGATTTATCCGAATCTAAAAAAATCCGTGACGCGTAGTCATCAAGCAGTCTCGGTCGATTTTTTCAATATCATAGATTCGTTCTATGACATATCACAATCCGATTTCTGGCCACACATACGCCCCGTCTTTAGGCCCTTTAAATCTAAGTATCATACAAATTAACCCCCTTATGATACATTTTAAGGTAGATTAAAATAAGTACTATATTAAGGGCCCCATCTATAGCTTTGCCTTCTAGTGTCACCCCCCCCCCTCCCACAAGCCCCCCCTCACCACCACCACCAATACACCCTCTAGTATGGAGTCTTAACTGATGATTGTTTGTAACACTAGTTTGGTTGATGATTATGATGGTCCTTTGAACAACAATTCCTGTTGCTATTAGAGCTAGAGAACACCATTTTTTATATGGTACACGTATCATTTGTGACATATACATTTTGGCACACCTGTTGCACCAAATGAAAATGCTTACAACACTTGTGAAATATGGTGCATATATGTGTAACATAACAGTAATCTGAAAAATGCCATATGATTGCCCAAATTTCTACCAATATGAAATGGTATTACATATTACCAAACATAAGCTTAATAATGAAGTTGTTACTTAGAAAGTTGGGACAACAGATGAAACCTTATTAAGCAAGACATCTTCCTGTCGTCCTCTGCTTTGTACAAAGATGTACAGAGCAGGTAGAATGGTGCCAACTAGTTCTTGGAGGCTTATTGGTTTTTTGACTAAAGTAACTCCAGCAGCCTTAATGCATCACATTTATGGAGGGTGTGTGTTGCTGCTAATGGATTGAGCAACAGTTTTTAGCATTATTTCATGTTCGTTAATGAATATTTCCTTAGCTCAACCATTTTGAATAATTACTTATTGTTTCTTCTTGTTTTCGTAAAGGTTGTCATGCCCATACACTGTGAGGAATACCGTGGATCATCAATAAGGGTCAGTCAGGGAGGGATGTTTTAATAATTATTGTTTATTGCTCATTCGTTGTAGTGCACACATATCTTGTGATAATACTGTATTTTATACCAAATACCCTCTTGCAATTCAATTGGTATGACACATTGTTACACATTGCAAGCAATATTCACTTCACTGTGCTTCACTTACATCTTTGATTGCTCATCTTTTTCATGTTCACAACTGGGTAAGTCAGTTGATTGTATCACTTGCAGATTTCAGATGACTGATTCTATTTTTCAATCGATGCATCCTTTGTCACCATTACAGATGATAACAATTACAATAGGTTTTTTAAATATTTATTAGCATAGTTGCCAAACTTCCTTCTAAAATGGTGACCTAAGCCGTTTTGCTGTAGTTGTTACTATGTAGTAAACGGGTAGATACATGTTGTTGAAAGATATTTATTATGAGAGTTACACTACTGAAATAGGTATTGCATGGTACACTAGGTGATCCATGCATCACCAAGCACAAGTGATCCTGTTAGAGATTGGAGGTGATTTTAGGGCAGTTCCATGACTGCTCCTTTTCTCTCAACTGCCAGCAGGAACTGTCCCATGAGAAGGTTTCTGAGAAAGAAATCCTCTCTTGGATATTTTGTCTAAGAAACACCTAGCATGTATATGGGTGTTTCTCAAGAAAGAAATTGTCTTTTGAATATTGTTTCTCAGAAACCATATCTTATGACTATTGTACTTCCTTTGTGTTACACAAAGGGAAGAGGACCATTGGAGGTTCCACCTGGAACCTCTTTGGGTTTACCAGTTAAGGTAGATAATTGGCCTATGTCACTCGCCCCCACGATTGGAGAATTAGCGTGGCTCGCGGAAAAGTAAAACCTCGGTGAGGAAAAAATCCGAATATGAGCCAGACTTGCAGAAAAACCGTTCTTGTTGAGGTTAAAAATGTGCAAGCTGCCTGTGACGATTTGTACCTACATATTATTTTATGTAGTATATGAAGTGTAAGTTCATGTGGAGAGGGAGATTTGTCATGGCTTATGATAAAGCTGGTTTGATTGTACTCTCCTAAGTCAAACTTATATTCTGACTTACTTCCGCATGTAACCCTGATTGTCTTATCGTATACTGTCTGTGATAGTCCAATTATCACTGGTATACCGACTGAATATTTGTGCGGGGTAAATTACCTTTGTTTACTAAAGCATTGCTTTCCACGGACCATGTGACCATAAATTTATGAGGATAATTTTGGGTCGGTTTGGTGTTGCCTGGTGTCTCCTATTGATTTGTCTGTGTGTGCAAAAGTGGAATGCTGAACAACAATTCCATCTTATGATTGCTACACTACATTTAGGCGATAGGCACTGCATAGTAGGTATGAGTGAATGGCATCTCAGTGTTTGTTTAGGTAAACATTGTGCCACTAGAAGCTGCTGACAAGACCATGATTGGTACAGCAGGCCAAGCATTTCCATGATTTGGTTGATGTTGAACTCTAGATAGTAATTCACTTTTTGGGTGTTGATATTTGAAGACTCTGGTTGACTTACACTGGGAAGCCAAATGAAATGCATATGGTCCGAAAGTGGAGTGTTGAAACTGCACCTTAATTGTCACAATTTGTGTACAATGTGGATATTGAACCAGGTCTAGGTACGAAGGTGCTGATAATACAGGTATTCTGTGTGTTATCTTCTGCAATCCTTTGTGTTGGTATATTGTCCTTCTATTTGCTCTGTCACCCCTGTGTATCCATGGGAATAGTTGCCCAAAGGGTCAGCTACCAGCAAGTGAACAATGTCAAGTCATACATAATGTATTGACAATGATCATGGGAAGGTCCAAGCATCAACGTCTATGTCTTTTTGTACCATGAAGAGTACGGATTCATTGTTTATGATGTCCTTTTGTATTTTGTTGCCAGGATTCTCGGGGGAGGTCTGTACATGTATAACTCTTTTGTTGGTGGTAATGACATTGCAACATAATTAAATGTGCATGTGCGTACCTATTTTTATATTTTGAAAGACAGTTGTTGACTATAATCTTAGGGTTTATGGAACCATATTGTGGCTTCACAGCAAGCATCATGGAGAAGTGAACTTTCCAAGATATGTTGACAACGTAATAGTTGTGTTTCTCTTTGGATTTGTCTAAGCTAGTGAAGCGATACTACATTTCTGTGCATAGCTTCTTGAGTTGCATTTGTTTGCATTGCATGCCAACAAGGTGCTACATGTCTCTCAGTAGAGATGTTCATGTTTGACTTATCCTTTTGTGTGAGATGATATTCCTGTTTAACTAGGGATACTCACAATTCTATAAAAGAATCACGTACTAGTCATTGAGTCTCAGTAAGACCATTATCTAGTAAGACACAGTTCTGTTGAATCCAATAATGTTAATCATGGTTGAGGATTCATTTTCTCTTATTCTGTGTATTATATGCAGTCTATGTTCAGCAAGCTGTACTAGAATGCAAGCATACCCAACCTGAGTTGGTGTTGCTCTAGACTTGTTGTGGTAACAAATGTCTAACATTAATGCGTCTCTTTTTTGTGTACGGTGTACCTCCTCCTCTACAATTCCAGTTGTGAGTGAGGCGAGACAATCATATTGTCTTACCCAAGGTTCTCCCTGGTACTGGACCACCCAGTACCATGTGAGTTCCCTGTATGGGCGAATGTTTTAGCGAGTTTTCATCTGCTAGTAAGCATGGTGCTTTTGCCATGCAAAGACTTTGGGGTCTGTTATTGAGCCCGTGCTGTCTTTGTGCAGAGATGTTGTGTATTGGTTTGTCATGCAAACCTTTACTCGCTGCTTGGTAAGTCCATCCTAACCTTGTTTAAGGTGGTCTCTCAAGCTAGCCTTTGGAGAATATCATATTACTCCAAATGAGTTCTATTGAGAACTGTATGGCCATCATTGACTCCATTGAATGTGCTTGTGAGGCACATGGAAAACCCATGATTGTTATTGCTAGCTCTGAGTAGGTATAACCTTCTTCAGTGTTTCTAGTCATGAACGGGTTCCAGATGCGTCAGTATCTAGTCTATGATTTGTTGACTTTTCATGAAGTCTTATGGTGTTTGCAGAGTTGAACATAGCAACATCTACAGTACTGTAAGGATTCTTTTGAGTTTAGACAGTTTTGCTAACTTTTTGTCCATATCTTATTTTAAGAATCACTTTTTTGATTTACAGTAATTTATGTTTGTTTGGGTGTTCTGTTCTTGTACGTCCAGTTCTGACGACGGCTGTCAATGAAACCCTCCAGTTGCCAAGGTAAATTGTCCTCATTGTTTTTACTTGACTTTTGGACTGGTTGTGCTCTGTCTTTATAGGCTGTAAACCTACCTCTTTGGAAAAATAGAGGTAAACAGGCACGTTCTTCCAACACACTGAACTTCATCAAACAGTTTCTCTTGTCATGAGAAACCTCAGTAACGTGTATGAAATTGAGTTTTTAGTGTAAGTGTGTGTCTTTTTCTTTTATTTAGACACGGCTCGGAAGGTCTGCTATTTTACTCAACCCCCAGAGGAGTTTTTCACAGGAGTGGTTAGCTCTGTGATCATGAGTATTTTTGCTCAAGAAGAGTCCTGCACTTAAGTGGTTAGCTATGTGCTTGGTATGTTGTGTCCAGGTTTTGTTTCAACTCTGGTTCACAGATTTTTGCAGACTTTGCATCAATTATCACTGGCAAGGTAAAATTGATCTTAACATATTTTATGTTGTTATTTGTTCGAAAATCTAGAACAATTCAAACTCAGTTCTTGCATTTGTCAAAGACTGAGGTCATATGCTGGCTTAGTCACTCTGGGTAACATGTACTCAGAAAAGTGTGTTTTGACAGGAATTTACTGCTTGTGCAATAAAAAACATCGTGTGACTTTGCCCTTCCTTTTGAGTAGGAAGAACCCATCCTGCGTGCGCCAAGAGTTTGACACCTGCCTAGCTGGGTAAGGAAAACATATGCATGTTCCTAATTTTGGAACATGGGGGAAGCTTGGAATTATGTCCTTCTTGCTTTCACTGTTACTGTAGCAACACCGTGTCAGGGGTTTGAAACCCAACATGGTTTGATTTCCAGTTGCTTTTTTCATACCATTGCTTGTTAATAGTGCAGCATGGCACATGTGTACATTTCTCTACGTGGGAGAAGAGTTCATCTTCTTGAGAAAACAATTCATGATGCCAGAAGATTTCTTGGCATTTTTGTTTTATTTTTACATGTAGCAAGGTATTTGAATATCAGGTTATTTTAACGTGACAGTAGAATTTTGATTAAGATTTTTCTCTAACGAGCTCTTTAATTTAAAATTAAATAATTCCGAATTTATATTTTCGGGCTCTAAATTCTATTTTCCTCGGACCAGAGGCTGTGCATTTGGCTATTCATAAGCCAACCAGTTTTCTTTCCTTTTTTGCCAAGCTCGGTAGCTTATATGCATGAAAGGAATACCACATGAGAAGAATTCTCACTTTTGTGGACTTTTCTCACTTTTTTGCTTGGATTTCAAAAAGAAATCAACAAGTTGTGTGTTTTCCTGACAAAAACCGCCAAAAGTATGCAGCATTCTTGCGCAAATCGGAAATTCGCGAGAATTTTGCTAAGAGTGTTTTTGGGGCACGACACGTAGTCGTTTTATGGGTCCTTCTTGCGCCCCCTTGCGTGCTGGGACTTGGAGACAATACTCCGCGTCACTCTGACGTTTTGACCAGGACGCGGCAATACATTGCGCTCCTATGCCCATTTGCGGAGTAGAATAATGTTCTCTCCTAGGCTGGTCCTTTGCGATCATCGGCTCAACCCGATGATTCGAGGACTCATGATTTGTGGTCGTTTTCTTTTTGAGATTGTGAGCGCGCGGGCTGCGCAACTACACGATTTATCAAATGGGCTGTGCCGTGATGCGCTCCCATGTGAATGGGGCTGATCCGCGATCGTGGGACAAAGTCCTGCGCGATTGCATCTTCCTTTGAGGTTTTCGCTCATCCAACCTTGAAACCTTGAGTCCTGCGCCCAACCTATGCCCGTGCAGTGTTGCGTCGATACTCCCACCGCCACCATGCGAACAAACAAAGGAACTGGATCCTTGGAGTACCCAACACTTCTAAGACGAGAACTCCTTGGGGGATCGCGAGTCTTTCAAATGACTGAAACCTCTCAGGGGTCATGAACAAGCTTTTTAGGCCTTAGAGGCCATACGATTCTTCATAGGGTCATTTATGCCCTAGAAGATTATTTTTTTTTTGTACTGCCCTAAGGCTATAAGTACTTAGTACTCCATGGTGTCACTGCATCTGCATGTGATCACGGGTACGGACTAATATTTAAGTCTAATCGTGTTTTTAGGTCTAAAAATAGACTACACACATATTGCTCTTTCGGAAAAAAAATAAACCGAGGCATTTATGTTTATTGCCTCCTCATTCACTGAGGGGCTGTTACGAGCACTATGGCAAGTAAGCTTTATTGCCACAAGTGCGTATAATACGTCACGAGTGGTCTTTTTCTTTACTGCAAGTGCACTAAGTGCTAAATGCGCGCTCTGCTAACAAAAGCGGAGTATACCCGTGTCAAGTGGGATCTAGTCCTCACTAACGTACAGGAGAATTCTTTTGGGCTACGTGTGTTTTAAAAAAAACACGTGCCGGCCTGTGAGTGAACTCACTTCAACTGGCTGAGTACGTGACTTGGGGCTCAGCTGTGGCTGTTGCTACTCTTGGGGTCAGGCAGCACAAGTTGCGCCACGTGTAACACACCAAGTGTATTGTACGGCTTCAAGCAACAAGGGACGACGGACAGACGAACCTACCATGGTCAACCACCGACAACAGCTGATGGATGATGGATGGTGGAACGACGGACAGACGATCCGATCTGTTTGCAAGAAGGCTATCAATTGATAGTGACCTAAGCCGTTTTGCTGTAGTTGTTACTATGTAGTAAACGGGTAGATACATGTTGTTGAAAGATATTTATTATGAGAGTTACACTACTGAAATAGGTATTGCATGGTACACTAGGTGATCCATGCATCACCAAGCACAAGTGATCCTGTCAGAGATTGGAGGTGATTTTAGGGCAGTTCCATGACTGCTCCTTTTCTCTCAACTGCGAACAGGAACTGTCCCATGAGAAGGTTTCTGAGAAAGAAATCCTCTCTTGGATATTTTGTCTAAGAAACACCTAGCATGTATATGGGTGTTTCTCAAGAAAGAAATTGTCTTTTGAATATTGTTTCTCAGAAACAATATCTTATGACTATTGTACTTCCTTTGTGTTACACAAAGGGAAGAGGACCATTGGAGGTTCCACCTGGAACCTCTTTGGGTTTACCAGTTAAGGTAGATAATTGGCCTATGTCAAATGGTAGTAATAAGGGTAATGCCAATGTTGAAAGGAAAGATAATAAGTGCCACCACACTCTCACATTGTGAAACTGTGTTTTTGGGCATACTCAAAACCTTAACTAACAGTACAGAATTGATACAACCTCATCTAGGATCATTTCAGGGTATCTCTTTGTATACTCCATGTTTGCATTGTCAATTACATCATTAATGCAACTGTGTGCCAGAGGGACAGCTAGAAAGAGAAAGTTGCTGCTGTTTGAGATTGCTATCAGTAGGCAGAGTAAATGCCAGGATTCAAAGGTTGTGCAAATGAACTATTTGGGGAGATGGACAAGTTGGATTAGCCGGGAGGGTTTTTTCATGTCTGTGAGAGGTGGGCATGTACCGGTATTCATCATTGTGTTGTTCAGTTGTGTGTGTTGTGAGCTCCTTACTCTTGGTAACAGGTGGGCTCACAGGATTTTCTCATCATCTGGAGGCTTTAGTAATGGGGTAAATGATGTAATGGTTCCAATAGTAGTCTTGTTCCAGTCTTGTGAAAATTGACTGTGTTGTGTGCTTGCAGTGTTTCAAGTAAATTTTCAGTCTTAGAGAAATATTTTGTTGTACAAAATAACTAGGTGATTGTTAGACCTTCTTTAAGGTATTATTTTTCTGGTAATATATTTAGTGAAAAGATCGTAAATATAGGTAATATCTTAAGATATTTCATATTACGCGAACAGTATGACCTATGAGTTCGATCGCGGTTCAGGATTATTAACTATGATGTCGCTCGGAATTGTATAGGTAATTCATCATAGAATCGTTCTATGATATTGACGACCGGTAATAAGGATTCGTGATGCTGGATTTTGCCAATTTTGCCTCAGGAAGAGAGACCTCTTCATCACAACATTTGTATGATTTACGTCGAGAATTTTTGTGCACTGTCGCGGATAAATTTTACCCGGGCGTGACAGCGATGACATCTACATCGCTCATGAGTGCATGCACTATACAGTTAGGCACCGCACAGCAACACACTGGGTCCAGTTCAAATCAATTGATCCTTTGACGATCGTGCCACGTGACTAATACTTTCTTTAGTTTGATCAGTTTTTTACGTGTTGTTGAAACTTTGTACAAAATCTGCGGTAGATGTCTTGGGTTGCTCCGAATTGATTCTTGGTTACGAATCTGGCAAAAATGAAATTGGTTTCCAAGGGACTCATAATATGCGACGAAACAAATCATTTATCAAATTCTTGAAGTCGAAGGAAAGCACAGAAATCGAATATGATGAAGGAAGATTCTATAAAGACAGTTGAAAGTGAACACGTTACCATGAACGCTGCAAGAGAAGTAAAAGGTGCCAAGATCTTCTCGGCTATGCTTTGTTGCTACACAGCGTTCGACTTTGAGGATCCGGCGCTTTGTGGTCGTCAAAAGAGCGATTGCCTTTGCATCAATACGAGAGCATGGTACGAATATTTGTTCTTCGTGATTCATGGAAAAGAGTATGTTGACGCATACCAGACTCACATGAATTCATCTTCTCAGCATGGATCTTTCAGCTGATTCGCTTGGGGTTGGTTGCCTAACTGGTGATAAAAAAGCTGAGAATGAGTTTTTCAGAATTGGTGAGTGCGTACCGGAATCTTCCCCACTGAAGACGATATGCTTCTTTGCCAACTGAGTGAACTTTAACTACACTTGCATCTATTGTCATTAGGTGCATACTGCTGTACTTGTGCTCTCGCGATGCCAGAGCTCAAGTGTAACGGAATTGAACAAAGATTTTGCATGAAATCGGTCAAATCATTCCCTTTTGACAAGAGTGAGCAACTTGATTGAAATCTTTAGTCTTGGTTTTGCCACCTTGTATCTCTAACATTCGCTTTCCGGGTGCAGACTATGTCGCGAAACCAACCTGTGCATGCTGCTTCCTACAGTGCTTTCCGGTAGTCGGCTGCTGCCAAGACGCACCTGAATGCCCGGCAGAAGAAGACTTGAGGCTTGTTGGAAATGGTGTCATCACTACACATTCCTTGGCGAGGGACATGATCCGATCTCACAAAATGCACCGCTAAATTTTGATTCAGAGAGTACCGCAAGATAGTTACTAGCACCTGTAAATGGCCGTATCCTCTCCTGTGTTGAATTTATAAAATATTTAGGAATATAGCAAAACAGATGTGGCATTTGTGACCACCATCAACCCTACCCCAATTACCTCCTCTGATACTCATACATGATGCATCTTCGATCTCTGTCGGGAGGTCATATACTTTTGTGTGACAAACATGAATCAAGGTTCTTTCTCACAAATTGTGAAGAAAGACATGTGTCAAAAAGTGTGGCTTATTCCTCTGTGCTCCAGAGAATGAGTTCTCTACCTGTCCAACATTTCCTGATGAGCAATATAGCATGTATGCAAAAACATTCGAGTTTGATTCTGCTTCTACAAGTCGGGACTTCATCCACGCCAAACCATCGCCTCCCAACAAAGGTGAAGGGAATAAAATTAACCCGACTTCAAATTCAATTTCTCTTCAATCTAGTAAATCAGCAGGTTTTGGCTGTTTTGCTTTCGAACCATGAGGACCAGAATGATCAGCAGTCTTGACCGTAACATTTGTGATACGGAGATCCATCAAATTCGAAAACGTTTTCTGTCGACGAAAAAAAAGCCTTTTTTCTGCCTTAAGGAGGATACTTACACATAATGAACTGGAAAATGCGGATGAACAGGCTGACGAGAATGCAGTTTGATCCCATTACGTATGGTAAGGGAGAGCACAGTGTTGAGCTCTCCCTACGAAAACCGAAGAACAAATTTTAAGACTAATACTATAGAAATAATTTCTCCTTTCGCGTCGAGACGTCATTGCCCCATCGAACCGTGAATTCGGAAGGAATGGCTGAAATGTCATTTCTATAATTCGTGACAATTCTGAAATCCACGCAGTGTTTTTCAACGTATTCCTTTACCGCCGGAGATTGCAGCTCTGTGAAGCCGAAATTCACCTCTACTTATTTATCTACAAGCGAAGAAAACTTATAGCTTCGCCTTTCTAGGAAGCACCCCATAAACTGGAAGGTGATTTGTGTCTTCGATGTCAATTAATGGCAAAAAGTGAAATGCGCTCCCCCCATCAACACTGACTACACTTCCAGTCACATAACTGGATCCTTCACTCAACAGCCAACACACTGCACTAGAAATTTCTTCAGGACTTGCAAATCTCTTTGCTGGCAAAGAAGGCAGTATTTTTTCCACAAACAGGTCTCCAGCTGGTCCATAGTTCTCAAACCCTGAATCTGTCCAGACGATTCCAGGCCTGACGCAGTTGATACGAACGCCGCTTTCCATCCACTCCTGGCTCAATGTAATTGTCATGTTCTCTATGCCTGCTCTGGCAGCTCCACTGTGTATCATGTTTGGCATTCCATTTCTGTTACCAAGTGTTATGTTAACGATGTTTCCACCATGATCTCTCATGTATTGCTCGTAAGCAGCTCGACAAACATGGAACGTGCCTGTGAGATTGGTTTGAACAACTGCTTGGAAACCTTTGGATGATAATTCTTCCGCAGCACACACGAATTGTCCCCCAGCATTGTTGACGAGTAAATTAAGTGATTTGTACTTTTCAATTGTGTGATGGATCTTGTGGAATTAACCTGTAATGAGTTCATTTATTCGACTGGAAGAGTAGTAAAAACGGAGACGGATATCACGCACCAAGTTTTGAACCTCTTCTTCATCTCGAATACTTGTCGACGGTCCCACGACGACTCTTCCACGGTCTTCTAGCTTCCGCCCGTGACGCGAACAGCACAGTGTTATCTCATCATTAATTTCTCTCGCTGCTTGCAGACACTTTTCCCTATCTCGGCTGGCGATGACGACAGTGGCGCCAAGTGAGGCGAGCTCTTTGGATATAGCACGGCCAATGCCGCTACCGCCACCCGTTACGAGGGCTACTTTGTTGGTGAAAAGAGTTGGGTGAAATACACTCTGCCAAGACGACATGGTTGATCCCTGTCGGTGCGGGAGATTTGTAACAGTTTGTAACTCTCTAGGTAGGAGGAGACGGTAGGTAGGAGGTTGTGGGAGGGTTGTGGGTAGGTACCATACTGTAGTGACTGCTGCAACACTTAAGACTGCAAGACAGGCAACTTTGGACTTTAGTGATAAAGAGTCGCCAACTGAGTTGTCCAATGTCGTCCGATGTCGTCACTTAAAAATATCGGGTCATTTCATGCCTTCACTACGGGTCGTTAAAATGTCGTCAGGTGTCGTCACTTGGGCCGTCATTTTGTCGTCAGTGTCGTCACTTGGGTCGTCAAAAGGACTTCACGGTCGTCACTTGTGTCGTCAGTTTGTCTTCACTATGTTTTTGCTTAGGGTCATCAGTCGTCTTTGTCGTCACTTTGTTCGTCACTATCGTCAGTAGGCAGTCGTATATATACCACGTAGGGTTTGTCAGTGTCGTCACGAAGGGTCATTAAAATGTCGTTAACTGCCTTCAGTTCAGTCGTCATTTTGTCTTCAGTGCCGTCACTTAGGGGCGTCATTTTGTCTTCAGTGTCGTCACTTGGGTCGTCACATTGTCGTTAGGGTCGTCACATGGTGCCTTCTTATGTCGTCACTTGGTTAGTCACATTAATGAGATAATGTAAAAGACGTCAGTTGTCTTCAGTTGTCGTCAGTTGACGTCAGTTAATCGCTCAAAAATCATCCACGTGGCAAACTTGCCTGTCTTGCTGGGGCTATAAAAACTCGGACCCCTAGCTTTATGTCTCAAAGATATCCTAGCGGACAGACGGCCCTTTTTTCAAAGGCAACTTTTGAGATATTGGCGAAAACGCCTCTGCGGCACAACACAACGCTGCCAATGAAAATAGTAGGCAGTAACTGGTGGTACTTGAACAATAGGAAGTAGAATGACAATAATACTTCACGCAGCAATGGCCTGGCTTGGCCCCCTTGACACTGGCTTGTGTGCAAGAGAGGAGACTTATTTTAATATTATGGCTATGATTGTCTAAAACTACACAATCAACAATCAGCCAGTATTGTACACATGTACCCTACTAGTACGTGAAGCATCATGGACGCAACACAGACACAATCAAGAACACTATGTGATCAAGATCATGATCCGGACATGATCACGAACAGATCAAGATCACGACTACGGCATGGTCGTGACCACACAAACGTCACGGATACCTTTTCTCAGTCCCCTCAAACTTATTCATTGGTCCTCATGAACTAAGTTTGCAAAAAGTTACTACAACAAAACCCTAGACAACTTAAAAGTAATCATAAATGTCATAGAGAATTTCACCAACTATGCGCTTCCTCTTCTGACCATAGAGGACCTTGGTGAGCAAAACTGCAACATTCTTGTCAGTTGCAATGTGACCTGTCAGAGACTCCCCCATCGCATCAGATTCACAAGAGGCATGGTAGCGAAGGGAGTGGCTCTTTTTCTTCAAGGTAGACTCAGGTTGCTGAGTGTTATGGATGACTGTCATGTTATCCCCATAAATATAGGATGGACCTGAGATGGAAACTCCCATCATGCGAAGCTTGTATCGCAAACCACGAAGACGTTCCATACCATGCTTCAAGGCAACAAACTCGGCACCAAACACAGACGTCTCAATCCAGCGTGGTCACTGTCTACAAACATTTGCAGATCCACATCCTTGCCTCTTGGCTCTGGTGCATTTGGAGGTATGGCTTCTGTCACATCACTATAGAACTGTTTCCAATTGCACTCCTTGAAAACACTCATGTCAATGGATGGATGAATAGGATCAAAAGCAAGCCTTGAGTTATACTTCTGCTTCAGGTAGGCATAGATGTGGAAGATAGCTTCCAAATGACCTTCCCTGGGCATTGCTAAGTGGGATGCCAGCATTGACACTTCTGTCATCATGTCAATACTTCCAAGCTCAACCATCCATCTCAGAATACCTATCTGAGACTGATAGTATGATGAAAGTGAAGGGTCCAACTCTGGAGAGTCATCTAGTTCTAGTGAGTAGCCAATGGCAAATGGATTCTCAGCTTTCAATGGCAACTTCCAGCAGGCTGACAAGTTCTCCTCCAGATACTTCTCCACATTCTTCACTGACTGATGCACATATCGTGTTGGGCTCATTGCCCATGCCTCAACACCATTGGGCAATTTCATCTTCTTGAGTTTTGCACCAAGGTAGATGTCAGGATCACCAAGTGACCCAGGCTTCAACATGAAGTACTTGTCCAACCCACGTGACACATCCCTCGCATTGTGGGCAATGCTCAAAATATCACCAACATAGCTATGCATAGTAAGCCACACCATCATCTGGACGGACTTCAGGCTTCATCCACAAATCAGGGTCAGCAAGGCATGGTGTGTAACCTAGATGCTTCATACAATTGGCTAGATGATGCCTGAATGAAGCTCCTGCACTCTTTAACCCATATAGTGCACGGACAATCACTGCCTTCTTCCCTTGATCATCGCCAAACTCTGGCCCAAGAATGGTCCAAATCTTTTCTTCAGTTGGAGCTGTCACATAAGCATTCATGATGTCAGCTACTTTGACTTCCAAGTCATTAAGAGCTGCAAGTGTGAGGACAATCTGGACAGTCTCCCGCCCCACAACACTCGAGTAGGTAATGGTTGGTGGAATACCTGTCACATGGCCACCGGCAACCAGCCGAGCCTTCCTCCTGAAGTCTTCCATTTTAATGTCAAAAATCATGGGACATCTGATGAAATTGAAACCAGGTGGAGGTCTTTCACCATCATCCAAGATTTTGAATGCAACTCTTACATTCTTCGTTTCCTTAGCTATTGCATCTGCCCAAAAGGTATTCCCATTCTTTTTGTCAATAGCACGGGCATCATCAACTGACTGTGGGACTTCTAGACCCCACTCATGGGTCCTCTTGAGATATCGGGCACTTCAACGCTTGACCTGCGCAATTATGATATCTCTTTTCTTCAGCACTTGAGGAACCCACCAATTAAATGCTGGCTCGTGGTCAATCCCCTGGGCAACAGCATATTCAGCTGTCTAAACTGGGTGTGATTCCTTCAGATCAGAGAGCTTTTCCCATGATGTTGAGCCATCCTTCCACTGGCAACACAACAGCCAACCAACAGTTGTCCGACACAAAGATGGTCTACCCTTGACAACTACCTTCTACCTTCTGATCAGCCAGGGACAATGCAGTCCCATCTCTTCTAAAGTAAACAAATGAGTCAAAGAGGACATACTCATTGCCATCTTCATCACACTGGGCAAAGATAGCCTCAGCAATTGCATTGGCTGTCAGTTCTGTCACTTCACCATCCGCAAACTGAACCTCATATTGACGGGTGTCCATGATTGGATTGTTGTTGGCTTGTCCAATGGGATTTCCCTCAGCATCACGTTTCCGACGTACAACCTTCCCCCTCGTCATACAGTCCCCTCTTGATAGCATTACCTTGGTGTTGACATAGCTGTCTCCAACCTCTGGTGTAGCATCTAATTCTTCATCAGGAGGGTCTGGCATGTGGCCATCTAGGTTATCGTCCTCGTACCTATCCAAGATAGGAGGCTCATCAATCCCCAAATCCTTGAAATCATCAACGGATGCCTTGGGTCCAAGCTTGACTTCAATAGACTTGTTGAAGCTTTTCATTGCAGCTTGGTCAACAGGATTTACAATCTCCTCAGGTGTAAGTCCATGGTAAGTAGACCGATGAACTATCTCACCATTTTGTTTAACGGTTTTTGCAGTGAGCGCTGGTCCAACATCACTACTTGGACAGAGATATCTTCCCAAAACAAGACTATCCTCTGGGAACTGGACAGCACTATCTCGAAACTTGACCCACTCATACCACTCAAACTCACAAAACTGGCTAATATCAGAAGTTTCACCAGACATGATGGTTCCAGGCCCTTCACCATGCAGCATGTAAATATCGTGAGCAGTGTTGGACCTAATGTAGGATTCTAGCACAAGGCAATCATCCCACAACTTCTTTGGTGATCCGGACTTGATCATTTTCAGACCAGCTCCCTTCTTGAGCTTACGGATATTTCCTTCTACAGAATTTTTCCATGGAGAGTATGGCTCTGTCTGCTTCAACCGGCAGCTTGCTTCCTTAAGTTTGTGCCTAAATTCACCCTTTACTTGTTCCAATGAGCCATCAACAATGCACGCTGGTGGAACCCCATCACGTTGGAACAGTTAGGAAAGAGCTTCATGTGCATCACGCTTGTGCTGCATTGGGAATGCACGGGACCAACCAAATGATGTAGCAAACACCTCGGCATATTTGTTCCCTTGCAACGAAGTTGTTCCGGCAATCAATGTGTCACCAAACACTGGGTGTGGCAACCTCCCTTACCTCAGTGCACGATCATTAGTCCTGAATCGCCGCAACAGCGACAGGTGCAGAAAAGTTCTAATCCCACGCTGTGTAGTGCGCTGAATGGTCTGCTTTGCCTTCTCCGGAGATATCCCCCATTTCTTACTCAGAGTCATGTGATCCATCTGTTGAGATGACTTGGACTTAGCCACACCAACTTTGGAGATGCTGCTTGAAACACATGACTTGGACTCAAGTAACAAACCAAAATTTTCATCATCTGTAACATCAACAGCACTGACTTGCAGGGATGCAGACAAAGAGTTGATAATCATCCGTCCCCTTGCTGTTGATGTGCGACACATGACTTGTCGCCTGAAATCAATCATTCTATCCTCCATCTCAGAAAAATCAGAAGATTGAGGATTCCAAATGGGTTCTTCAGCTGTCAAATCAATATGAGGATAGGCAGCTTCATTCTCCCATTCTGCAAATGTGGGTTTTCTGACTTGGAAGTAACTAGTCACTCCAGTTAAAGAAAGAGGAATGAACAATGGACTACTATCATCCAAGGGATCAACAACTTGCAAGGAATGTGTAGACTCATCAGGATCTTCTGCCAAGAACTTAGGCAGTTCACTAATCTTGGTACCATTGAGTCAACACGGCACTGGAAAAAACAAATGGTGTTCGAGATAAGGGATCTCAATTGCCTGATTGATCACTAGCATATAGGCTTGACCTGTCTATGGATGATTATAAGCAACAGCAGCACTGACTGTGCGGTACTCCTTGCATCCATCTTCCTTGTCATAACTGTTAGACACTCACTTGTCGCCCATAATCATGAATGATCAGAGCTTCATTTCCAACAACCGAAGTGTCTGAATGACTATCACATTCAACCCTCGTTTCACCACCAATAGAGGAACTTGCTGCCTGAATACAAATGGAATAAACATGGGGCAAGAAATGTGGTGCCATTGGGTCCAGTTTCCTCATCACTGGATGGCACAGTGCCTGACCGCAGTCAGGACTTTCTTTTCTTCTGCTGAGTCAAAGCAGAATGGCTCCTGTTACCACTTGGCTTTTGCTCGGAATCATCATTGGACACTTCCATATCCGATCCTTGCTCGGTCTTACTCTCCAATTTTGCAATCTTGGCTTAGAGTGCAGCATTTTTGGCTTTCAGAGCAGAAATCTTCTTAATTGGAGATGTGGTGGTAGAGTCATCAAAGGTAACCCCCTTCTTTCTCTTTTTCCTTAGCTCAAAGAGCTTTTGCTTCTGTTTGGTAGAGAGCTTCTTGTACTCTTTCTTCTTATAATATTGATGTGTAATGTCCCTGAAAGCACTCTTTCCTGAGCAACTACCATCCGACTTCTCTCCTCCAGAATGAACTGCGGCAATCTTCAGCTCAAGCTGTCCATCAGACTGCTTAATGAAGTCTTTGTACAGAGTGACACATTTGTCAAAGTCTGCACGGTATTCATCGGATGAAAGGATGGTGGCCTTCACTGTATCCAGCCTTGTTGTCTTGATACCATCAATCAAGAACCTAACCTTGGACAGGTCATCAATACCCTTGTAACCATGACCATGCTGTTCCAGGTTGGTCAAAACATGATGCTGTTCCTTGTGCACAGTCACATACTTCTCGAAGGTCCAATTCCGCTTTTCACCATCATAGTTGACATCGCAAAGACGGCGCTCAGCCTTCGATGCCATATGATCCACATTATTGGGTCCAAGAAAATGGTTGTAAATCCAATGCGTTCACGCATAGTTCGAATAGACGCAGCTTCAGCCATATTGAATATCAATGCTTGACAGTGCGATCTTCTTAGCTTGGTGGACTATCAAATCGATGCAAAATTGCAGCAAGGATACTTGGCCTTGAAATCTGAGCCAAAGCTTCAACTTGTCACACCAACAAATAATACTTCTTTCGATGGGAGAGAAAAAATAGGGAAAAGGCGTCTCTCTTCCTCAGTACTTGAATCAATTGATTAATCTGCAGACAGTGTGCAAAAACACAACAGCTGGAACTCCCGGAATATACTTTCCCACTCCAATTGTATTAAACTCACGGGAGGCAAAAATATCACTTGCTTGTGACCTTATCTGCACTACACTTCAAACACCAAACAAAACCCTGGTTCCCTAAACTCCCTGTACTTTAGTGGCAATAGAGTCTTGGGTCTGATAAACTGAAAATAGTTGGCAGTAACTGGTGGTACTTGAACAATAGGAAGTAGAATGACAATAATACTTCACGCAGCAATGGCCTGGCTTGGCCCCCTTGACACTTGCTTGTGTGCAAGAGAGGCGACTTATTTTAACATTATGGCTATGATTGTCTAAAACTACACAATCAACAATCAGCCAGTATTGTACACATGTACCCTACTAGTACGTGAAGCATCATGGATGCAACACGGACATGATCAAGAACACTATGTGATCAAGATCATGATCCGGACACGATCACGAACAGATCAAGATCACGACTACGGCATGGTCATGACCACACAAATGTCACGGATACCTTTTCTCACCAACACAACGCTCCCGATGCAACACAGTAAAACAACGCACTCCCCTGGCTGCACCGAATGACAGCAACGATGACACGACAACCCATCTCGCACTACAAGCAATTCCAATCCACCCCCAACAGAACTTATAGTGAGAGAGATGCCCGTGTTTTAGAGGCAAAAAGGGTTCCCCATCGTAACAATCTCTGATGCAACACTTCCGGACGCAACAATCATCGGCCCCACGGAACAAAAGTAATGTTGCAGATGACCCCGCTCCCACTTGCATCCCATTCCAATGCACCCCCACCAGAAATTATCCTTTACGCAGACACCCATGCTTTACATTAAGGCCTCTGGAACGTGTCCCACTGCCAAAGCTCCATCAGTCCCACCAATCTTGTGTTGCTTCATGCAAGATCTTTCTGTCCTGCCTCCGATGGGATCTTCCCCATAAATTGTTGCCTCTGCTGCTGCCACCTGCTTTGCGTTCTGGTCCTTCTTCCACTTACGCAGTTCCTCACTTTTCTTCCCCTCGGTCTTCGTTTGCTTGGCATCTTCAGCAGATGGCTCAGGGCACGTCTCTTCCCAATATTTTTGGGGCACATCATTGCACCACTTCTTGTACATGTGGACTTTCATCCATGGATTCTTTTTCTGGCAAGGGAGGGGTGATAGTGGCTCTGGGAAGTTGAGGTCTGGTTTAGTGCAGGACGGCCAGCCACACAGACATTAAAAGTCTGAACCTTGGCATCAGGTAAATCTGCCTCTTATATTATCATATTAACAATTGGCTCACCTGTGCTGGGATGCACAGAAATGTCTTGTTCGTTCACTGAAAAAATATGATTGCTTGTACTCATTCTGGCACATGGACGGTAGTATGCCTTTTCAGACTCAACAACATCAAAGAAGTCAGAAGGCTCAGTAGGCATCACTGTCACTTGATAGTGATCATTGATCACATGCAACAACTGGCGGTATGTCCAGATGGTTAGCTTTCGCGATTTTTGCTTCTGTGAATTGAAAATACGATCACATGTGTTTTTGATGTGCCCAACAATAAGGAAGCAAATTTCCACCTCTCCAAAAAAGCCCCCCTCAACCAACAATGGCGATAGATGAATGACACAATTATGTTTGTTTTGCCCAACACAATTGTCAAAGAAGAGTGATAGTTTGCCTCCTTTCCTGTCTTTTTGAAGTATGACTGTTTTTTCCAGTGTCCATAAAATAAGGTTAGCAACATTGTTACCACCTTTTGCACCCACTGCTTCTTTATACCTTGCTCATCAGCATACGCATGAGCACAATCTACCATTCAAAAACATAAACGCTACATGGAGTAAAATAATATGTTCCTCCGGCCTGCTCATTTGACAACTGCGGATAACTCATGTTTTGCACGTAATCACATATAAAAGTATAGTGGTGCTGTTCATGGTTAATATTTGATCTACAATGCTCTACCGCCTCCACCGCAATAGCATTAAGATACTTCTGCTGAGCCTTTGCAGTCACGACATGCCTCACTGCCTGCTGAAATTGAGGAATCGTGATGCCCGCAGTACGCTTCTCCTTTGTTGTGTACTCAACAGAATTATATTCAATCATCATGTTGACGACACCCACAGTTGATGCATGTTTGCCCCCCGTAACACCCAAGCCAACAGAACTACCATCCTGACTCTCCAAGGATATAAGATCATCCTCTCTGTCATCTGAAAAATCCTCCTCGTCTTCATTACAATCAATACACAGTACATCACATCCTTTGCCATACTCCCAAGCGACACTTCCTCAAGGTGTGCAGCAGCAAAATTGTATTTAGAGGCATTTGCCACAACAAAGCAATGATTGCATATATCTTCCATCTTTGTGCTTACTTTGAGGTGGGGATAATTGGCCTTCCAATGTCTCCGGAAGGATCGCCAACTCACAATGTTGACAGTTGCTCACTTGGTGATGAATTCTCAAGGATAACCACCCTTGGGCTTGGTGATCATCCGCCAGCTCAACTCACGACAGTAAGTGCAGTAGATTGCCCGCTTTGTCATAACCATTGGCAAATAGAATGTTGAGTCTTCTTTGTCACGGAGTTCAATCCAGTAACTTCCCTCACAATTCTACCGGCTCACCGAGGTCGCAAAGCTCATTTAGATGATTGTTGAGTGGAGCCATCAGTTTCGTGTAAGCCTTGGAGCAGTTGGGTTTGGGAGCCTTCCCCTTCAGCCCATGAGTTGTAGCTATTGTGGTTGTCTTTGAAATCCTTGAAATGCGGCTCCACTTTGTCTTCCCAAAGTCAAATAGCTGCACAACTGCTACCTTACAGTTCTATCTTGGGCATGAAGATGACGGGTGGCTTCGGGGGTGGAGTTGGTTGCATCAAAGGGGAGATTAAACAAGAGAGGTGCATTGTTGTGAGGGCTGTTGGCACGGGCAGAGCGGACCCAGTCCACAAGAGCTTGGTCACAAGTGGTGACATGCTTCTTTGCAAATTGAAGAAGATACGATGAAACAGGGAAAGAAACAGGGGAAAAAACAGATTCATCTGCAAGGCAACGAAGGCAGCACTTCTTGCAACACTGCTTTGGAGATTCTGCAAGCTCCATGCAGAACGTCCCAAACTCTGAAAGAAGCTCCTCATCAGTAATCTTGTTTTTTGATGATCTTTGACACTCATTGATGAGTTTGAAGGGAGATTTTGTTTTGGGGGATGCAGCAGAAGCTTCTGTAGTATCCCCATTGACTTTTGGTGTCGTTGCGAGGCTCATGATTTCGTAAGGTGATGATGTCCGGATGCTGTGTGCGAGTTGACACAAGCACAAAATGTGATTTTTGCGATTTTGTATGGTGACGATGTCCGGATTTGTGGATATGCAATTTTTGGCTTTTTTACTCCCTCCTTTACCATGCAATAATTATACGTATCGGTACAAAAAAATCGTTGCCCAACATCACCAACACGTGAGAAAGCATGATGTTGGGCTTTGCCGATGAAAACATTCAAGTACGAACATTACAGCCTATTTAAAGACAAGACAACAATTCGCTTGATGTACACATCTCAAAAATTGCATGTTGGCTCACCAACGGCCATTTTTTGTCCCTTTTTCTTCCCGCCATTTCTAGGGGTCCGGGTTTTTATAGTCCCAGTCTTACTTAGATATCATGGTTGACGGAGGGTCCACTATGTGGGCAGTTTGTATTGTATCGTATGGTACCATAAAAGCCACAGACAAGAAACCTTGCTTCAAAAATTGTGACTACCTTTTAAAGTTAAAACTAAATGAATAAAATTCTCTATTCTCTGTAGCTTGTTAACGGTAAATAATGTTGTGATATTGTGAGCATGCGAGCCCCAACTTGACCCCTCTTATTGCATGCTGTATGGTGCCATACCTCACATGCTCATCGCATGTCACCAATTCAAGAAGATGAATCCTTGTAGCCTTCGCATGAAGGCATTGATCCTGCTCTCCACAGTCTGGACGTATCGCACTGATGCCTTCACAAATTGCACATGCAATCTCGCCGCAAAATAGTCAATAATTCTTACGGCTGCGTCGTCCTCCAATTGCAGGACCTTCGTTGGCAATTTTGGAGCCCTTGTGACGGGAACCATCATGTCGATCCCCAGTGCTGTCAGCGCCTTGGACTTTGACATGTTTGAGAAGGGAGAGATTGCTGCGGACACAAAGAATTGCAATCCAAAGCTAGATCCCGAGTGTCAACCCAAGTTATCTCCCGGCGAGGCGCTTTGTCAGTATGGGAATTCAGGAAAGGCGAGGGCAGAGGCATGTGGACGTGTTCGTGATGCGGGTGGCAAGCGTCCAGAGGTGAAGAAGGAGAGGTCTTTGGGGGTGCTTATGCGATGTAATCCTAACAATTTAGGAACGATGCGGTATATACTATCCGAAAGTGGAGTACCACAAGTACCGTACGATCTCTAAGTGTTCATCCAGCGTTAGATAAGGTGACACATACCGTGTTTTGCGAAGTGGGTGGTCGTACTGAACAGATGATAGAACAACAATTTGTTGATGATTTTGTGAATGGTACCATACCGAATAATCTTAAGTCAAGAGAGCAGTAGTTCTAATTCTCTTCACAGTACCATACGATACTCATTTTAATATGGAGATGCATACCAAAAATAATATTTATGAGTACTACTCTATCTCAACCAGAAAGTCGCTCATACAGTAGCCCTTAGTGGCTCCACAACTGACAAACGACAGCTCCAATTAACACTTAATCATACAGGAAAATGAGAAATATAAATACGAAAGTGATACCACCTAGATAGACATTTCATCGTTTTCAAGCGAGTTGTTCTTTGGCTGCCTACCCGATGGTAACGGTGGAGGTGGAGGAATTGAATCCAAATCCTCTTCTCCATCTGACTCGAATTCTGTATCAATCTCACTATCATGGGCTATCTCATGAACAGGAGTGAGAGATCTTTCTGCATTTGGGGCGACTCGAATTATGTTGCCCTGTCGCCCCGATGAATTCTCAGAGGGGAGTATCATCCGTGTCCATTGACACGGTTGTCAGGGGTTCAGGATCTCCCACGAAGAATCTCTGTGCCTCGTCAACTCCAGTAGGAGATGTGTTTAGTCCATGCTTCTTGATGACTTTATCCATGTTGGTCTTCTTTGGGGCTGGAATAAAAGTGGTGCCCTTGCCACCCTTGTTACAATTACAGTACATTGAAGTACACCTGTGCACATCAACTGTGCTCGCAAAAGGGTCCTCTTCCAGACCAAACTTGTTGCCTTCAAAATCAGTGTCTACAGATATGAGATCCATGTCTCTGTTGTTCGCATCAGACTTGCGTCTAAATTTGCGTGCAAGCAACAAGGCAGCTGCAGCCACAAAAGCTGCCAGCATGGCAAAACCAATCATTGCTCCTGCGGAAAGGCTATCATCATCTTGCACTGCCGATTCTCCAGCAACAATTTTGGAAGCATCTCCACAAGATGAGCCGAATTCAAGTACTTCACATCTTTGACACCATGAACCTGTGAAAAATCTGAGCCATGCATGCTTGCCTGGATGATGTTCGAATAGTCGCAGGAACCCATTTCATGACTGCCCGCGTAGACAGTCATCTCACCCTTGATGATGGAGCATTCATCGCCATAGTGCTTCGGAGTGCAAATCTCGTCGTCTTGAAGAAAACCGAAAAGTTCCAGCCGCTTAGATTGGACGATGATAGAAGATTAAAAAATGTGCATTTGGAATGACTAAGTTTGCTCACCTTTGATGTAATCGTCAGGAGAAGATGAAATTCGAGTTACCCCATAAGATTCAGCAGTTGCTGCGATGTAATCCGAAACTGAACTCAATATCTCATATTCCAAAGGAGACACTATTGTCTCAGCATCTACCCCACTGGTCTCTGCGGTGTAAGAGAACTCTACGTTGATGGGTTCTCCTGTTGGGCCATCAGTACATGGGGAGGTGTTACCTTTGTAGAAACAAATATCATTGGGATAGTAGTGACCGTGATCGTCATGATCACCTTGGTCGTCGTCATCCAAATTTGCAGGCGGCAAATACGTATTGCCTGCGTCGTCGCCATTGTAGTCGTCACCATCCTGATCCCCATAACACTTATGAGATGAGAAACATTCTGCACCATTTGCACATTCAGATTTGGAGCCGACGCTGGTACATTTGGTGGTTACCTTGTCACAATCCAATTCCCCTCCGTGCAATCCTCCACAGAATCCATCGTAGTAATCATCTCCGTGATCACCAAGTCCACAGAGACTTGCAGGAAAGCATTTGCGATTTGCTCCGCATTCTCCGTTCCCGTAAGGGTCAGTGCAGTAGGTGCTGACCGCCGAACAATCCAAGCCTTCGCCACTAGCATCGCAAACACCTATGGGCGTGTGATCGTCAGAACACAGTTCCTTATCATAACATGAATATCCATTGCCACATTCGCTTTTTCTGCCAGGTTCCGTACAATATTCGAAGTATTCATCAGCGCAGTCGAGCCCCCCATTTCGGTAGTTGGGGGCACAGATACCGGGTGAGTGAGAATCCGGCGCATGGCTGTATTCTTCTTGAATACCTCCACCCCATCCATGGTTTTTATCATCGTAATATTCCTCCTCCGCAGGGTTACCATGTTCGTAGTAGATTATGAAGTTTTCATTGTCACCTGCTTTTGATGATTTTGAGCCTTTGCCAGATTCTCCGGAACTCTTTCCAGACTTCCCTGATCCTTTGCCGGATTTTCCAGAGCCCTCATGAACCAAGACAGGGTCTCCCGGACCCCACGGATGACCCCAGTCATATCCAACCCAGTATGGAGCAAACTCCGAGGAACCCTTACTGGACTTTCCACTTGAACCCTTGCTAGACTTGCTTGATCCCTTCCCAGACTTGCTGCTAGATGCCTTGCTAGATTTACCCGAAGGCTCATAGCCCTGATGATCACCCCACTTGCCATCGTCATCGCTACCCCAGAATGGGGCAAGAACGTGAGCGTCACCACTCCATTTATACTCTTTCGGCCACGGAACCCAAACATACTTAAAAACGCTACCACCATCTCCTCCTTTGGACCCCTTTGAACTCTTGGATCCTTTGCTACTTTTGCCAGAGCTGTCTGATCCTTTGCCACTTTTGCTTGAACCTTCGTGTTCTTGCATGACGTGAAAACTGGGTCCCCATTCTGGCGGACTGCCCCATCCACTCCAATTCGGAGGCGAATCATGGTGATGATTCCACTTGCGAGATCCAGTGCTGGACTTACCGCTGAGGTAACGCGCCTTAGTAAAACATGGGTACAAAAACATGAGCATCAGAAGCAAGGTTTTATTAAAAATTGTAAAATCGACAACACGAACAGATAAGTTTTCAACACAGTACGAAAGATATACGTGACAAATCTTGTCAGTCTGAGCAAGACGACGGGACTACGCGGAAGTTGCCTGCTACAGCAGTGGTATCGAGGCGGCGGGAAAAATCTAGTGGTTCGCCCACACCCGCGGTTTTCAACCATTGGTTTCGCGAATTGGATGTTCCTTCTCCTCGGTGCAAGGGAGGGGAAACTCATAACATCCTCATACCGAACTTACTTGTCGTGCTGCGTGCGCCGTCGTCATGGCCGACGCCGCTAATATTGCCGATAGCTTCATTTTGCTGGCTTATTGTTTAGTATGGCTTTCTACGACTGATGCGTTCTGCTGCAGATCACCCCTCGACGCGTTCAAAGGGACCAGTACGAGAGCGCTTCTCTGGTGAAAAGGACCTCCGCGAGCTCTCTCTTTCTCTCGGGGCCAGCTTCTGCGACGCTCGCTTTTTATCTTTTAACGCGGACTCAAACGGGCAGTTAACTTTCTTTTCCCGTATGTGATGGCGAATCAATCGGGATAAATTAATCACACCCTTTTCATCAAAGGTTATCGCGCCGAGCCCTCTTTTGTCTTTCCTAAACTGAATTAAAGCAGAAGCATATCTCACTTTTGGAGGCCTCGCAGTGGGTCCCGTGCCTTCACTTCATTGTGCTAACCCCATCCTAACTTTCTACCGATAAGATCTCTATGCTCCACACACGAAAGAATGCCACATTATGTACTAATCCCTATGTAGAACTCAATTCAAAATGCAGTTCCCGGAAGAAAAATCATTCTCCCATTTATTGGCGCCCGCGCGGTGTTTTGTGGCAGACTACTTTTGGCGGGGCTTTTGATGTGTAATCAATGTTGCAACGTTTTCGACGTTTTCCGTTCAGATTTTGAATTCCACTACGATCGTGTATTCAACGTGATTTCTCTGCCTCTGCTTCAGAAAATGGATTTTGGCATTAGTTTTTTGGCTGTTATTATTTTTTATCAAGCTTCTTTTCAAAAAATCTTACTTGTATTGGAAACTTAGCTGCATTTCTCCTTCTCCTCCTTCCACTAAGAAATCTGTGATCACTCCAAATGACCAAATTTATCTTTATTTCATATTGCTGATCTATATTTCTGATAGGTGTCTGACTATTTGTGGTCATCAGTACAGTAAGGATCAAGTGATGTGGAAGTGAATCAGTTGCTGATAGGAAGCATACAGTTGGGTTGTGGATTTTGTACAGGTGGGTTATAGTAAGGCTGGTTATTAGCGCTTGGTCACACGCACAAATCGTATTTGTGTGAAATTCTTTGCTTGTGTTGACACATGCTCAAGTCAAACTGACTGACAAACATTGGGGGGATGTCTTTTGGTGAAAAAGGGAGACAAAAAGAAGGTTTGGGATTCAAATAGGAACACTGCAAACAAACAAAAACGGTAACTTCCCCGTACACTTGAGTGTACGGGGAGTTTACCGGAACCCCCGGAATGGTATCTTCCGGTAACCTCCCGGTACACTTCTGTAGCCCTCCGGTAAACTAGTGTACGGGAGGGTTGTCTACCGGGAGGTTACCGGAAATTCGAGATCAAAAGGAGCTTTCGGATTTATTTCTACGTACAATAGGAATTGGTACTTTTTTACGGGTAAACAGACTTCTCAGTAAGTCTTAGAATTGATATCAATCTAAGTAGGTGCTATAACTGCATTACTTAGTAGCTAAAAAAATGTTTACCAGTGGCATACCGGAAGTGTACGGGAGGGTAACCATCTGAAGTTACGGGAGGGTAACCGGAAGTGTACCGGAAGGTTACCAGAGAGTACCGGAGGTTTACCGGAGTGTACGGGATTGTTACCGGAGTGTACGGGAGGGTTACCGGAGTTTGCACAAGAGTTACTCGATTTGCCGAAACACAGATTCCTACGTATGGGAGGGATCTAAGATTGTACTGGTGGGTTACCGGAGGTAGGTAGGTTACAGGTGGAAGTTAGCTTAGGCTTACTTATTATGCCATGCATACCTGCCTACAGTAGCCCCTCACATCGCCCACCACCCCAAGCCCACCAAAAATGACACACATGCCAAAATTTCAGCCCCAACAGAATGCTCCGCTAGTCCACGGCAAAGCTCCACTCAAACCTACTGTGATTCCTCTACCACAACATCACATTGTCCGCATAAACCAAAGGGTGACCATGCATAATGACAATGAGCCACTCAACCTGTAGTGTCATCAAACATGTTCCAAACGTCAACGTCAATCATTAGTCTCACCATCGCAAAACTTGCGGAAAGGAAGCAGACGTTTCATGTCTATCGTCAGTTACCATTGCCGCCCTCATGGATAGGAAGCAGGGGTTTGTCGCATTTCATGCAATTCTTGTCAAAAAGAGAACCAGCCTTCCCAGTCTTGCTCATTCCATCACGAAAAGAATTCTTCAAATATGTGAAATCGCTTTCTGCCTGAAAGCCCTCTTTGGTACCAGAATGATGCTTGCTCCAATCTACTGCACATTTTGTTTTTGGCTTTGTCATGAATTCGATTATCTGACGTCGACTTCTCTTGAGCTTGTTCCCATGTCTGTCAGCAACATCAGCGTCTGGACTGTCCATCATATTTTCCATGCAGCTACTGCACATGGCGTTCCTGCAGCTGGAGAACCCACCACGAGACATTCGACACGGGTAATACTGAAAAGTGCATGTGTGTTGAGCACAACTTTGACGTACGAGGTGAATATATGACACTAGTACACCAGATACTCACGAGAATGCTTTTGAGACCCTGCTAATGAAGCTAAAAAGGAAAGAATGTTACATATCGAGGATGCTAAGGAAACAATTAGGCAGTTGTCTGTACTCACGGTGCAAAAATATGGGAAGAAGAATGAAATAAATTGTACGCATGAGGTGATAAGTAATACAAGTCACAAAGGCAGTTTATCATTCACTCACCACTGACTCTCCCTCTCCAGATTTTTCAGCAGGTGCTTGTGTCACCTGTTTGCATTTTGTGTCCTAAATACACAAAGTAGGAGAAGATGACCAATGTTAGTCAAACATTAAATTCATGCTAAATGAAAATATATACTTGTACCTCATTTAGCCGAGACGTTCCGGGAGACGCCTTGGCACGCAAAGAGTTTTGTTCCTTTTGCCCCTTTCTTCGAGTGGCATTCCTTGTCTTGAAAGTGACTCTCAAGCCTGTTGGAACCTTGTCATGAGGTAACCATTCATCACGGTACTCCATCACCCAATGAACCTTGTACAGCCTTGCCTTCCCTGGTTTTTTATTAGAATACAAGATGGTCTGGACAATCTTGTCTACGGCATCTAAATTCACAAAGAAGGAAGGAATCCAATGTGGGTGACACGAGAAGGCAAAACAGGAAATAGCAAGAAGTATGCATTGAATGGAGTACACTGATACCATAGCCAAATGCTCGTTTGCTCTCTCTTGCATCTTTCTCTTGTTGAAATCTTCTATGACATCAGATGTAATGTTGCCTTTAGGTTTCCAACTATCTTTATAATCTCCCGTCCATCTGATCAAATACTTTTGCTGACCATTTGATTCAAACTTTGAATGAAGGATTGTCTCAACTGAATGCTGCTGTGAGTATTGATCAATTCCTCTCCATTGTCGAGACTTGACTTCGATTCACCAATTTCACAATCCCGAACAGCGGTCTTCTGCAGACCAGGCGACAGTGGACTCAAAAAATTCTAGTACGTTGGTCCCCTGTCCCCTCGTCATCTGTGTTTGCTGCTGTTCCTCCTGCTGGGTTTCTTGCGGTTGAACTAGCTCATCAGGCAGACAATACCGGCCTGTATCATGCCCCATATCTATCTGGGTTTGCTGTTGTCCCAGCTGCTGAGCCTGTTGCTCAAGCAGACGCACCCGTTCCTTCATTCACTTCAATGTCTGCAGACCACTCTGCTGTTATGGCTCTGTAAGTTTCAGAGTCATCTGCTGCTTCTCTGACTCCATCCGATGTGGCAGTTGTAGATGTAGACCACTCTGCTGTTTTGGCTCTGTGCCAGTTTCACCTCCATCTATGCTGTTTCTTGGACTATCATTCATAGGATCAATCTGAAGTGGGTGCTGTGTCTGCTGCTTCTGGTTCATCAACTGCATCAGAACTATCCCTGGAGACTGCTACATCTGTTGATGGGGATCCATCTACTTCTCCAGATCAGTGTGCACCATCTGCACCATTTCATTGTGCTGCAGAGCCCTCTATTCAAACTGTTGCTGCTGCCCATTCTGTTGATGCAGCTTCATTGGCTGTAAGAACTGGACCTGCTGTTGCATGTCTCTCTTTGGAGGCTGCTGGTGCTGCCACTGCCAAGACTGTTCCAGCTGCCAAGGCGGTTGATGCGCAATCCTCCATTGTTCCTCCACTTGACGGGATCCAGCCTTCTATTGTGAGAGAAACAGTCGATTGACAATGACTGGCCTTCTATAGACTCACCAAGATCAAGTACATCATCCAAATCAGGAAGAAGAGTGATGCTTGATGAACAGTTTATCTCTCGATAGCAATCCTCCATGTATGATGATAGCACTTGCCGGGAAATCCCTGTTCTCTTTGCTCTTGAGACAGCAGCTCATAAGAGGATCTTAACTTCATCCACGCTATTGAGATGTGCTTGTGGATGTTGTTCAGTTGGTGGATTATTGTCAGAAAAATTACATCCCGTGAACAATCACTTCTGCACCTAGATGTATGTCTTGGATCGTCCTTTTGCCTGATTATCAAACAAAACTTCAATCTCATAATGATTAGCATGTGAATTCTGTTTGCCCCTGCCTTGGTTCTCACAGACATTCCAAATAACTTTTCCTTGAGATGTTGAAATTTCTTCTTTACATCTACACAGGCAGCGTTCGCAAGTTTGACTAGGCCATTCCTAATTCTTTGTTGAGAGAGTTTGTGTCTTCCCCTTCATCAAAACCCATCAGATTGTTTGAAGTTGTGGAAGATTTGCCCGTCGGATCTGTGGTGTCCTTTTGAGCCTCACGAAGAGGTGACGTTGGAGCAAGCACGTGGTCCGCTTGAGCACACTCAGCACCTGTGGCCTCTGGTGTTGGCGACCGGACAGCATGGTACATAGTTGTTTCCGTGAGTATTATTAATGTTAAAAACCACGGGATGTGGATTATTTGGTTGAGAAATCGTGTTGGGAAGAATGAAAGTACGATGTGGCTCTTAATCGAAAAAGTGATGTCAAACAATGTCGGGGCTGAAAATTTGGCACGTGTGTCCAACGGAGTCTCAAGTAGGAACTAGTACTTAAAAGCAACGGTCAAAAAATATATGTGTGTGGGTGCTGTGCTCTTCCATTATTCTCCAAAGAAACTGGCACAAATTGGTGATGGGGTATTCTCATCTTTTCAACCAGCACTAGGATTGCTTCAACTGACAAAAAAAAAGAAGAAAATGAATTTGACCTGTAAAGTTTGCAAGCTTTCATCCATGTACAAAGCCCCTCAAGAGGGTACAAAGTGTGTTCATGTCAGCTGCTGGGGATGTAAAATAGATTTCCTCCGCTGCGCTGATTGTGAATTACACTTTGATCTCAGACATAGAACATTTGTGAGATTTAGACGTACTACGGCCTCTCATATGAGACAACATTTTAAGGTTGCACACAGACATGCGTTAAGCAATGAAGAGATCCCTACAAAAAATCATGGAAAGGGTAAACAGCAATGTGTAGAGTTTGCAGAGGCTGATTCTCATGAAGGTCATGATCTGGTGGAGGAACGCGATCTCTTCAGAGATTCAGTTGAGTACGGTGTTGAATGCAATGACATGGGTGATTTTAATGAAGATGATACTGGTGATAGTCAATCAACGGAGGAATATTGCATAGATGACAAAAATCTGTTCAATCCATTACTCAAACAGAATGCAATGGAAAACCAGCTGACAGAATGGGATGATATAAAAAACGTAATATTTGACTGTTATCACGATTACATAATGTGTGACCTGGATCCGAATTCTCCACCTATAGAAGAAGATACCCCGCTGGATAATGACGAAGATGTTGCTGACGATGCTGACATGCTCGCTATCACCGCATATGAGGACGCTGATTGTTATTACAGCTATGATGATTTTTCATTCTTAGACACTTGGGAAGGGCATGACAAGTTCCTAAGAAAGAATAGTGTTCGGAAGTCTCACTGTCAAAACCAGCTGTATTTCTGTCAGAAGTATTCCAGAAGGTTAAAAGTAATTGTGACAGTACAGGGGGGTATCGTGGTTTGGTGGGCAGAGCAAACGTTGGCAATCATGAGGACATGCATATACTTGTGAGCAAAAGGGAGGCACGAGTTATATTCAAGTACCATCACATCATCATGAAACTTCTCGGTGAATACAAACAAGACTTCATGACATATGACTATGCAAAATTTGAACTGTTTGGATTGGGGTCCATAAATCACGATGATGTCAAGACAAAATTCCCACGTGAAATGAAAGATGTTAAGAGATTCTTCACAAATGGCGCGCACTCCATCATGAAGAATTTCCCGGTTCGGAAGGTATTTAACATAAACAATCATGCATGTGTCAGTTTGGAAGAGACAATTAGAATTATGGCTGGCCACCATGGCTTGTTTGGATTTGCCTGGGACGGTCGAACAAAGGAGCTGGACCAAGACGGTCTGAATGGTACCCAAGCGATGGCCAACCTCGTCAACGACATAGTTGATGCCATGAAAATAGAGGGATTATCTGATGAGTTTATTTGTGAGACAAGTATTGGCTGGGTGTACTTTTGGAGCGACTCGTTCCTTTGATGTTTTGTTAAACAAAAGCATAACAGTGTCTGGATTATGACAGCAACAATTTGCCCTCCACTGGAGGAAATGAACACTGGCAAATACACCCATGTATTGGCAATGGGGGAAAGTACTTAGGACCACACACCTGTTATTGAATACTACCACAGAGAGGTCAAAAAATTGATGAAGGGATTTCTTACCTATTTTGGAGTTCCAAATGAAATTCGACATATGTCAGTTGGATTCCTATTCCACTTGTCTGATAGACCAGAAAGACAATTCGTCACTAACACAGGAAAGGAGGGTCATTTTGGAAAGTGCTCCAATTATGCCTACTGTATTGACTTTGACAGACTACCCGCATGCAAGGAATGTTACAAAGATATCACTTCCAAAGTTCTTGCCCGTAATCACATTTCAGAATCCCGCCACTGCAACAAATGTTTCCGCTGGAATATTGATCCAAATGACCCCCTTCAATCAAGTTGCCCTGTCCCAGAGAACTACCCTTCGGGACCAGATGAAATAATTTTGGACGGAGAGACATTGAAGCCACTACAAGCTTGTAGACCTGGAATGCGATTCATTGGACCAGTATTACTCACAGGAGAATTCATGGTGTCAGTTTGCTTGTTTGTTTGCATATGAGGCAAGGAGATGTAATTATTGGTTGAAAGCAAACATGGAAGAACACCTGCGCACATGCAATGTTAGACAATCTTGGATCGAGCATATTGAAGCTTTGGTATAGACAGACAAAGCCAATCAAACTACCGTAAAACCCGGATTATAAGATATTGAAATGTACAAAAGATACATTTACTGTTACTTATGAAGTGTCCTGTTGTTAGTGTTTTTAGCACGGTGAAAAAGGATTGGTATCCTGACAAAGTTACCCTAATACATCAAGGTAGAGTTTTGTACTATGTTCCCGCCAGTTTTTATTTCATGGAGATTTAGGTCCTCAAAGTTGTACTTTGGGGAGACGTAGGTCCTCAAAGTTGTACTTTGGGTGTCAAACTTTTGGAGGCACTTCTCCTCTGCATGATGCTTATCCCTACTCACCACCAACTTTAACATCAACCCATCCTCATTATTCCAACATCGCACCATCCTTGTCTCGCCTCAATTATCAAAGTATTGATTGGATTGTTCAATGCTCCAGCCACCCCCTTGTAAAATTTAAGTGACCAATTGAATTCAAAATGAATTTAAATTCAATTCAAATTCATTTTTTGATTGACTTTATTTCAGTCTTAAATAGGTTTTGAACTTGTTTTGATCGTTCAAAATGAATTTAAATTAAATTTGACTTCATTTGGATTGATTTTATTTCACTCTTAAATAGGATTTGAACTCGTTTAGATTTATTTCAGTGACAGTTCATTATAAACATAATCCAAGAATGTAAAACATTTAAATTGATTTACATTTAATGCGGCAGTGCTCATAATTTGGACGTGTGCAAAAATGGACGTGACATCAAGGAGGTCATTTTCAATCAAAGAGAAATGTGAAGTTGTTCAGGCCGTTGATGTCTTCCGGACGTCTCACAAAGTTTCTTGTCGTCAAGCCTGTGCGTTCGTGGGTATTTCTCAAGTCTACTGCACATCTTGAGAATGAGCACGAGTTCATTCCATTCAAGACCAATGGTGCTGCTCAAAAGATCCATCCCAGGCGCCAGAGCATTCTGGACAGCGTAAGAGGTGACTTGTGAAATTTTGTCACCATGGCAAGGCAGAAGGGTATCCAAGTCAGTACACAGATGCTCCAGCAGGAAGCCTCCTGCTTGCTTCCTGCATTCAGAGACAAATCAATCAAAGCGCGAAAAAAGGCCGCACTGCGCTTCACAAAAAGGGTTGGGCTGTCCCATCGAGTCGCCACCCATACCGCCCAAAAGAATTTCCACAAGACTGAAGAGGAATCAAGGCACTTCATTGAGTTCATGAAGGAGAAGGTTGCCTCAAAAGATCCAGAAGACATCATTAATATGGATCAGACCCCGATTCCATTTTCATTTCATGCTGGCAGGACACTCGAAACAAAAGGAACGCGGACAGTTCACATCCGCTCATCAACAGCAGATATCACGGGTCACGCTTGCTGTGACCGTGGATGCAAGCGGGAAGATGCTGCCGCCATTTCTTGTGTTTAAAGGCGCTCCAAATGGCCGTATTGCCCGCAAGTTCCAAACATATCCAGATCGCGGTCACTATGCCTGTCAGAAGAAGGCATGGATGGACGAGGAGCTCATGAACAAATGGATAGACCTCATCCTCGTCCCGTGGAAAAACTCAAAGGCACCCGGCATCATCCTGCTACTGATATTGGATGCATACCATGTTCACATGATGGGGTCAGTCGTCAATCGAATCCAATCCCTTGGGATTGAAGTAATTCACATTCCGCCCAACTGTACGTACTTGTGCCAGCCAGTGGTTGTTGGAATAAACAAGACTCTAAAAGCATGAATGAGGGAGAAATGGGAGGATTGGATGTTGGAGGGTGAGGGAATTGCAAATGGTGTGGCAAAGGAGCCCCCACGACATTTAATTGCAGAGTGGCTTGTGGATGTTTACATGAGCACTCCAGCCCAAACTGTATGGAATGCATGGATGAAAACGGGATACGAATGGTTTTAAAAAGGGAACACTACTTGTTTGTTGAAATGATTAAAATGAAGAGTCGATTATTTTAATTTAATTATGTGATAAATTCAATTGCTACTTTCATTGCTACTTTCATCAAGCAACTCGACAACAGCATAAGCATATCCACGATTGTGGTGGTACAAGCGTCAAATAGATCGGTTTGCATGGTCCGGTGTGAAGACATCTGTGATCTTCACAACCGCACCATCCAAGCGGCGACCACTATCTCCGGCGGCCTACTCCCTCGTGGCAAAACAAACTCGACATCCATCTGAACCGTCGCTGTTGATGGTGTAACACGCGAGCTCGTGTTGCACAATCATGCGCAAACGGAGACGAATACCAACCCCCCCAATCATTGCGATTGAGAATTAAGGTATTCCTGCATCCAAATGGGTGCAATTCGCAGTGACGACCATTGTCATCTGGCAAAAAGCCCACAAGAACAACCCGCTGCATTTTGTTTTTGATTGTTTTGTGTGATGTACGCGCGTTGTAAGGGTGCTGCGTAGTGAGTTTTACGACAAAAGTACGTAACTCAACAACCAGCCGGAGTTACAGAGTCTTATAAATATTGGCGTATTGCATTTGACAAGAAGAATCCAACTGTGTGGGATTGATTTAACATCTAAATTGGGCATTAAATGCCAGAAAACAGAAATGTATAGGCACTCGCGAAGTTGTAACCTATAGTAAGTAGTTTCCTATAATCCAGGTTTTACATTAGATCTGGGGTTGAGGCTTTAGTGCCGATAGTATGGCTTCCGGAATATGATTGCTTTAAGAGACACAGATGTCCCATGGTGCCTATGCATGCGATTGCACATAACATGACGGCACATGTTATGGACTTTCGTCACCACATTCTCTTGAAATTGAAGAAGTTTAACGAGTTTGTATCATTTGCCAATAGAATTATATCACACATCGAATCCTTCAAGTTGGAATGGTGTAAGGTGAAAAGTCTTCGAAAGGCATCATGGATTGGAGAGAATAAAATGGGCTTTGTCCGTCTGTCTTCCTATTTGTATGGGATGTATTTCCTAAATGCAAAAATTAATTCAGAGCTAAGCATGCACGTCGCAGACATGAAGCGTATGATCAATGCTTACCATGCCATTGTATCTTTGTTGATGTCAAAGAAACAGATTCTGAGTATAATGCACGGGACCACATGAGACAATTCATGTGAACGGCTCACTATGCACACCTACATTTTGGTAATTTTTTGGATTCTGAGAACGACACAAATGAAAATATCAACCAGCAGTCAAACAAGAGTAATGGGAAGGCCAATGACCTCGTGCAAAGCATATCAAGGGAAGACATACTTGAGTTGCTTGATAAATTAGATATTCAAACAGCCAGTGGCATGCAGACTAACAGAGCCAGACTTGGAAAGATGCCGATGAATCACCTGAGACAAAGACTTGAAGAGATGGGTGCTGCAACCAATGGGAAAAAGTAGAACTGCAGGAATGACAATTTAAAATGTTGCTTGGAAGGAATGTTGAGATGACTGCAACGAGCAGTGTGATGAAAAATACTGAGCAAGGAATATCTATTTAGAATGATGACTTTGTATGGAATAAAGGAGCTTGGCTTAGTTTCCTGGCTAGCACTGAGGACCAGCAAGAGTACTTGACATAGAAAAAGAATCTGGAGCTTCCAGGTGGAACTCCATATGTCTCCTTCACATTGTTTGATACAGAGGAAGGACTCAAAAGTCCTAAGATATGAGTTTCTCAGAAATCATATCCAAATAGGATTTTCCTTCCTACAACTCCACCATACACATTGTAAGTGCTTTCTTAGGTTGAATATCCAATGGAGGATTTCATTCTCAGGAACCTTCCCATGAGAGAGTTCCTTTGGGCAGTTGAATATGGGCCAGTCATGGAACTGCCACAAATCACTGCCAATCTCTTCCATGATCACTTGTGTTTTTTTATGCATGAGATAACTAGTATCTCATTCATCACTTGTACAGTAGTGTTAAGCTCATAAAAACAAAGTCAGCAAAGTCTACATCAAGATTTTTTAAATACTTTCTGGCTTAGGTCACTATGAATTGATAACCTACTCGAGCGAAGTTTTTGGACCGTCTGTCCATTGCCGCACTGTCCTTTGACCGTCCGTCACCGTTGAGCCGACCACCGTTCGTTCAACACCGTCGCGTCTGTCCTCCAACAGTCCAGTGATCAGCATCCACGTGTTTGCCCGTCAAGCCACCGTCTTTCATGCGCCGGTAAATAGTAGCACCACGTCTGCGCTACGTGATCCCGCCGCCAACAATATTCGTGCCAATTGTGTCTCCTTCAAGTACAAACCGCCACGAAGCTCCTACAAGACCCTTTTCCTTGGAACAAGTCTTGGAGCAGCCCTCTCAAGAATGTCTGCTGAGAAGATGGCCCCTATTGGGCTTAAGAACCAAGAGTGCGAGCGTGGAAGAGGTGGCAAGAAAGCCCCTATCTGTTATGTGCCGGATTGGGACCCAGTCCAAGAAGCTTTGGACCTAAAGACTGAGACCCTCAAGTGCACCCTCGCAAATGGTCAGAAACCCGAGTCACGGTTTGGTCCGGACACGGTACCAACGAGCAGTTTGTACTGCACGTGAACAAGGCGTATAGTACCGCCAAGAAAATGGGGCTAATTCCCGCCTGCGATGATGCCGAAAAGGCATATGATTCGACAAAGGGTGATTGGAAGGCTGTTCTATGCGAACTTGCCAATGACCCCCTCAGCAAGACTGAGAAAGAGAAAAAGACCACAGAGTCACTCTCCCTAAAGGCCGACATGCTCGCCTTAAGGACAAAAATGACCGACTTGGCCCTAGAAGTTTTTTAACTCTATGCCAACCTTCTCACTGAGGAGGCACGTCAGCCCTAGGACTTAATTGTCAAGGAGCAGATAGAGTCAAGTCCCTTTCACGACATCTTTGGAGTCGAAAGGAAGAAGTCACCGGGAAAGACGTCCCAGTCATTCAGGAGGTGCCAGTTACTCCACCTCCAAACGTGTTTCGCACATGAAGCAGGCAAAAATTTGAAATTTTATATTTCAAATTGCCTCAAGAAGCCCAACAAAGTTCGGGTGCGTCAGTTTGTGCAGTGCGTGATGCAGATAAACAACTAAGTGGAAGACCTCCCGTGCTTGTATTACAGCCCGAGCGCAAGTACAATGACCCAACAGGTCTACTCCTTCACGGACACGGAACTTGCATGCCATATATTGCGCATGTGTCCGTTGAAGTGGCAGGACCAGTACCACTTGCTTGAGAAGTGCTATCTCAAAGGGGTTAAGCCTCTATTGCTCATTCTTGAGCGAATTGAGGTGGCGCACCCAGTGGATGAGAGGCAGTTGTCTTCTAATCCTGCAAAGGCCCAAGGAGCTGAACAGCCCTCCAAGAAGTTTGCGCTAGGCACACGAATTCCCAAGAAGCCCAAGCAAGCATGCACGGAGTATATGCGCGTAGACAAGAACTGCGAGCTATGCAAAAAGCACGGGGGCGCACACACCACGCATAACACCGCGGAGTGTCGCCGTTACAACAAAGACAGAACTCCTACGCGAGGTACTTTCGGGCAAGCTGCACAAAGTCCCGTGAGGACAGTCGCCCCAAGAAGTCCTACGCCCAGGTCTTGGCTCGTATGGAGAAACTTGAGAAGTCTCTCAAGAAAGCCAACAAAAAAGGCAAGAAACGTTGCCGTCACGAAGAAAGTGACAGCAATTCCGATTCATCCTGAAGTGTTGGGTCGGGTAGTACCGGGGAAAATGAAAAGAGATGTAAGAAAATTAAAACTAACCACGAGTTAGCTAATTACACTACCGCTGGTCCGATAAAAACTACCAGTAAACAAAAATTAGAATTAAATGACAAAATTTTAATTCGGATTATTTGAGTCCCTTAGTGGATGTAACTTTGAAAAATCTCCAAGACACCTCAAACTTGTCCACTAACTTTGATGTAGATCCCAACTCAGTGAGGGACACCCTACATATATCAAAGTCAATTGAGCCATCTAACCCACAAAAATCTATGGACTCAGTAACAGCAGTACTAGCTGTACAAAAATTAGCGACTGGAAGTCAGTCCTCAACAAAACTCAAACACTTGTCCAGGAGTTGCAAAAACAACTTCTTGAGAGGACTATTGGACACTGGTTCCGATGGTGACCTCATGTTCCATGAAAAAGGAACCACCTAGCGTTTTCCCTACTTGACTTGGCAGGTGTCAAAGTCTTGGCACACGTCAAATGGGTGCTTCCAAACCAAAGGAAGAGGCGAAGTTACTCTAAAATTCCTAGAGTACTCCAACAGCAAGGAATACACAGTTAAACCTGATGTTGTGGAGTATGATGGTAAAATAGATGGCTAAGCCAGCGTTTGACCTCATCTTAGGTGTAAAAACACTAAGAGAACTTGGAATTGTTCTAGATTTTCAAACAAAGGATATTACCATTGATGAGATCATCTTGCCGATGAGAGACATCAACAGTCTGTCAACTAGCTCTAAGATTGAAAAAGCTTGGTCAGTTAACCACAGCATGATTCATGAACCACGTAGTACTGAGGAAGCCACTCAGCGTGCAGTTCACATCTTAGATGCAAAATATGAAAAGGCAGACCTCCAATCATTTGTTGACAACAATTGTCCTCACCTTAGTCTACAAGATCAAAACAAGTTGTTGGAGCTCCTCCATAAATCCGAGGACCTCTTTGATGGTACACTAGGTGATTGGAATACTGAGCCTATCTCCTTCAAACTGAAGGAAGGTGCAAAACCGTACCATGGCAGAGCCTACCCAGTGCCACATTCAGTCAAAGAGACTCTCATGAAAGAGCTCAAAAGACTATGTGACCTAGGGGTACTACAGTGGCAGCCCGCATCTGAATGGGCTTCACCATCGTTCATAGTACCAAAAAAGATCAGACTGTACGTTTCCTAAGTGATTTTAGAGAAGTAAACAAAAGGATAGTTAGAAAACCATTCCGGTTACCTAAAATTAGTACAGTCATGCAAGAGTTAGAAGGATTCACTTTTGCCACAGCCCTTGATTTAAACACGGGCTACTACACCATTAGGTTGGATCCAGATGCATCCAAGATCCGCACCATTATATTTCCATGGGGTAAGTACTCTTACCTCAGGTTACCAATGGGAATTGCTGGTTCTCCGGACACATTTCAATCGAAAATGATGGAACTAATGGCCACCCTTGAGTTCGTAAGAGCTTACATTGATGATCTACTATGTATCACCAAGGGAACCCTGGAAGACCACCTGGCTAAATTGGAAGTGATCCTCTCCTGACTGCAAGATGCGAACTTAAAAGTAAATGCTTGCAAATCAAACTTCTGTGCCATTGAAACAGAATATCTTGGGTACATCCTCTCACAAGAGGGAATTAAACCACAACCCAAGAAGGTACAGTCTATACTCTATATTTGCACTATCACCGCCCAAAAATGTCAAAGACCTCCGTAGATTTCTTGGCATGGTCCAATACTAATGAGATCTTTGGGCACCGCGCAGCAAAATGCTTGCCCCACTCACAAGCCTTGTAGGCGAGTGTGGTCATACCAAACAATCCAATCTTCTCAAGGTTAAAAGAAACCCTGGAAATGGACTGAGGAACATCAAAAAGCATAGATGATGCAAAGGCCACTATCGCCAAAGATGTGTCCTTGGCCTACCCTGATTATTCAAAAGGGTTTGAGATCTATACTGATGGATCCAAGAGACAACTTGGAGCCGTCATTACTCAGAACAACCGGCCAATTGCATTTTTCAGCAGAAAACTCTCTGTCTGTCAGCAAAAATACTGCGTAACCAAAATTGAACTTCTAGCCATTGTTGAAACACTCAAAGAATTCAAAGGAATGCTGTGGGGCCAGCCTATTGTAGTCTACACAGACCACAAGAACCTCATGCAAGATGCACTCGGTTTAACTTGTGACAGGGTTTAACGTTGGCGCTTATTGCTAGAAGAATGTGGTCCTGAAATCGTGTACATCAAAGGAATCCACAACACAGTTGTGGATGCGATTTCATGCCTTGACTTTGGTCCAACAAAAGATGTCAAGGAAAACTGGATGACCTTCACCAAATGCTGGTGTTATTACACTATGCAATCAGAAGAGGACCCATCCCCAGCACAACACTCAGACCTCATGAACTTTGTGTTTGCTAACCGCAGCGAAGAGAATGCAATCTATCCCCTGACAGTTGGGGAGATTGCCGCAGCTCAACACACGGATAAAACGCTGGACAAACTCAGCCTGCTGGAGGCATACAAACCTCAGCTGGTAGAAAATGTTCAAGTACTGTGCAAAGATGGCAAACCTGTCATCCCACAGGAACTCCAGCAGCGAGCAGTACAGTGGTACCATAACTACCTGCATCATCCAGGGAGAACCCATCTCGAAGAAACTCTTAGCGCTGCAATGTATTGGAAAGGTTTGAGACACTCTGTCCGCACCTTTGTCAAAAATTGTCATAAATGCCAAGTCAACAAATGACGCCAACATAAGTACAGTAAATTGCCTACAAAATTGGTTGTATCAAACCCCTGGGAGGTACTATGTGTGGACCTAATCGGACCATACACTCTCAAGGGCAAAGACGGCACTGAAATTGACTTTATGTGTGTCACAATGATAGATCCAGCTACCAGTTGGTTCGAAATTGTGGAACTACCGGTAACTGAATTCAATTCTGTTACTCCCAATGGTAAAAAGGGCCTCAAGGGTACTAACACACATAATAAACCTAAAGAAGCATACTTTGATAAATCATCAGCACAAGTTGGCTCTTCAGTAAACAAGATCTGGTTTAGCCATTACCCACGTTGTCAAGTAATCATTTACGACAATGGAAGCAAGTTCAAGCTCAATTTCGAAACCCTATGTGATTCATACGGTATCAAGTGTAAGCCAACCAGCATCAAGAACCCCCAAGCAAATGCAATACTAGAACGGATGCATCAAGTAATCATGACAATGTTCCGTACCACTGAATTAGACATGGCAAATACAGTGGCTCCTAAGGACATAGCATACTTCCTCACAGATGCTGCATGGGCCGTTTGCTCCACATACCACACGGTACTCAAAGCCTCTCCAGGTGCAGCAATATTTGGCAGGGACATGCTGTTTGACATTCCCTTCCTAGCTGACTGGAACAAAATAGGAGATCATAGGCAACGCCAAACCAATCGCAACACCAAAGTGAAAACAAGTCTCGCATTGATTGGGATTATAAAATTGGTGATAGAGTACTTCTTCGCAAAGATGGTATCCTCCGCAAATCAGAAAGCAAATACCATAAAGATCCTTGGACTATATTGACAGTCCATACGAATGGTACTATCAGGGTTCACTGAGGAACAAAATCAGAAAGATTAAACATTAGGAGAGTAACACCATAGAAAACAAGTCTCGCGTTGATTGGGATTATAAAATTGGTGATAGAGTACTTCTTCACAAAGAAGGTATCCTCTGCAAATCAGAAAGCAAATACCATAAAGATCCTTGGACTATATCAACAGTCCATACAAATGGTACTATCAGGGTTCACCGCGGAACAAAATCAGAAAGATTAAACATTAGGAGAGTAACACCATACTTTGACACTACAGACACTTAAAATAAAGAACATGTCAGTGAAGCACTCTTACTCCTCTCTCCACTAACACTTACGCTTGAAATAATGCTTTGTAGTCACTACTCAGCCAGGAAAGTCTTGTATCACCAGTATAACTAGGTACACAAAACAAGTGTCTTCCGCTCACAAAAACCGGCCTCCCCATTTTTCCTTTCCAAAGGAAAGGTTTTTTTCACACACCTCACCTGACCCTCCATTCATGGGGGTGAGTGAAATAGGCCAAGAATCTGGAGCTTCCAGGTGGAACTCCATAAGTCTCCTTCACATTGTTTGATACAGAGGAAGGACTCAAAAGTCCTAAGATATGAGTTTCTCAGAAATCATATCCAAATAGGATTTTCCTTCCTACAACTCCACCATACACATTGTAAGTGCTTTCTTAGGTTGAATATCCAATGGAGGATTTCATTCTCAGGAACCTTCCCATGGGAGAGTTCCTTTGGGCAGTTGAATATGGGCCAGTCATGGAACTGCCACAAATCACTGCCAATCTCTTCCATGATCACTTGTGTTTTTTTATGCATGAGATAACTAGTATCTCATTCATCACTTGTACAGTAGTGTTAAGCTCATAAAAACAAAGTCAGCAAAGTCTACATCAAGATTTTTTAAATACTTTCTTGCTTAGATCAGTACTTAGGTCAACTGACCTTAATCTGGTAAGTACAGATTTTAGGTGGCTTCACTTGTCTGAAACGTTATTGCAGCTAATATTTATCCTGAATACCTGCAAGGAGGCTAGAGATGAAAATTCTATACAGGATCCAAAATTGATCCTATGGGCAATGAGAAAATGCTAAATGTACTGTGAAGGAAAGATTAGGCTGCTTCATAAACTTACAGGCAAGGAATTTCGGAATAGGGAATATGTGTCTGTGTTTACTTGGCCTGATTGATATAAAGGTTATCATATTTTTCAAAATAAGTCAGAAGTCAAAGATAGATTTAGATCAGGAGAACCTTTGTCCTGCTTCTGCCTAGATGGTGATTGCAATGAAGTCCATGTTGCATTCACTAGAGGAGAACGAGAACAAAGAGGAGATGAACATGAAGTCTTTTTCCTATCATTTTGCTATCACACATCACAAATGTACACTCATGACACATGAATGCAGTTCTGTAGATTTGAGTGTACTAATGAGGTTTCATCGGTTAGAAAAACCAGCTTGAATGTATTGGATTATGCACTCCTGTTACCCTATTCAAAGATAGATTTTCCATTCCAAAGGCAGTTTTCTCTGGTGTATTCTGATTGGGAGGTTCTTTTGTGTGATAACAGTGATCCTGATACCAATAAGGGACCTGTCTCAGTGCAGTTGCCTCTGTTCAAAGATGTATTCTCTTAGGGAAATATTATATTTGTAAGTGGTAGGACAAGTAACATAATTACGAGTTGCGTAGGAATCAATACAAAACACGTGGCCACATGTGCCAAATTTCAGCCCCACCGCGTATATAACTAAATTATTACGGTACTGTAGTCACCCAACGCCAACAGACAATATCATCAAAAAATAACATTGTTAACCAGCCTGCTTGTAGGGTCTCCGCCGCCATCGCCACACTCACTGTGGGAAAATGTTTCACTCCATGCCAGGCAGTAAGGTCTAGTGGGTTAAATTTCCCAGGCCTCATATACCATTCTATTGATTGTCTGCACCCTGGACTTTTTGGATGTCCAAAGCATCGCCAGTAGGTACTGCATACCCCAAGGAAAGTCCATGGTCACCACATCTATTGAAGGAAAATGCATATTCACTGCAGCAGCTGTCTGCTGCAGACATCCCCCCATGGTCAATTACTTTAGGTTGGCAAGAAGTAAGAGAGAAGACTGTCAACTGCAAGCCGGTGAGGATTCTCTTCTTCCCATCAATGAAGACCAATCCTCCCATCTTGATGGCTATCATACCATGGCTTAGCGTTGACCCTCTCCTTCAGCCTCCAGCTGCCTCACCAGGGGGCCTGAAATCTTGGCCTCCATCCAAGCTGACCAATGGGTAAGTTTGTGAGTCATTTGTCCTAAGCTGGACAAGGGCAGAGTTTATCTGTCTTTTGACTAGCTCTGCCAAGAGTCTGCCAACTGCTGATCCCGAGGCACTACTCTCTCTAAGGCTTGATTGCAGTTTGGAGATTTCTTGCCCATCTAGGTCCAGCTAACTTGTGAATGAAGAGATAACTGTAGCTACCAACTGCTCTAGCATCTTTTGCATGTTGTCCAAGCATTGAAGCCATGCCTCTAGACGAGCTATTTGGGCATCGTGAGTAATCGGCCCTGACGCCCAAGAAGCCAGGGCCCAAAAGGTCACCTCCCATGGTAGATGTCAGGCCTGGGGTTTCAAGCTGATAGAAATTTCATCTTTGTGGCTTCATATTCCCAACGAGTCTGCCCTAAAAGACAGCTTGGAGGGCGCCTTGAGGTCTGATTTGACTCGCCAGTAAAGCGCACTGTGATCACAGGCTTCAACCTCTTACATACTTCATTCCTCTGGCTTTCGTATCTCATCTTGGACATGATCCAAGGCTGCATGGGAGCATGCAGCACGAAAGAGTCACCAAACCTGGTGCTTGGAAAACTCAAACAAAAGTTCCAAACAAACAATCCGAGGGGCAGAGACTAAAGGCTGGTTAAGAATGTTAAGTCTTGGGTCTAACCTGCCCCTGCCATCACCCTTTCTAAAATGAACGGCTGGGAGAAAATATTTTTCTCTCCCTTTCAAGGGGCTGGTATGTACAGGACAAGATAGATATGTGATTCTTATGATCTGAATCAAGTTACCGCAAATACTGGAATATAAGAACCGCAGAAAATGTTTGGTTATTTCTTAAACATACATTTGGTGGTTCTTCTCGTCAATGTCAAGTTAGTATGAAAAATGTATCTTAAAAATGTACCCTATTTAAATTGAGGTAGCCCCTATGTATCCTTTCAACCAAGAGATGAAAAATTAATGGTATCCTGAAAGTTTTACATAGTACCCCTTCCATCATTGATCATTGCTAGACCATTTGCATCCAATCGTGGTGCCTTCAGACAACATCTGAATTTTCTTGGCAATGAGAAGTAGTTATGGAGACCCATGCATATCCAAGGGTTCCTCCTCCTAAAGAGAATCAAAATAATAGGCAATGTTTAGAAATTACAGAGAGCGTTAATTGGCAAAATTATAGATGTCACTCAAAATGGGTCACTTTAGATCAATCGTGCCTATATTCCAGTGGTTCTTTTAATGCCAATCGGAACAGTATTTTTTTATTTCTGCGGAGTCCAGTTTTGGCCTAGCTTTCATGATATCACAACAATTGGACTAGTGCATTTCATGGTTTTCTCTTTTTATTTTTATTTTGGCATATGCTACATCTTTCCCATAACTCTTTAGTCACTTTCCTTGTATTCTTATTCTCAATGCTGGTTATGTTTAGGTCTGATCATGCATCCCAGCCAAAAATACCAATAACATGGGAATAAGGATAGGTGGTGCATAGTAATTTTCTGTGGCTACTAGTACAAACTACCTGCAATGGACATGGTGGGTGGTGATATGTCTCTCTAGGGCTGATTTTTTATGAAGAATTTATCAGTGATGTAAGCATAGCTGTAGGGCCCCTCCTTCTTGTCCATTTGAAAATGTTCAGATGTCTAGTCAAGATCTGGACTACACATTACTTGTAGTCCAGATCTGGACTACCGTAGTGTTCTGGTTGGCATTAATCCAGTATTTGCAGTACTTTTTATTTTTACAGCAAAAATAATTCCTTAACGATCAGAATTTTTCTGCAAGGGAAAAGTAACCTGCTTCATTCTTCTCTTTCTTGAATTTAAAAATATGTACCGCTGTCGTCAACGCAAGGAAGGAAGTCAGGAGACAATTGAGTATTGTAAAACTATGTAGTATTGCATGGCTGCATGACCTAAACCTTCTCACCATGATTGCTATGATGAGATGGAATCAAAACCTTGATCTTCTAGCTGAGACCCGCCCCAAAAGCGGTCGGTTAATTTATTGCATTAATCATTGGTCTTGCAGAAACCTTTAATAGCGGAAATCAAAATCTCATCAATCGTGTATCTCCCTTTCTACACCATGACTCTGATTGTTTGACTACAAAATCAGCTTTGAAATGTTGCAGCTTGATGAGCATGGATGACACTTTTGGCAAAGACGAAAGCCTGTTGGCGTCACCTCCACATAGACCATCGGGTAGTGACTTCTCAACTGAGTCTACGGCGAATTATAGTAATGTATCATGCTATTTCAGAAACGCAACAATCAGCAATGATGTGCTTTTTCAGCCATGCAATTGACACAATAGTGCAAGCAACCAATGGTTCTCAGAGTCATTGGAGTTGTTTGATGCTCAAACCCCAATCAAACCCAAATTTAGCTATGCATCTGCGATGGATGCGCTAGACAAGGTGTTGTGATACCATGTTTTTGCTGGCAAAGTCATCGACGACTGAAGTACAGGAGGCAGTGGCAGGAAATGTTATCAATGACTCGTTTCTAAATTATCTTGCTTTAAAGCAAGGCAATTTATTTCTCCTCACTTAGTCGGATAGTTCTTGTTGCTCCAGTTGACTTCATGGGGATGCTGGTGAAGATGCAACTGCAAAGAAAGAGCACAGATGCTATGATCTTCAAAGATGTTATTCTTCCGTGCCTCCTGAAATGACATCATTAAATATCAATGAACCCAAGCCTACAACTGAAGCTTCATCCATATTTTGCTACCCATGCGTTTGACACCATAATTTGAGTGAAGACAAGGATTTGAAATTGAAGCATGGCCATCCCATCAAATAATCCTTCAATTAGAAAGTGGGCAATGCAGGTATGCTGACGAATCCTATTGAAGTCAGTCTTTGTATGTCTCAAGAGAGGATGGTAGAAATGGGAGATATTTTGGTAGAAGTTGAGCATGATAATAATGGAACTTGCCTGGATGAACGGGACATTGTCGATTTGATTAATGTTCATGTCAAAGAGGAAGATTCTACATGCCTATGTGAATCTATCAAGCATGACAATGATGTCAGCAAGGATCTTAGAGACAGGAATTGTGATGTATCTGATGTAACATCTCCTCTGGATGATGATACAAAGGTTGTCAATGTTGTAGACCATGTCTTGGGTGGTGATGATTGAAACTTGAACTACAATACTGCAGACAAAAAAAGTAGATGAGGGGACTTTTAAGTCAGTTAGCAAGAATCAGAGTCTAAACCCATTTAACGTTGATGATGTGATTCATTCAGAAGGTTGAAATTTCAATCAACCTCCAGATGCTTCTACATTGACATCAGATGTGAAGTCATGTCAATCAACCAACCGTGAATGTATTCTTTCCAAAGTAGTCCCTGGAACTTCAGCCAACGACCCCGACATCGAATCCCCTTTTCCTAAAACAGGAGTTTGTATTAATGTTTTTGACCCCAATAGTAACATATTGGACTCATCACATGCTCTAGACAGAGATCTCATATATTGAGAGTTACCATGTACTTTACTTGGCAAAGAATCATCAACGTCTTCATTCAGAGTCCTTTCTGAGACACTAAGTCTGATAGCAAAAAGCTGTTTGCCTTGTCTTTGTGATGATACTGATGGCCATGAACATGTTTTTGATGAGAAGATGTCCAATCCATCGAATGTTTTGGAATTAAACAATGCAAGTCAAAGCAGTCTGCTGCCTAACATCTTGGATACATCACGTGATATTGTCGATGAATGCAAAGCAATACTCAACAAAGCTGACTTCCCTGAAGCAGACCCCAAGACGTAAAGTTGTTATCACAAATCGGATGACCTACATACATGTTCAAGTAATATATTTCATGTTCTTTTCAGGCCGACCAACAACAACTCTGAACCAAGGCATTACGGATTTGATCATCAAAAGGAGTACATTGAATTAATCGCTTCTCATGGGGTGCATCATACATCCTCCCCTGAAAACACTCCAACCAAGATGAAACAACCTTGATGGACTCTGTCTGTGACCATTCCAACAATGAAAATACTGCTACTGGTGAGAACCAACGGTGTCTTGAAGTAACGACTTTCCAAAATGCATTCAACTCTCCTTCAAATGCCTTGATGCAACACTTGCAAGGTGCACCAGAGGCATGAAAGCATGAAGTGACAAAAAGTTGCTATTCCTTGGAACAAAAGGATCAAGTCGTGCTTAAAGAAAATGACTTTTGAGCAAGAATTCCAAAAGTCGAAGAATCATTGCCAGCATCACCTCGTAGAACCTCAATGTTATCTAAGCCAACAAAGGGAATGCAACGAAATGATCATTACAAGCCTTTCAATAGCAAGACCAATGCCATGGACAACACCAAAGACAGAATGATTGGGGAGTAGTGTTGCCCTAGAGCACGTTCCTAAGATCTCCACAATGGCATCTTCCCGGAAGATGCTACAGCTTGCTGAAGATCCACAAATGGCACTCGACAGTATTATTCCTCAATTGGAACAAAACGCAAGTCGCCAATTGCTCTGAGACCTCATCCTGAGCAGAACAAGTCATCTGTCAAAGAAACAATCTTCATGCAAAGCCTCCAGCAGGATTATTGTTGGGCAGGATGCATCCATTGAAGGCAGATTTCTCAGAGAAATCAAATTGAAAAGGAAGATGAGAAAATTTGGAGGCAATCAATATTCAAAGCTTGTCCTTTATCTTCATTGATAGCATCTTTCGGTTTGATTGGGGAAAGAATTATCAGACAAAGAAAATTATGCCAGTTCTCTAGTATCCAGCCAGAAGAGACAGCTGTTAATTCAACCTTTTACACCACACACTTGGCCTGCCCATGCCTATTGGCCCCTTTTGGTGTAAAGGAGGAAGTATCATTGAAGATACTAATAAGGGGCCTGGATGAAGTACGTGTGGGTATGTACCTACAGAAGCCTGGATGTAGGCTACATACTTCTTAGTAGCATGGTCCGTTCCATGATACCTTTGGATATGATTACGTCAGTACCTCTGGCTGTGGCCCATGGTACTAATCCTACTTTCTTGTCCCTCTCCAAGGGTCTGTAAACCACAAACGTGGACATGCTGCTGCTGAGGAGATGTCTCCTCAGCCATCACGTGAACATCTAGAAGTTAGTTACAACTCAGAATCACTTTGGCCCATTGACTGGACTTTGAACCATTATAGACCTGGCGTATTATTCCTACGTACAAATCTACGTGTTTCGACAAAAAATTGATGGGCACGAAGCGTCAGATAGTCTGTCTGTACTTTACTCTACTTTACTATTGTACAATATTGTTCGAACTGTGCGTGCTGGCTGATTTTTTGTGAATTCTGATAGCTCTTAATATCTGACATTTCTTTCCCATAGAAAATGTACTGTGTTCTACGAGATGGACTTTGAACCATTATGCCTGTTTTTGTATTGCAATTGCAGCTGCCTTCCGTCGAAGCTGAGGACTTGTCGAGCTGGACTTAAGCCCTCAAGATAGTCCCAAAGGGTTGTGCAATATCAGCCGGGACCCAACGGGTTGATATTGCGGTCACACCAGTGGCCAAAGATATCTGACATATAGTGGGCCAAAGTGAATTCTGAGTTGTAGTAAATTAAGTGCTCACAATTTCATTTCAACTTCATTTTTACACTTAAGACTACATCGACTGTAGGTCACTATAATTATAGTCCTAAAAATGGTTATCCAACATGTCTGACCTCCTCAAGGCCCTCTCAACACCACAGTTCATGTGGTACAACAAGTGGACCTCTCTGGGTCCGGATGGGCTTCCAGATCAAGCGATCACGGACGGCTTGAAGCAGCCCAATCAAATAAAGATCTCTTTCACCGTGGACGGGAAAGAGTGGACCGGAAGCGTCGCGCCCGACCAGGCTCGCTTCGGCCCCAAGAACTTCCTCAGGCAAACGTTTCCCGACTTCAAGTGGAAGATCGTTTTGCAATTGCCTGTGAACAAGCAGCGTGACGAGCCGTTGTTCCCGCTCTTGGAATAATGTTTCCAAGAGGTCAGTTCGACCAAATGGTCGAACTCTGTATCCGCATGATGCCCAGACAATGCGAGCAAGGTGCACAAGAACTTCATTGAATGCCAATGATATTATCTCGAGGCACTCCCCGGGCTCCCAAACATCAGCAACCAGCTGATCTGCTGGTTTAGTACGGCTTGAAAGCCTGCACTCATGCCGATGCATGACTACATGCAACGATGAGTGCAGGTCGTGGGCTACCTCAAGAAAGGGCTCCTTTGTTCTATGATGAAATTGCCAACAAAAATGGAGAAGACCGAGCAGATCTTCTTCTCAATGCCGAAGAAGCATCAGCAGAAGTATGCGGAGACGCACAAAACTCTGCCCGACGACCACATCTTGCTCGTCTGCTTCTTCGAGCAATGCTAAAACGCTGACCAAGCAAATGGCGTGTTCGATCAACTCCAGAAGGAGAAAACCAAGAAGGCCGCCAAGAAAACAACCTCCAAGAAACCACGCGAACACGGTTCCAAGATGACTTGTCGTTGTGCCTGCTTGTACGATCGGAACGATTGCCATGATTGCGCCACAAATGCAGCAACCGTACCCGCGACAAGACGTTATACAAGCACGACCATTGCAGCGACGGCAATGGCAAGCACTGTGGCCATGACGGCAAAAGTGACGATTGCCGCTGCCACGACAAGGACAAGCATCATGTCATGCACAATGACAATGCATCCAAGCACTCCGTGTCCATCTCTTGTGGACGCTCCAACTCCTCTTGTGGTTCCTCTGTCAGGTCCCGCTCCACATCCTCATCCAGGTCAGTAGCGAACCACCATGCCACCACATGGAGGAGCAGGGAAACGCCTGCCCATGCCATCCCAAAAGGACTCACTCCTACTCCAACGATGATGACAATGGACATCACCACGTACCGGCTCAAGACGGCAACAGTATCTATGCCACCTTTGCTGCACCCAGCAAGAAGTCCAAAAAGGCCAGGCGCAAGACCGCCTAGGAAACTGTGCCAGCAGAAAATGCTTTTGTTGTCCCAAGGTGTATTGACGTTCCTGATATGGAAGTCGATCCAGAAGTTTGTAGTGTCGCTAAACTAAGTATAGATACCGACAACAATGACATTAGTTTTAAACATGGAATTTTTTAAACTATGAGGATGATTCAGGTAGTATACTACCTAGCTTAGAGGAAGTAGATGACTCCTCCACTGATGATTCTTTTTTCTGCTTGGAATGCCGTTTCTTCCCCAAACTATGAATGTTTTGAACTAGAGTTCGAGGAACCCAGGTACAGCTATCACGGGCCAAAAATCATTGTGCCCCGTCGTGAATGCCCAGTTACTATCTGTACCCCAGATACAATTGGAGCAGTCAAAAGCAGAAGACTCTTGAGAGTACTGCTTGACTACGGCTTGACTGTATCCATGATCAAGAGATCAGTGTTACTGCCAAAGGTTGTCACTAAGACAATTAGTGAAACCAAGAACATTTCCATGCTTGCTGGAAAACTTCAAGCACAGGAAGTTGTAACACTCAGAGATCTGAGATTGTCAGAGTTTGACAAAAACTGGCGCATAAGTCAACAACAGGCGTTAGTTTTTGAAAATGATAATGTCAGGTACGACATTATCCTGGGTACAAATTTCCTGTCAAAAACAGGGATTCAACTCATTACTCGGAAGGCAAAATGTAATGGTTTCATTGTTCCCTTCCTTTGCGGCCCCCAGGTGGCCTAGACTCCAAAGCCTTTGATGCAATGGAGGACATGTTTTTCATACAAGCACAAGACGAGCTCTTCGGCAAAGATTGGTTGAGCTGTTATGCCACCAACATATTAGATGCCAAATATGAATGGGCAGATGTAGCTGAAGTCATAGACAAGCAAACAGATCTCAATGCACACCAGAAGAAAGACCTAATTCAGGTGTTGCAGGACAACAGCAAGATGTTCGGCGGAACTCTTGTGTTGTACCCACATCACAAGGTACACATAGAATTGGTACCAGGTGCCAAACCTGCACACTCACGACCTTATCCGGTACCATGCCTACACATGAGTACGTTCAAATGAGAATGAGATCATTTCATTGAACTTGGAGTACTTATCCCAGGACAAGAAAGTGAATGGGCCCCTCCTACCTTCATCATCCCAAAGAAGGATGGTCGAGTATGATGGGTCAGTGATTTACGCCAACTCAACAAGGTAGTTAAGCATCACCAGTATCTGCTTCCAATCATATCGGATATTCTGGGCAAATGCTCTGGGTATAAGTTATTTTACCAAACTGGATGTAAGTATACAATACTACATGTTTGAGCTTGACGAGGAAAGTCAAGACCTATGTACAATTATTATGTCATTTGGCAAAGATAAGTACGCCTGACTCCCCATGGGACTCAAGTGCTCTCCCGACATAGCACAGTCCATCATGGAAAGTGTCCTGTCTGGCATTGAGGATGCAGACGTATACATTGATGACATTGGTGCGTTCTTCCAGGATTGGGATCACCGTATCAAGCTCCTTGTCACAATCTTACGAAGATTGCGGGAGAATGGATTCACTATTAATCCACTCAAATGCGAATGGCAGTTCAGGAGACTGATTGGCTCGGCTATTGGCTTACACCCTGAGGTCTCAAGCCATGGAAAAAGAAAATCAAGGCTATCCTGCACATGGATCGCCCCCGCAATGCCACAGAACTGTGAATGCTCATTGGCTGTGTTAATTATTATCGTGATATGTGGCCTAGTCGTGCCCATATTCTCAAACCCTTGACTGATCAGTCTGGGTTGAAAAAACGTGTTTCAATCAAGTGGACCGAAGAAATTCAGCAAGCATTTGACAAAATGCGTGCCCTCATGGCTGCCGACGCTCTCGTGGCATATCCAGACCACAACAAAAGGTTTGATATTTACACAGATGCCTCAAACTTCCAGTTGGGAGCTTGCATCGTACAAGAAGGAAGGCCGGTTGCCAACTTCTCCCAAAAGCTGTCAAAATCACAGCAGAATTATACTGTAATTGAGAAAGAAATGCTCTCTAATGTCGCTACCCTAGAGGAATTCAGGGGAATGCTATTAGGTGTTGACATTCATGTCTTTACCAATCATAAAAACCCCACGTTAGACACCTTGAAGACACAAAGGGTCTTACGTTGGCGCAATAAGGTTGATGAGTATTCACCAACATTGCATTATATTGAAGGACCCCACAATATTCTGGCTGATAATTTGTCTCGGCTCCATTGCCTGGTTACACCGGCTCAGATCGCGGAGGGGAAGAGTCTCGTAGACCCAGCAGTGGTTTCAGAAGAAGAAGACAAGGAGCACTTCTTGGACCAAGAGTAGGCCGGGTTCAGTGATGATGAACTAACGGAGATGTTAGAGTGTTATCTCAACCTTCCTGAAATTCCACATCCCGAGCGTAATCCGTTGAATTATGCTCACATACACAAACAGCAGCAGCAAGATGCCAAATGGCTAGCTCTACAAGCACAAAATCCTGACAACTATGTCACCTTGCAACTCGATCCAGATGCCAAGGACATCATCTGTAACAAGAAGGATCCCACCCAAGACAATTGGAAAATTGCCTTGCCGGACTCAATGGTTGATGACACTGTCAAGTGGTTTCACCAAGTGATTTGACATCCTGGAGAAAAAAGGCTAACTGAATTGTTGAGACAGCGATATCACAATCCAACCCTGCATCAACACATTGAGCAGCTCAAGTGCCCCAACTGTCAGAAGTACAAAACAACAGGCCATGGGTACGGACTGTTGCCTGAGAGATAAGTGCGCATTGCACCTTGGGAAGAAGTGGCCATTGATCTGATTGGACCTTTGGAAGTCAAGTTCAATGACCAAAAAGTGGAGTTCAATGCACTGACCTGCATTGACACTGCTTCGAATTTAGTCGAGCTTATCAGGATTGATAACAAGACAGCCAAACACATTCGCGATAAATTCATGCTATGTTGGCTTTGCCGCAATCCTCGACCAATGCGTTGTGTTTGCGACAAAGGGGGTGAGTTCGTAGGCAGTTCATTCCAATGGCTGTTGGAATTGTTCAGTATCAAGGATGTTTGCTCGACCGGTAAAAATCCCCAGTCAAATGCAGTCTGTGAAAGAATGCATCAAACAGCGAGCAATGTGCTACGAACCCTAGTGCATGCCAATCCTCCACAGAATATGACTCAGGCGCGAGACATAATCAACGATGCACTAGCGACGGCTATGCACGCCATGCGCACCACTGTTGCCACTACCCTAGGAAGTGCTCCAGGAGCTCTTGCCTTTTCAAGGGATATGTTTTTGAACATGTTGCTAATTGGTGATTGGCAAGCCATTGCGTGCATACGCAAACATCATGTCAATAAGAATTTGCGACGTGCTAGCAGGAAGCTGTGTCACTATGACTATGCTCCAGGGTAACAGGTTCTGAAGAAAGTGCACAACCCAACTAAATTGGGAGTAAGAACCAAGGGCCCTTACACCATTGAAAGTGTTCACGTCAATGGGAACTTAACGATTCAGTTGCGTGACGGGGTCACCGAACGCATCAGCATACGCAGAGTGCTGCTGTATCGTTGAAACCTTTTTACCCCAGTGAAGACAACTTTGATCAATGAGTTGTATCCGAGGTCTTTTCGAGTTTTTTCCTCAGGTTGTTTTTTCTCCACCTCTTCATTGGAAGAAATGAAAGTGGAGTTGTTTCAACATTTGTTCTATTTGTTCGATTCATGGCAGAGAGAGATTCTCGTCATGGAAGGGAAGAGTGTCCTGCCCATGCCTATTGGCCCCTTTTGGTGTAAAGGAGGAAGTATCATTGAAGATACCAATAAGGGGCCTGGATGAAGTACGTGTGGGTATGTACCTACAGTAGCCTGGATGTAGGCTACATACTTCTTAGTAGCATGGTCCGTTCCATGATACCTTTGGATATGAGTACGTCAGTACCTCTGGCTGTGGCCCATGGTACTAATCCTACTTTCTTGTCCCTCTCCAAGGGTCTGTAACACAAACTCTGAGAGAGTTGTGGTGTGGACATGCTGCTGCTGAGGAGATGTCTCATCAGCCATCACATGAACATCTAGAAGTTAGTTAGTAAATTAAGTGCTCACAATTTCATTTCAACTTCATTTTTACACTTACGACTACATTGACCGTAGGTCAACGGTACCCATTGTGCAGAGGAAAGAGCTGCATTTGAAAGAGAATGAGCTGACCGGTTGAAGAAGAAGGCAAGATTTAATTAACCAAACCAAGGTCAAAATTGATGAGCTGAAGGGTTGCATTTGTTGAAACATTTCTTTTTGGGGGTTATCGTGGAAGAGTAAATTTCTATTGTCTAATGTCTAATTATATTATTTATTCAGTCTAGTTTAACCTGTAAGAACTGGTTACAGATCCAACCAAAGAAACAAGTTAAGGGTACAAATTGTTGATTGAATCACTATAAAAGCAATTCCATTGCACCCCCAGTATCCTCATGTCTTGCTTTTTGACATATCCAGAAACCTAAGTAAAAGGGTAGATCCTCTTCAAGTGATGGAACTTGACGATGAAGGTGATAAACAACCTATTGGGCCAGCGGAGCTCCTCGTCCTGTTACCTTGCATCTCTTGAATGCCAAGAGTGAGGCCAATGGAATTACCTATTCCCCCAGTTTTCAAGTGGAGTAATAACATATACTGAGGAAAAGCATGATTGAACAGATAGGAAAGAAGCGGACGAGCCAATAGAAATGGCCATCATCATGAAATCACAATGGAGGCCTCCTATTGACAGACATTCCATTTAGTATGTCATGGTTATGTCATCTGTAACCCCGTCGAAGGCTTGTAACAATCCTTTGTAGTAATTGTGGTTGTACTTGTTTTGTTAGAAAGTCAAGACAAAGTTTAAATGAAAGTCAAAATAAATTCAAATAGTCTACAGTTTCTTTGTATTTTCTGTGTCGGTTATCAGTTTGGCAAGCTAGTTTAGTCAGAATGCTTACTACGGAGATGACGGACAGGACTACAAAAGAGCGCAAGCTTCTTATGGAGTGAAGAGAATGCTTTCGCTGTCCTTCAATGCAATGTGATGAGGATGGGAACCCAGTGTCTCATCAACTACACTGACGCTGAAGTCGCTCTCTGCTCTGTTCATGAGTTCGAGGTCTGATTTAAGACAACTTTCTTCTTCTTTGGTCTTGAGAAACACCTCTACATCTTCGCCCTCGAAGTATTCCTTGGCATGATTGAACAGTTTCTTAACTACATCAGTGATAGCAGGGGTCGTCATGAAGTTAGGTATGCCTCCGCCAACATCCATCTGTAGCAAATATTCGACATCAAAGCTATTAGGTCCAGTTGGCGCCAGAGTTGCGGCAAAAAGGTGAGATTTCGCTCGTGTATGACGTTGTCCGGGGGGCAAGAGATGATTGTGGTACTCCTCCATCTCTGTACCCCAAAGAATAGTCGATCCGTCTTTAAATTCTTGGTGGCCCCCCAAGATTAGCTGCTCCCGCGGAGAGATAATACCTTGTTTAGTTTGCACGTATCCCACACCTACACGGACACATCTACCGAATTTGTCAACATCCCCAGTGATACGATCAACCAATGCTACATCTTCAATAGGATAGAGCTCTTCCTGATACGCAATTTGATCGTCCCATTTCTTCCTCTCTTCCAAGTCCATTATGAAGTGGGAAAACATTTCGCCTATGCACGGGCCCTTTAACGTCGAACGAAATCGTAGCAGTGGAGTCTTTACGTTTTGGAAGCTATCCAATTTGTCTATCCTGTGAACTGTCTTTTGTTCATTTCTCTCAATTTTCTTCCAGCGCAACTGTGGGAAGTGACGACTGTCATCGATGGAATGAAAGCCTCCCCCTCGAGAATTTCCGTCCATGACAAGTTTGGCAAGAGGTGAAGCCATTTGAATACGATCAAACAAGAGTTCAAAGTTCGGAAGTTCGATCTCTACTCCAGGCTGCCATTCGTGCCGTCGTCTCACCTCTGCTTTGGTGACGGCCGGAGCATTCGAACTGAAGGCAGAAGCACTCCTTGCAGCGATGAAGACACAAACGAGGGTGTGGATGGTCAACTTAAAGGCCATGATATCAGTTATTTGGCAATGGACTTCGGCCGAGACGATCGAGTTGGGTCAAGTGAGAGAAACAAATAATGTATGGTATGGTACCACAAAGTTTGCTCGGCCACCCCTCATCATCTTTCCTTCAGAACAAGGAACAACATTTTTTTTTACAATTCTCATACAATACCATCTATCATGCAATACCTCGATATGCACACACTGACATCATTCATGACAACGGCCGCCGATGGAAAAAAAGAGGACGATCGAAGTGTCTACAGGTAGATACAATAGCTACAGGTCTATGTTCTCGTAGGTCATCGTAGGTATTGTACAATATAAAGTTGTACTGCCAAACCTGTGACTGGCAAATGTTAATGAAGTAGGAATCAGTAAGTATCCTTGAAACATCTGTCTCTTGACACCTCCTCAAGCGATCATATTGATTCCTATGTGTAAAAATTTCATGACAGTTTCGGACACTTCTTGGTCCCGTCAGAACCACGAATGAAACCTCTGCTCAATATTTAAGACTGGGGCTATAAAAACCTATACCCCTAGCTTTATGTCTCTAAGATACTCAAACGGACAGACCGTCCTTTTTTCGAACGCACGTTTCGAGATATTTGAGATAAACCTTCCGCGACACAACAATACGATACATACAGTACAATAGGTGTATCGTCACGCACAAACGAGGTGCGTTAACTTGTTATTGGCTTTTTTTCGGGCTACTTATGGTACAACAGTAGAAGTACGATACAAAAAAAGACGTTGAGAATAATTGGCCACGCGAGAGAAAGTATGGTTGTCTTTTCAACGGACGAAATATTAAACTAAGAATGTTACAGCCTATTTAGAGACAAGACAACAGTTCGCTTGATGTCCACATCTTAAAAATCGGATGTTGGCTCGCCAACGGCCACTTTTCGTCCGTTTTTCTTATCGCCATTTCTAGGGGTACGGGTTTTTATAGCCCCAGTCTTATTTGATATTACCAGATGGTCTGATTCCGCGGGGCTGAACGTCGCGGGATTTTCCGCGAGACTAATCTTTTGCTACAATTGGGAGTCCTGAAACTAACTGGTGACAGCAAGACCACAGAGAAGCTGAAGTTTTGTGTTTGAGGTTGATCGTCACAAAAATAAGTTTCACCTTATTTGTATCTTGTCATTGGAATATTGATATGTGTAGGAACTCTATACCTATCTGTAGACCATAAACTCTACATATTTCTCAGTACCACAACCCTTTCCCGGTAGATACCTTTGCTCAACTGCCCACTCCTCTCCGATCACTGCCAGCAAATTTTTAACTATCCCATCCTTTTGTCAGCTTTCATCGCTAGCACCCCCATCTTTGCCAGCCCTTGTTTCCACCAGCACGATCGTTTTCACCGAAACGATCGTTTCATCGTAACAGATTGCATCCATCCAAAACGATCGTTTAATTGCGATCGATCGTGAATTTGCGAGCGATCCATTTCTAACGATACATCACAAACGTCGCTACCGATCGATCCATCGCGATCGAAGAATCGCGACTGATACTCACGACCGATCCATCACGACCGATCCATCGCGACCGATCCATCGCGACCGATCCATCGCGACCGATCCATCGCGACCGATCCATCGCGAATGGTCCATCGTGAACGGTCCACCGCAATCATCCATCGCTAACCATCCAACGCGAGTGAACGATCCAACACGAACATTCGTGTTTTCAGGTACGTATCGCTAACGATTGTTTCTTTGCGACTGACAAACTATAGTTTTATCACTAACAACCGTGCGGACCGATTCTTTGTGTCTACCAAATATGGTCAGTACATCGCAAACAAAGTTTGCGATCTCAAACGCTGTTTTTGAAAAAACTTTTCATTTCAAACGTCATTTCACTGCTGACGATACGGATAGTTTTCATAACTAAATTGTGTTTCTGTTTTCCTTGATTGTCTGGAGTAATCTAACTACTTAGACAAACTGTAGCCACTCTTGCAATCCGCTGTCACTGTTGTTTGCCTCTACTTGTAGCGACCACCCTCTGAACGCCCTTTGCAGACGTAGACTCAGATCAGGCGCTGTTCTGGGGTGGTTGCCACATTTAGTAGCTAAACATCATGTGGTCAGAGGGATGCATTTGTTGCTCTCCAGAAACAGTTCAGCAGACATCTGCACGTACTGTACTGGCAGGAACCCCATCAGGGAAAGAGGACATTACCTATGTTTCCTGTGAGAATCGTAACTGCTAGGTTTGTAGTCATTGTGTCATGGGCCTAACAGGGTTAGTTGCAGCAAGCAACAAGACAATTCCACAAGAAGATCCCTCCATCTTGGCCCTCAAGTCCATGGAATTGGCATTGAAGAACATGGATGAACCGAAAGTAGACTTTGGATTTTGCTGCTCATTTAAGCAGTCCATTACATCATCTACCAAGAGTACTATTGTTACTCCTCATTGGGCTCCTGAGATCTCCATTGTAGATCCACCTGATACTGATTTCACTTTGATCAGTGACGAATCTGCCAACAAGAAGTGTCGAAGATATCTCAAGAACCACAAGGATAATGATTGTACCACTGTTAACTTCCTTTCTGCCTACTTCCAAGATGATACTCCGCCAGCGTCAATGAAACCACCCAACATGTCTCAAATTGTTGGCCGTCTCAACAAGAGCCGTAAAAAGTCCAGAACGCCAAAGTACAGTATGAACAACTTTCAAGGCGCTCTCGTATTTCCACCTTTTGGTCTACTGTTGAAGGCAGATGCAACCAACCATCACTTAAGTTGCGACCACATCGCTTTGGCGGAATCCTCAGAAGACTGTATGAAAGCAGTCATTCATGGAGTTATTTCAGACAAGAATGCCAAGACGATTCAAACCTTTTTTGATGTTGAAAAGAAAGCCCTACAACCGTTAACAAGTGGAAAGAAACGCATCACACTGAACGTCACATCACTAGAAGACGTTACAAAAACTATGAATGTGGTTGTAGATGTCTTTATTGTCCACCAAGTGAAGAAATGTTCTGAATTTCAAGACTGGAAAGGGAATAGTGATTATGATCCAGAGCTCATCTCAAATCTACAGATATTTGGGCAATGCGACGTAGCGTATGTGTCCGGTTCTTTTTCATCTTACATTTCATTTTGAAAATTTACAAATTTCATTCTCCTATTTCATTCTCATACTGCCTTCTTTTTCTGATTTTCAGTGATGACTGCAATGTTACTATCATTCTCGGAGAGTTTACGTTGGAGGACGACGCCAAGGCACCAAAGCTACTACTTCTCCGTCCAAGTGGTATGCTTTGCAATGACATTTTTTCCAAACCACAAAGGGACACTTTTGCGCAAAATATCTACCATCACATTAGATCATTAGCAGGCAGAAGGGGCTTTGAAATCAGACGGACATGTGGGTCATCTGGCAAAGTCAGCTATGAGACAGACAAGGATTTATTGCAATTTCTGTCTTACCACGAAGCAATCTTACCGAGATTTGCACACTGGTGCATGATCATAAGAGCTCAAGATCGATATTTATTTTGCTACGCCAAAGCAACTCCATCTACAGAGAACAAATTCGTCATGTGGAGTTATTGTCCTCCTACGGCGGGTGGTGCATTTGACATGCCTGACTCCTGCATTGCGATGTTTCCTCCCATTGCAGAAATGATTTACCTGAAAGCATTTTCAATTTCCGTTCTTGTCAGCCTGAATAGATACTTTCATGACCGTGGTGAGCCTGCTGTTGCTACGGGTCCATTGAAGTTTGAGCTCGTTAGTTTGGAGCATGCCAGGAAGGTATTCAGCAATTCACCTCCTGAAGAAGCTATGTATCATTTCCTTTGCTGTTTCAATAGTTTCAATCACTATAGTATGGTGGCATACCCAGTTGGAATGCATTGCAACCACTTTTGTCATGGGAAGGAAAGTTTGGAAAACAAGCTATTGTTTTGTTTGAATCCAAATATTGGTATTGGTGTGGGTAGGGGTGGATGTCTCGTTGGAAGTTCCTATGTGTATTGTTTGCTTGATTGGTAGTTTTGATGAAGTACATATTTGTTCATGTCGGAATGTGATCAATCATTAGTGCAGACGTACTATTATTTTTGGAACTGAAAAACGAATAAAATTTTTACTTTTGCTCTTTCACTACATCATGCTTGTTTCCAATTGACATTCGTTTTCGGCCAACTCGCTATCAGTTTTGTTGTCTCCTGCAATGTTGTCTGTCAATGAGCATTGCAAAGCCGTTTCATCATACACATACTTCTTTGTTTTGTTCTTGTGCGTAATCAATTGATTTAATATCTTTCCCATAATCCATTTTTTATTCCAAAGAGGATCTTCCATACCATTTCCAGACAAGAAACTCACACAATAAACTCGATTCTCGATGACATCCACAGAACTAGTTCCTATCTCATGGATGTGATGGAGAATGAAATTCCTCGACTGAAGGTTAGAAGGTACCACTCCAAAGATTTCACTTTCATGTGGTATTACTACACCTGTTTTGGGAAATAGCGAACTTCTCACCCTCTGCCTCAGATTATCCATGTCTTGCTCACTGCTTGTTGAAAGCTGATACTCATATGCATGCAGTTTCAATTGATCACAACGAGGACAGTTTGTTATCGTATGTCCTAAAGAGCAGAACTTGCAATGTAATACCCGACTGTGATTTCCATTGACTTGAATAGAGCACGAATCATTTGACACATCTTGTGACAGTCCGATATTTTGCAAACTCTTCTGAACTTTCTTAGATGCCACATTTGCTTGGATTTCATGAATTGGCTGTGCTCGCTTCTTACGCTGATTTATTCGGGCATCCACATTGGGAACTTCAAGAAACATTCCTTTGTTGTCATGCACTACTACGGCAGTTCTGCTTTTGTCGAAACAAATGACTTCCTGCAATTGCAGGGCTAGATTAGATATCTCAAATTGCTGTTCTTCACTGAACGAGGAATATGCGCCACAAACTGCCGTCAGAATATTGGATACCTGTTTTTTTGTGAGTGGTTTTACTCGTACAGATGTTTTTGTCGGCAATGTTCCCATGGTAGATGCTTGGTCAACAATGTTTGACGTATGTTCGTGTTGATTGAGTGAAGGTGAGTCTTTTTCATCTTCAATCGTCTCATCTACACATCCCAATATGCCTTGTACATTGTCAAAATTCGCATCGGTCCAACCTGATGAGGATCCCTTTACGCAATCTCGTGAGAAATGCCTCTCAAGGAAATACGATGGATCAAACCCGCCCCTTAGCAAGATTTCGTGTGCACACTGATCAAGTTCCCGGACCCTATCTTTGCATGAACACCTCTCTTCTTTGGAATGAAAAACCCTAGGAGGAGCGTCAGGATGTCGAACAGATTGAATGACATAGCAAGGTTGTTGTAACATTGGGTTGATATTGCTATGGAGGACTAGATCCCTAATTGCACGTTCAGCCGAGCACTTATATCTTTTGTACAAAGGGAGAGTTAACAGAGAGACTGCTTTGAACAAATCTTGATTCAACACCGTTTTAGGCTCATTTTTAAGTCATCCTAGTTTGACTCTCATTTTCTGACACATCCAAACAACAATTGATTTGTTTTCATAGTTCTTATTTTTTGTTGGTGCATCAAGTCTTTGATCAACGTAATTGGGTGTTCACAATAAGTGTTACCTCCCTTTGCAACCCCCGGATTCAGGTGTGAAATGACACTCCAGTTATTCTCTTCACTGCATGCATTCCCATGCAGGCCTCTGTTCCCAGGTATCGATTCTATGAGATAATTTGCATAACATGTTTTGCGCATTGCAAACTCAGACAGTTTGGCTTCAAGGTCCCCATTGCGTGGTAGTAGATTTTGCAGTATGAAAAAGGCAGCTTGAAGTGTCGAATCAAATTCAGCTTCCGACTCTGCTTTTACAAGATTGACCAAATGTCCACGCAGCAATTCATTACCAGCCCTCCCAAAAAATTTCCAATCCAGAATCAAGCAAATGCCATTGATCTGCAATGTAACATGCATCACTGAATCCAAGCCTCCTGACAAGTTCTTGGTAGAAAAACCGTCTCCAGCAACAACCTTCACTTCAGATAATGGTCGCTATGGAGAAGATGCACCAAGGAAGTCGCATGCAAACTGATACATATCTTCCCTTTCCCCACAGAGTATTCCTTCACATGCAATGCATATTTTTGACATTTCATCGTACATCGTAACAGAAAAATAAGGCCATAGAAGTGTATTGATTCCACGTTTCATCATGTCCATCCCAATGAAGTCACCAAACAGTTCGAAATTCCTCCTCATGGTAGCGGTCTGCCAAATAACTCCTAATAACTTTTTGTTGTGACCACATGTGGAATTATGTGACAGACTTTCGGCGATCTTGTATGTGAACCCTTTAGCCTTCGAACGCATAAGATCAAGGTACTCAATGAAAGAGAAGAGTCCGTCTTTGCCACTACCTCCAACCAAAGAGATTGCGAAAACTCGTAAGCCTCATCATCATCAAGAGATACTTCATCCTCGATACCATTCAGCATGTCGCTCGCATTGACAACGGCCTTAAATTGCTCATAATCCCCATTCGATTGTTTGTAGACTGGTAACAATTTCATGACCTTTGCACGAATATTGAATACATCATGCTTGGAGATTGTCTTTGATCGTGGCCACACATGATGCAATGAATTGATGATGAGATTGGAGTCAAGCCTTCCGGAATTTTCCAAAAAATTGCACAAACTGAAGATTGCCGATGATGGAATGTGGTTGACATACTTCCCTTGTCTCTGACATGTCGTGATCCTGTTTGACCTATTCAGCGTACACTGTTCTCCATGTTCGGCACAACCAGAAATAATCTTTGTAGGCCTGTACCACCTATTTTTGTACCTCCATTTCATAAGTGCTGAGTTTGGTGGTAAATATTTCTCTGTTTCAAGCGAGGCAAGCTTGAATTGAAATGAACAACCAGTCTTCAAAGCGCCATTCATGTATGCACGAGATGTCTTGTTCTTGCCGTTTCTGTTGCACATAATGGTCTCTTTCTCAATGCAAATTGTAAATCCATGATACTTGGCAAGTACCTCAATGGCCTTGATGATGAGGTCCCGACTAACCCATACTTCTTCTGTCTGAAATAACTCTCTTGAGATGTCACTGAAATTGGTGATGTTGGGATCGTAATGTGGAGAAGCCTTGTCGCAATACTTAACAAATCGTTCTGAATCAAACTCTACCACAACGGGACCTGTCTGCTGCTTTTTTTCATTACCATATGTGTACTCGTCATTGATCAATTTGAGTGAAGCTGCAAACTGGCGGGGCACAGATAAAGGGGTTGGAGATACGTTATCGCGATCGATTTGATTGTCAAACTTGTCCATCATGCCGTGAAGGATGTCATTTTGCATCTCTATTGTTGATATCGTAGGATCGGACATGGTCGGCTGTTGTTCCTATATTAAACAAGCTAAAATTTACTAGATAACCAATTATGGTCTCCGTGAGGACAGGTGCGCCAATTTTTGAAATTGAGGTAAGAGATGAAGTTTCTTGATGGAATCTCAACTTTGGAAAATTCTTTAGGTTAAGTCTTAAAGTCTGTCCATCGCACCCAATTTGTGGTGCCAAAACAGTCTTGCAGAAAATCCTTCGGCGTTCAGCTCCGCGGAATCAGACCATCTGAATATTACACCTTTTCGTGTATTGTATACAGTACCATGCCATTGTTCTAAAGGGTTCGACAATGATACACGATTACATTACCAGCAGCCGCTGCAAGTTTTTTTGGCAGTAGATGTTATTTTTGCTGGAAGCTGATGGTTAATAGAGTTATTTGAAATGTACAATACTGACATCGGACTTTGTGTGCGATGATCTTGTTATGACGTTATTGTAGTCATTTTGATCATACAAAGTTTTTGGTGAGGTAGGAATGTGTTGTATTCCAGAAGAAGGTTTAGTAGGGTGAAATGATCGGTTTCGTTCTTGTGGATGGCTGTGCAGTTTTGTGATCATTGAAGGGTGAATGCGTTAGATCGCGAAGGCAATATAACACATATTTGTGTGTAATGTGTTACAATTCTGCTACATGTTTTTCTTGGGAGCTTTGTGCAGGTATTTGATCACGCTTACTAATTTAACATTGCACGTCGCTGGTCAAATCCCCAAGTAGTTTGGAACAGTATTTTAGTGTTTCAGGGAAGGTTTTGCAAGAAGATGCAAGAACCGACAACACTTTTGACAGCACAATAGTTAGTGAGTGTTTGTTTTTGTTTGTTTTGTTGCATCTTGGTTGATTTGGCGTTGGATTGTGTTGGTATCTTGGATTCATTGCTGCGTGTTTTGTTTGGTTGTTTCCACGTGTTCGTGGTTATTGTTGCCATGGCTTCGCCTTGCATCGCGTTGTCACATGGCATCGTCGTCTCATGCTTGCTTTAGTGTTGGAAGTGTTAAATTTATTTGTAGCAATTTCAATTCTAATGTTGTTTGTTTTGTTTTTATATCAAAAACGCTACATTTTGATTGAGAGTCATACTCAGGTATGTTCTTTGGATGTTGTGTCCGGGGTGGCGCTTCCTTGTTGGGTTGGTATGGTTTTGGAGTGGCTGTTTGTTGGGTTTTTAGTGGTGTGGCAGTGGTGTTAATGTGGGATTACAATGGCTTGTGATTTGGTGTTGGGTTTGTTCATGACTTCATCTTGGTGGCAATCTGTTGCTGTTGTTGTGGTGTAGGTCTTTCAATTCTGACATTGTTCGTTTTGTTTTATTTGACAAACTTCACAGTTGAACCAAAAGACATCCAGGTATGTACTCTTCTGTGTACTTTTTTGTAATTGGCGCTTGTGACTGACTGTTTGTTGGCTTTCTAGTGGTTTAGTAGTGGTGTCATTGTTGGATTGCTGTGGCTTGTGCGTTTGTGTTGTATTTGCTTGTGGATTCGTCTTCGCGGCAATTTGTTGCTGTGGTTATATTGTTTTGGTGTAGCTGTTTTTATTCTAACAATGTTTGTTTTGTTTTTATTTGAACAACTATACAGTTGCACTAAAAGACATCCAGGTGTGTAGTTTGGTGTTATTGACATTTGTGGTTTGGTCTTTTTTTAGTTAGACAGCATGTGGTTTAGTTTGTGATAAAAACAACAATTCGAACAATACAAACTCAATTGGTTGAATTGGCGGCAACATTGTTGGTTGCAATATCTAGTTTTTGATAAAAACAGCAATTCTAACAATACATACTCAGTTTGTTGAAGTGGCGGCAACATTGTTGGTTGCGTGATTACAGGGGTAGTTGTCTAATGGGTTGGTAGTTGTGGCGTCTTGTGTCTGGTTGTGGCTTCGTGTTGGTAGCGATTGTTGTCATGGCTGCTTGGCTGTTGGATATTTGTCGTTTCAGGGTGGCTATTTGTTGGCTTAGTATGGGTTTGGCAGTTGTGTCAGTGTTGGCAGAGTGGCCATCATTCCTGTACATTCAAAAGCAATGTACTGACATGAGCCAAGGATGCCTACTGGTGTTCCTGGCCCAACCAGGCCCCAATTTCAGGTCATAGATATAAATACTATTCCCACAGAGAGGGGAAGTATATAAAATCACAACTCATACCTTCTCAGAAAGAATATATTTGAGGTACATACCTAGCAGGTATACACCACAGAAACAATGAGTTAAGTAAAGCAGTTGCCAAGGCTCAACTGCTCAACTGAAGAGCCTGAAAGTGTGATACTTTCTCAACTGGCAAATTTGCAGTGTGGGTGCTTCTCTGTAAATATTGGACACACTAGCCTCCAATATATTACTTGTTAATTACATGATTTACATGGTAAAATCGAGAGGATCACCATTGAGGTTGAGGGAAACAGTGAAATAAAGAAATAAACACGAAAAATTCATTTTGTTTTAGAGGAGGAAGCATGAACATTTTTACCTACACTTCACAATAAAAGCGTAGAAAATGATGTGTCTTGTTAGGAGGTGTGCGATTCGTGCAGGAGTGAAATTTTCAATAATTTTTATATAAGCCAATTATAGCGTATAATATAGCCTATAATATAGCCTATAATATAGCCTGTAATATAGCTTATTTCTCGAAAATAGCTTATTTCTCGAAAATAGCTTATTAAATAGCCTATTTTCGAGAAATAGGCTATTTTCGAGAAATAGTCTATTTTCGAGAAATAGGCTATTTTCGAGCTCTACTGAACAAATTACTATTCCTACGTAACTAGTGCTGCTATTTTCAAGAAATAGGCTATTTTCGAGATATAGGCTATGTGCGAGAAATAGGCGATTTTCGAATTTCGAAAATTGGCTATTTCTCGAGCATAGCCGAGTTCTCAAAAATAGCTTATTTGTTTAAAATAGCCTATTTCCCGAAGAGTTATTTTTGACAGCTTGTCGCCAATAGTATCTGGTACTGCTTTATATTGCCTCTACTACGTCATTTTCATTTCTCGCGTGATTGCAAAAATAATGGTGTTGTTGTTAGGTATGGTACCGTACACCATATTATAAAAACGAGAAGCACCTACAGCACACACACTCAATTGTTCGTTTCCCTCAACCTCATTGGGCAATCCTCGTTTGTTGATCATTTCAATAGCTCATAAAAATAATCTCCAATCAGCTGGAACACCTTTTTCTACTTCTTTACCTTCAATTACTTTTCAACTACTTTCCAACTATTTCGGGCTTAGGTCAGTATTGTACGATAGCCGAACTTGGTAACTTCATAGCACTACCACACACAAAGGCTCTCCCAAAGACCCACAGGCGGTCAAGAAGAATAAACTTTTACCACGCAGGGTACTATGTTCATCTCGTACCACTGTGCAAAGGATTTCTTACTCAGCCCTCCAAGGAGTTCCTACAAGAAACGTTTTTTAGGCACTAGCCTAGGAGAGAAACTACGAGCCATGTCCTCCATGAAGGCAATTCCCAAAGGACTCAAGTGGGTAGAATGCGAACGTGGCGTTGGAGGAAAGAATTCCCCCGTACACTACATTCCCGAGTAGGATCCCATGCAGGATGCCCTCGAGAAGAACAAGAAGACCACCTACTTCAAGATGACTCTTCCCAACACCGGGGACAAGTTAAAGGTGGCAGTATGGGCGTCTGGGACTCCCAAACAGTTTTTACTGCATGTACGCTCCGCGATTCACTTGTGCAAGCAAAAGGGGCTTGACATGAGCTTCGCCAATGCAGAGAAGGCTGTTAAAACAGCCAAGCTTGACGCAGAGACTGCGAAGGAGGAGTATACGCAATTGCACAACTCTGAGAAAAAGAAGAAGGGCAATAAAGGAGATGCTCCTGGTACCAGCACCGAGGCTGTATCACCTGCCCTAGCCAAAGCAAAGACCTTGTACAACAATGCCCTAAAGGCTCTAGAAGCTGCAAAGCTTGCTGTCACAACGGCAGGAGCAAAGCCCCTTGAGCTGTATGGAAACCTCCTCTCCGACGAGGCCCAACAGCCAGGGAGAAAATCATCAAGGCCCAAGTGACTCACGCTCCTTGGGAAGACATTACGGGAGTCACACACATGGAGACTCCCACAAAGACTTGGGACTCGTTTCACGAGTGCGTCGCATTTCATCTGTTGCAGGGGTTCCGTCATGACGCGGGCAAGGCCCTCAAGTACTACATAACTAACACGTTGAAGAAACCCAACAGGGTCTCGATACGTCAGTTTTTTGTTCGAGTAGAACAGCTCAACAGCTACCTCGAGACATTGCCCTGCCTGTACTACAGCCCAAAGGCTAATCAGGCTACCAAGAAGATATTGCCGTTGGATGACGCTGACCTCATGATGCACCTGTTGCGCATGTGTCCGGCCAAGTGGCAGACCCAATATAACTTGACGGAGAATACCACTCCTGTCAGCACTAGGGCCCTTCTCTTGGTCCTAAAGAATATCGAGAACAATGCAGAACTTGATGGGAAGCCCACGGGAACGACCAAAGCAAAGGGGGCTGATCAGAAGCGCAGGATGGAGTTGATGGACTCCCGCATCCCCAAGGAGCCCAAGCAAGTGGGCTGGACTGAGAAGCACTGCGTACTGTGCAAGAAGCATGGGGGGCTGCACAAGAGTCACAATGTGCGTGACTGTCGCCGCTATAACAAGGATGGTACTCCGATCAACAAGAATGGGGGTGCGGGTAAGCCCCATTCCAAAGAAAGGAAACCGGAAGGTGCAAACTTTGCCCAGATAGTCCGGGCAGAGTTGAAGAAAGCACTTTGCAAGAAGTCTAGCAAGCACAAGAGATGCCATGGCAATGACTCGGAAAGTGACAGCGACTCCGACGACACTTCGTGAAGGCACTGGTCGGATAGCACTGGGGAATTACATGCTTGTAAGAAACGTAAACTAAATACTGCAGTTGACAGTTCTACTACCCCCAGTCCAAGTAAAGCTATCTGACGAATAAAAGTCAAAAACCAATAAAATTAAATTATGTGTCTCAAAAGACGAAATATCGAAAAATTCTTGTTCCAAAACAAAAAAGTCTGAATTAAAAATTCGGGACAAAGTAGAGACTATGACCTCAAACATTTCAAAAAAATCTTACGACTACAGCAATTTCAGGGATAAAGCAAAAGCCACCGAGGATAGTACTAAGACTCCCAGTGCAAACCATAGTCTCAAGCAACCAAAACAAGAGGTTGCACCACACACCAAGGACCACCTCAATGTTACGGCACTAATAGCCATCATGGAACCAGTGACTGAAAGTCAATCCTCCAGAGCATACAAACAACCTCTGAGGAGTCACCCCAGTAACAAAATGAAAGTCCTACTGGACTCTGGGTCTGATGGAGACATTATTTTTGTACCAAAAGGAAACGACAATCCCTTTCCCTACCTGACTAGGGAGGTGCCAAAGTCTTGGCATACGTCAAATGGGAGCTTCCAGACAACTGGACGGGGGAAGGTCAGAGTTAAATTATTTGAGTAATCCAACAGCAAGGAGTATTTTCTACAACCGGATGTTGTGGAATACAAAGAGGATAGCATGACCAAACCAGGGTTTGACCTCATTCTTGGTAGTAATACCTTGAATGAGTTAGGAATTGTCCTAGACTTCCGGACAAAAGAAATCACAGTAGATGACATCTCACTGCCAATGAGAGACATCAACAAACTAAAAACAAGAGCAACAGTTGAACGGGCTTGGACTATGAATAACAGCATCTACCAAGACATGTCCAAAGAACTCCAAAGTACGCTCGAGGCAACAAAACGCCTCATACACATACTAGATGCTAAATATGAAAAAGCGGATCTCAGGGCAATTGTCAAGGACAACTGCACCCACCGAAGTGGCCCAGAACAAACAAAGTTACTGGAGCTCCTACAAGAATTTGAGGAGCTATTTAGCGGGAAACTAGGTGACTGGGATTGTAAGCCGGTCTCCCTCCAGTTGAAGGAAGGAGCACAGCCATACCATGGCCGGCCGTTTCCAATACCCAAGAAGCATCTAGAAACAACCAAAAGGGAGGTACAGAGGCTATGTGACTTAGGGGTCCTCAAATGGCAAGATGATTCTGAATGGGCATCGCCCACCTTCATTATACCAAAGAAAAACAACACCGTCCGGGTTGTCAACGATTTTAGGGAAGTAAATAAACGTGTAGTGAGAAAACTGTTTCCTATTCCCGAAATTAGCACTGTTCTACAAGAACTAGAAGGCTTTACATATGCCACACCCCTTAACCTCAACATGGGCTATTACATCATTAGATTGGATCCAGATGCATCCAAAATATGCACCATTATCTTTCTGTGGGGTAAGTACTCTTACCTACGGCTACCAATGGGTGTTGCATGTTCTCCCGATATCTTCCAAGCTAAGATGTCTGAGCTAATGGCAACCCTTGGGTTCGTCCGAACTTACCTTGATGACTTGTTATGTATCAGCAAGGGTAGCCTGGAAGACCACCTTAATAAACTGGGACGGGTTTTCATCAGGTTGCAAGATGCAGGCTTGACAGTGAATGCACGCAAGTCATCTTTCTGTACCACGGAGACAGAATACCTAGGATATGTACTATCCAGAGATGTTATCACGCCACAACCAAAGAAGGTACAGGCAATCCTTGCATTAACACTGCCACAAAATGTTAAACATCCGTAGATTTCTGGGCATGGTCCAGTACTACAGAGACATTTGGGCAAGACACAGTGAAATCCTTGCACCACTAACCAACTTGGTTGGGGAGTGTGGACACACCAAAGTCACAAGGGCTAACACAACTAAGAAAAAGCCGTGGCATTGGGACATCATCAACCAGCAAGCATTTGACACTGTAAAGACAACAATCGCTTGCGATGTTACCAAGGTCTACCCTGACTATTTGCAGGGCTTTGAGATCTATACGGATAGCTCCAAATTTCAATTGGGCACTGTGATCACTCAAAAACAATGGGCCGCTGGCGTTCTTCAGTAGAAAACTGAGTCAGGCACAGCAAAAATATAGAGTGACCGAACAAGAACTACTGGCCATAGTAGAAACACTAAAAGAGTTCAAAGGCATGCTTTGGGGACAACAGATTACTGTCTACATTGATCACAAAAATCTAATGCAGGATGCTCTAGGTCTGACCTCTGATCGAGTGTACCACTGGAGATTACTCTTAGAAGAGTATGGCCCCACCGTCGTGTACATCAAAGGCATCCACAATACAGTTGCGGACACCATCTCATGACTGGACTATGGACCCGTTGCAGATAACAGGTCAACCTGGATGACTTTTGCTCAATGCTGGTGTTATCATAACACTGCACAACCGAAATCAGCCGTAGCAACCACCGAGGAATCCATGAACCTGGTGTTTGCAAATCGAAACGAAGAGGACTCCATCTATCCACTCACAACCAGATAGATAGCGGAGGCACAACAAGAAGATGAAAGCCTGTTAAACAACAGCTACTCCACTCACTTAGTGGAGAACATTAAAGTACTCTGCAAGGACGACAAAATGGTTATTCCAAAAGCCTCCAACACTGTGCGGTAGCTTGGTTTCACCACTACCTACAGTTTTTTGGGGAGCAGGATGTGCAGATTAAGTATTTAATTGGTTAATCGGATTTTATCCATTATTTTACTACATAACAACGGAAGTTGGACCAAGCGCCTTGAAGAAACTCTTCGTCTTTTGATGTAATGGAAAGGTTTACAAACGACAGTCCAATCACACGTCAAAAAGTGTCACAGTTGCCAGGTGAACAAGCGCAGGCAATTAAAATATGGGAAACTGCCTACAAAGCTTGCCATCACCAACCCATGGGAGGCATTATGTGTGGACCTCATAGGACCGTACACCCTCAAGGGCAAGGACAAGACAGAAATTGACTTCATGTGCGTCACAATGATCGATCCCGCCACAAGCTGGTTCAAAGTTGTAGAGTTGCCGGTATCACAGCTCCGGGAGCTTGATATTTCCACGGGTACAAAGGGCCAAAAGAGCAAAGACACAAATGACCAAACTAAACAAACCTACTTTGACTAGACGTCAGCAACAGTAGGCAATATAGTAAATAGGACCTGGTTTAACCATTACCCACGTAGTCAATACATTGTCTACGACAACGGAAGTGAATTTAAACTTCACTCCGAGACCCGAGACCCCCTGTGATTCATATGGTCTGAAGCAAAAGCCGACCAATGTCAGAAACCCACAAGTGAATGCAATACTCGAGCGAGTGCATCAAACAATCATGATGCTCCGCACAGCTGAATTAGATATGGCCAATACAATCAGCAAGAGTGACATTGCTGGCTTTCTCACAAATGCCGCATGGGCCGTTCACTCAACCTATCACACAGTACTAAAAACCTTGCCAGGAGCAGCTATCTTTCGAAGGGACATGTTGTTTGACATTTGGGACTGATGGAGAAGGTCAAGGAAAATTGGTTGTCAAATTACCAAATTACACATTGTATGGCAGGTATCCTGATAATTGGCACGGACGTCCGATGAAGTCATCCACATTTTTAGCTGGCCTAATTTGCTGGAGAGCTTGTTGGCCACATCTCACTGAAGTTTCACGGAGATGTCCACCCACTCATTGCCAACTTCTTTTTTATTATGGAGCATTTCAAAGACATATAGGGCAGCATACAGACAACTCCAACATTCAATATAACAAAAATGTGCTTTCCTCCAGATGTCAAATGTGCAACTGTACATCAACCGGATTACCTTTGAGTGTAGCTTCCAATTGAGATACCAGGAGGTGACTGAAGTCTTGTGAAAATGTGAATCTTGTACCATTATGAGACACAATACGGTGATCTAGTGTTGCACTGACAACATGTCTAGAAGTAGCAGCCCGCATTCCCAATAGTAGCACACACAAACTCTTTGTGAATTCGTCATTTGCATTAAGATGGCTCTTTCTACTGAGAATGATGTCTTCTTCGATTTTTAGCAACTGTCTGACAACTGCGTAAAGGACCGGTTGCACTCTTTCACTGTCTTCTTTCTGGGTGGATTTAGATCCATACAATGTAGAGTAATACACTTGCAACACATAGCCAATTTAAATGTTCCTGTTGCAATTCAAGCCGTCGGAACACTCCCTGTTGTAAGTATTAACGTACTCACATCCTACGTCATGTTTTGGAATCAAGTGTCATGGTGACAACCATACAACCTCTGGATCCTTCAGTCGATGCCAAGGGACCAGCACTCCAGGATCCAACTCCTCTGGATCTAGCCTTGTTGCTTCATTATAGCAAAAAGGGAACAGAAATCTACACTCACAACCCTTTTTAAAACATGATGTGTTATGAGAAACAGAGTGATGTTCGAATATGTGTTGTAGCATGATCTTGTGTATGTTGTCATCACCCCAGAAACTTTCAGAGATTACTGGAGGAACACTCTTGTGTTCATTAAGGAAATGGTATGAATAAGAATAAGCTGCCACAATAAGCTCATTTGTGATCATGTTTAAAAACTTTGATTGGAGTTGCTGTGAAGTATTATATAACAAATTAATTAGTGAGAATGTCTGAAACAAAATATGAACCACCAGGTATACTTACAGAAGAGTTCGTATCAACACAATCTAAACCATATCGATGCATTTTATGGTGAATTGTTAAATCCACCAAATCAATTGGTGAGAAATCCTGTATCGACGTGTTTGACATCTCACCAACTTTCCATTGTCGTTGTAACACAGAGATTTGTGTGTTTCATCACGAAAAAGTTGAACGTCTTTCTCCTTCAAAGTGATATGCGTGGATTCCACGACACCCTTGAAATTGTTCTCTCCCAAAGGTAGTTCGTGAATTAAGTGGTCACATAAGTTATTGACCGCATATTGTGTTGCTTCAGAATTGATGCTTTCGGAATCATGTTCTGGGATTGCTTCTTTGCTTGGATAGTCACCCATTGAATCATTAGCAGGACCATGTCTTGTTACATCATAAACGTTTTCATGTTGAACATAGTAATCCGGGTCAACCACCTGGATACCAACAGCATGGCCGGTTTTCAAAATGCTTTGACAAACTCTGCCCTTCATGCTATCGTTGATGTTTGTGTTGTCTTTTACTACCATGGAGTCGTAATTCTGCTCAACGACCCGATTACTGATAGCTGATGTGCAAGACATTTCATTGGTTTCATCGACCCCTGAATGATGTTGTTTGTTGTGGTTATTTGAGGTCTCAGGCTTGCAACATTTGTGTGTGAACTTTAATTGCTTTGAATAGGTGGCTGACATGACTTCATCTATGTATTGATAAAATGCTTCCCTTGTTTTGTTCCAAACACTGTGATCACTGCTCCATAAATTGTCTCGCACTTCTTGAGACAAATCTTCAGTCCATACTTGCAAGTGTGAGTGTAGAGTTTTCCTTCCTTGTTCCTTGTGAGCTGGTGCAAATGCCAACACTCTTCCCAAAATACCTTTTCCGCATGCTCGCTGTTTCTTACTGTCCCAATTCAACATACAGTTAATGAAGATTTCAATGAAGTGTTGGTATTCTAAAGAGCAAGCTCCTGGATATCTCGTGCAGATGTGCTTTCAGAACTCACTGTCAAGTTTACATTCATCGTGGCTATCAATGTTTGGAAGTACGTGCTGCAAATAATTGGTCAGAGGAAAATGATGATAAATTTGTCACAATGAAATGTTCAATTGCGTACCTCATTATTGGGATCAGCATACTGTCTGACACGAAAACTACATTTATCATCTGGTGTGATTGTGAGAAACAAGCTATTCAAACCAAAGTGATCCATCATTGTAAATTGATGTTTCCTCCCTTCTTGAGCAGCCTCAGATGTGTGAGCAAGTGATTTACATTTAGTTGTGATTGTTTTGACAACATGTTTGACATTGCTACTCAGCGGTGCTTCGGTGTTTGTTGACGATGTCTCAAGGTCTTTTGTAGTCAGTCTGTTAAGTATTTTTTCCAAAATCTTCTTGACGATTCTGATTCCTACATGTCATAATGCCAGTTTCATACGACAGTTGTCGAGAGAATAATTGGTGAAGAACTAACATTTCATCTGCTGTCATGAACTGTGGCATGGCCAAACAAAAATTCCACTGAATGCATGTCTTGAATGATATTGCAGTAGCTTGTTTCGATTTGGGTCCTCCAGTACCATATGGATGCAAATGGTAGCACAGTTTCTATTGGAAGTTCATGCTCCTTGGCAAAATTGCCCCCTCTGACAAAAACTGTTGGTTCAGATCGGTTCACCAGTGCACAAGCAAACCACCTTGATGTCTCATACACTGAAGATTCTTCTCTTGGATCTTAGGCACTTGAAAAGAAGTACTGTGTCTCACCAAATGTTGTTTCCAAAGATGCATCAATATCTTCGGCCATAGTGTTATGTTGTCTATCCTGGATCATGGTTGGCAACAGTGCTGATATATCATTAGGTATTGGGCTGCCGCGAAACACCCTGCACATACTGTTGTTGATAAACCATGTTCATAAATCTCTGTATAGCTCTATGTCCACTGCAGTCTTCGCCATAATGGCAGCCTTTTGCTTTGGGGTAGTTGTGCCGCAAATCATGATGAAAATATTGTTGACATTGTGGTCACTGTATTTTATCAGTCCCCCAAAGCTTGGCCGGGTCTCGCCAGGTCAATCTTGGTAAAATAACCGTGCAAAACAAAACTGGCAGTAACCACACCAACCAAACAATGTCCTCAATGCAAGAGTGGTGAGGGTCAGTCATTAGCTGCGCCCATCCCCCTTCTTACCCAGGGACATCCTGCCCGGGGAACACATCCCAGAGCATCCGGTTTACAAGACATTGTTGAGTCTGTCCATACAGGACCTTGGTGAACAAGTCAGCCAGGTTCTTCTTGGTTGGGATGTGGGCAACAAGGGCCTCGTCCATTGCAACAGCCTCACGTACCGCATGGTAACAGATCGAGTTCGACTTCTTTTTCAAAGTAGACTCAGGCTTACTCATATTGGTGACAACAGACATGTTATCGCCATACACGTATGATGCGCCCTTCATGGGTACACCCATCATACGAAGCTTGTAGCGGATGCCACGCAAATTCTCAATGCTGTGTTTCATGGCGCAAAATTCTGCGCCAAACACTGAGGTCTCAACTGTCGATTGCTTCTTGGAAAGCCAATCGATCATGCCATAGTTGCGAAAAATGACAAAGCGGTTCGCGAGCGTTGGCTCACTTTGTCACCCGGTGGTGGCTATCTACGAACATGCATAGAGTCACACCCTTTCCAAGGGGCTTCGGGGCATTAGGCGGCAGAGCCTCACTTGCTCCCGGGTAGAAGTCGGACCAGTTGCACTCCGCAAAATTAGATCCTCCCATGTCAGGCTCCATTGGGTCAAAAATGAGCCGGGAGTTGCTCTTCGACTTCAGGTACGAGAACACATGAAGTGCTGCCTCCAAGTTTCCCTCACGCGACATCTCGGAGTAAGAGGACAGCATGGACAACTCGGTGCAGATGTCAATCTGACTGAGCTCACACATCCATCGCAGGATGCCAATAAGCTGCATATAGTAAGTGGCCACCTCGGGCTCCAGCAGCAGTGTAACGTCCTCTTCAGGGGCATAATCTACAGGGAATGGGTTCTCACCCCTTTTTGGTAAGGAATACCACGCTTCCAGATTGGACTTGAGGTACGTTTCAACATTTCGAACAGTTTGTTGTACATATTTGGCGGGCGACAGTCCCCATGCCATTGTGCCATCCTCGAAGGTCTTCTTCCTGAGCTTCGCACCGAGATACATCTCGTCCGGGCCCAACGAGTCAGGCTTCAGTGGGAGAAAGCTGTTGATCCTGTCCTTGACATGTTTGCGGTTGTGGTGGACCACCAATAGATCGTCAACATTACAGAGGATATTGGAATAGTACCATATCCCTTTCCGGTCTGTCTGTTCCTTGAGCCACAGGTCAGGGTCTGCGGGGCACGACTTGTAACCCATCTCTCGCATGCATCCTGCCAGGTGCGCTCTAAAAGCAGCACCGCTCTATTTTAGCCCATATAAGGCCCGAACCACAATGGCCTTCTTGCCACAATCATCACCAAACTCTTTCCCAAGAGTGGTCCAGATTTTCTCTCGGCAAGGCGCGGTGATGTAGGCGTTCAACACATCCGCCGCCCATATGTCAACGTCGTATAGCGCTGCGACAAGCAGGGCAATTTGCACGGTCTCTCGAGACACAACACTGGCATAAGTGAGAGTCACCGGTGCCTTCGTTGCATGTCCCCCGGCTACGAGCCAGGCCTTGCGTTGAAAGTCCTTCATTTTGACATCAAAGATCATGTGACAGCATATGAACTGATGATCCGGAGGTGGGGCTGCACCATCCGCAAGAATGTCAAAGGCAACACACACATTTGCCATCTCCTTTTCGATTGCATTGCGCCAAAAGGTAGTACCTGTGGCCTTGTCAATGGCGTACGCTTCCTCAACAGACTTAGGGATTTCAATCCCATATTTGTGGGTGTGTTTATGGTACCGAGCGCTCCTGCGCTTAACCAGGGAGATAATCCGGTCTCTCTTCTTGAGGACCCAGCTGACCCACCAGTTAAATGCCGGTTCATCAGCAATTTGCGCAGCAAATGTGAACTCGGCAACCTGAAGTGGGTGGGACTCTCTCAAGTCCGACAGCTTCTGCCAGGAAGTACTGCCGTCCTTCCATTCACAGCACAATTCCCATCCACGGGTAGAGCGCTTAATAATTTTCTTGCCATCAATGATTGTGACCTGATCGTCCTGGGCAATCATCACGGATGAATCCTTGCGGTAATCCATGATGGCATCAAGTAAAATGCACTGGTTCCTGTCGGCGTCACACTGGGCATAAACAGCCTCAGCGATGACATTCGCTGCCAACTCCTCAGTACGACCATCAGGAAAATGGACCTTATAGACACGAGTGTCCAGGGCAGGATTGTGATGGGCGGTTCCCACGACCTTCCCGTTGGCGTCCCGTTTCGGACGCAGGACTCATGCCAGCTCCTGCGAGTTACCAACAGGGAGAAGCACCTCGGAATTAACGAGGAAGTCCCCAGCTGCTTCCACGGCAGCAAGGTCATCGTCCAATTCTGGGAACAATGGCCCATCCTCATCTTCCCAGGGATCAAAATTATCCGGATCAGGGGAAAGGTTGAGGAAATCAGGCTCTAAGTCCTTAATGGTGGTCTTTGGACCCCAGCGCCCCTCCACGTAGGCAAGGAACTGTTGCTGTTCTCGGAACAGAGTGGCGCTAACACGCTCCTCAGCGGTGAGGGCACAGACCATCGATCGGTCCTCGATTTCGCCATTGGCCTTCATGACACGAGAGGTAATAGCAGGACCTACATCAATGCTGGGACCCAGGTACTTGCCAAGTACGAGGGCATCACCAGGAAAAGCAACCCCTTGGTCCCGGAACTTAAGCCAGTCCCAAAAGCCGAATTCACAGAATGGGCTAATGTCGGCGGTCTCTCCGAAGACAATCGTCTCAGGGACATGTCCATCTAAACGATAGATGTCATGCGCGGTGTGCGACCGGATGTACGGCTCGTACTCCAAGGCAAAGCACCATAACAGCTGGGGCGCCCCTGACCATGTCAGTTTCCAGGCTGCTCCCTTCTTGAGTTCCCTAATCTCACGCTCGGCGGAGTTAGACCATGGAGAATAGGGCTCCGTGCTCTGCAAGTAGCAATGTGCTTCCTTGCATTTCTGAGCAAACTCCCCCATCTTCTCTCCTTCGCGCCATCCACAATCATCTTGGGGGGAACACCTTCCCCCGCAAATAGGAGACCAAGAGCCTCATGGGCTTGCTCTTGCGTGTCATGGAGAAACACCGGCTCACCCAAAATCAGAGGCAAAGATCTGTGCCATTTTGTAGCCTCGAGCCAAAGTAACCTTCGGGCAGAACATGGTGTCACTGTAGAGGCATGGCAACCGTCAATAGCGAAGCATCCTATCGTTGGTACGGAAACGCCTGGATTCAGTCGGATGCAGGACAGTTTGCACGCCACACTGTGTGGTCCGTTGCACCATGTTCTTGGCCTTGTGCAGTGGGATCTGCCAACGATGTGCCAGAGTGATGTAGTCCACGGCTCCCTGTCTTGTACCCGTGTGACGGCAGACGTCATATGGCTCTGGCATGAGGTTGGTACGCACCAACGTCACCTGCCGGGTGGCAGCACCAAAATTATCATTGTCGGTGATATCAGCAGCATATACTGCAGGGAAACTGGACTAAGTTTCTAGTGGGGTTCCTCTCCGCAAGCGGCATCGGCCGAATGTAACCCCATCCCAGTCACACCGCGGGGACCATCACTCCTCGCGACTGAGATCAACCGTCCCCTATAGTCAAGGTAACTCTCAGAGAGAGTGGCAAAGTCCTTGTCATAGGGGTTCCAAGCCGGACTCTCGGCTGTTAACTCCAGGTGTGGGATCACAGGATCCTCAAACTTGGCAGAAGTGGGGAGGGAATAATCGAAATAGCTAACAACCCCCTCAAGTTGTAGCGGGATGATATACGCGTAGACAGTGTCGGTGGGATCTGCAAGGCAGATGGAATGGGTCGAGGTAGTGGGATCTTGCATGAGGAACCGGGGTACCTCATTGATCTCCACCCCATTGATCCGGCATTGCATGGGACATAGCAAGCAATGATCAACCTCAGGGATGTAGATCGCCTGGTTGATCATGAGGATCAAGTGGTCCCCTGTATCACGGCACGTGTACCGGCTGGCAGCATCAACACCCTTTGCCTGGCGAGGTGGCTGCGAGGGGTCAAAACCACTGACCATTACTACATTAGGATGCTTGCGTATCACTAAGGCATTCTTGCCTACTACACAAGTGTCAGCATGTGAGTCTAACTCTACTCTGAAGGCTACGGGTACTGCCGATGGCACGGGACAAATCTAACCGGCGCACAACACACACACCACGGCGTGGCTCCAATGCGGAGGGAAACTGACAAGCATCAACATACACACAAGTCCCTACGGACTGCATCCTACAGGAGTCAACACACTCCGACCTAACCAACGGTCTTGACCGTCAACGCTCACTGCGCCCCGCATGCGCGCCCGACTGATGGGAGCCATGGGAACGGCTTGAGTTCCGCGACTGGTTCCCGCATCGGCGGGAACTAGAATGACGGTCCGTTGATCGGCGTCCACTATCTCTGCTGGAATCAAGAGATTGGACTGCATGAGTCATCGTCTGCAGCTGATCCAACACGTTCATCAGGACGTTCCCAGCAGGGGCAGTGCTTGCTGCCTTTACGGCATGCTCATTACTCCGCACTTTGCGCAGCTCTGTCACCTTGGCCTTCTGCTCTTTGGACATGGCCTTCCAGATCTCATTTGTGTAGTGGAGGCCTTCCACCGTCCCCACCACTTTTCCGCCGACCACGCGGCATTTCCCAGTGGTCTGCCCACAGGAACCTCTACCTGAGGCTCGACCAGTGCGGCGACGTTTATCTGGGCTCTTCCCTGACGCGGAGCTCATGTTGGCAATAGTGCGTTTGGATGCCGACGCACCGGGCTCCTTGGTGTCAATGGACAGAGCGAGATGAGGGATCACGTTGCCAACCAGGGTGGGAAATTGTGATCAATCACCCTCAATGGTGCCCTTGGCGATCAAGAGTTCACCGTTCTTGCAGTCCTTCGGGATCGTCTTGAGGAATGCACTGATCTGATCCTTGGCAGACATCGCAGTCGCCAGGCCAGCTACCACCCATTCATCAATGACGCGGAGTTGCTGGTGGAACTTGGTGCAGTCCTTGTCCCAATTCCAGCTTCGGGACTCCCCTTTGTGGTGCATCTTCTGGATGACATCTCTTGCGAGATTGCACTCAAGTCGGGCAATGTTAATGCCCAAGAATTGCCCCTTGCAGGCAAAATAGGACTGGCTTCCACTCTGTTGCACCTTGCCTTTCTTGGGGATGAAGTGTACCTCACCCGGGGAATCGGCAAAGGCAATGCGGGCCAGTTGGAAAAAAATGGCATCGTCATGGCGGAACACATTGCTCCTGCGATGGGACCGGCTCCCTGATTCCCATTCAGCATGGACCTTAGGGTCACTGCTTTTGAGATGGATGCCATCCTCCCACGACACAATGGGGGCCATAGTCCGGCACCTGTGGTCGCATTCTTCAAACACAAAGAAGTTGGGCTTCATGCCACATTGTTCCGCATTGAGTGTGGACACTTCGGACCAAAATACTGGCTGAATCTTGGGACGAACAACCCAGTCCAGGGGGAAACCCTCAACCCCGTAGTGCTGAGACAGGTATTTCTCAAAATCCCGGAAGTGCTTCGACATAGAGGTCGAGCCACGATCCTTCCACTTAGGGATGTCGGTGAGGTGGGGGATCGCCTTGATCGTTACCCGACCCTCATTCTCTCGTTCCATCTGGGCTCGGATGGACTCGAAGTGCTGTGGGCGTAACTTCCCAATGTAAAAGTACTCGGGGGGCCACCAGAGCCGAACAAAATGGTGGCAGGCCCATGCAGCACAACGGATACGGTCTTGCTGTGGGGGCAAACGAACCATCACCCTCTCAGTGCCGTCTCGGTTGGGGTGACGCTTTTGCCACTGGGCGAAAGTGTCCTTCCAGTGGTCTTCTTGGAAAGCGACAACACAAGGGACACCATTACGCCAAAGTACACGACAATGGCGTTGGCATCCTGCTCAGCGAGATCACAGAAGCGACGGAACATTTTTGCCATGGCCTTCCCATTAGGGGTCTGTGGCATGTAAAACTTGCCAGTTCCCGCCTGTTCAGGGTCTTCTGCCGGGTCATCATTGTCGTCCTCTTCCATATCATCATCACCCTCACTTGGTGGGTCCCCGTCTCCACCCCTCGGCGGCTGCCCTGGTCCCCCAGCGGGAGGAGGCGGTGGGCCGTTGCCGGCCTCTTTCTCATCCTCTTCTTCCTCTTCCTCCTTTCCCTCTTGTGCCGCAGCCTGGGCCGATCTGATTTGAGCCTGGGCCCACGACTTACCCCTCGGGGGCGGATTCTTGGCGAGGGTGGAACTTATAGGTCCTGGAGGGTCCACTGGCCCACCTGGCGGGACTTCTGGCTCCATGCCGAAAGACACACGTGTCAAACGGCGTGCCAAGGAGGTGAGGTTTAACCTTCTTCCTCTGTTGCCCTTCCCCCGTCGCCCAGGTTTCTGACACTCTGGCAGAAGATGGTCAACAGGGAGCTCCACCTAGACGGTGCGCCCATCACCACTAAGGGACTCATCTAGAGACGAGTCACCCTCTGGAGAGGAGAGGGCACCTTTCTCCGCCTGCGCAGCTGCAACGCTGGCGGCAGGAGATCCGGCGGCTTCATCACCACCGGCCTCAGAAGGCATGGGTGGTTTGCACTGCTCTCGCTTGACGAGAGTGCTGGAATCCACTGATTCCACAATGGCATCAGCCGTTGTCGTCATCGCACTCGGTGCGGCGGTACCAGTCAAAATTCATGGATCGGTATTATTTTGTCAGTTATCTTGCCTAACTTCGACCCAGTGTAGTGATGTGACAACATGGAACTAGGACCTCTGTGACATTGCAGACCCCTTAGGGATGCTCTGAAGAGCTTAAGTCTAGCTCTACAGAACATTCATCCATCCGGAAAGCACCGTCAGAATAGATCTCCCAGACAGCATTTTTGACATAATGATGTTCCATGGATCCTCGCAGAAATTGGTATGATTGACACGTAGAAAAAAACGTCAGTTATTTTTTAATGTTCAAAATGGCCGGCACTACGTTGATCCACACGCAGAACTACGATAACACTACAACAACTCCACAGGTCACAACACCCTCACATCTCACGATACATTTCATGCATGCTGTGTGTGATGTTCTTACTATTTCTGTGTGTATTGTGTGTGACCGCTTACCATACGATACACTACGATAGCTAGGTACGGTATTGTATAGTTGTTAGTGATTAGTACGTCGTCATAACTGACATTTTGAAACATGACGAATCTCCGTAGAATTAGGCAAAAATCACGTAGGAATTCTCACGATCGCTCGTAATGATGATCCATGGAGATAATGACGATCCATGAATTTTGACTGGTATACAGTTCCGCCAATATGCGGACGTTCTCGTTGCTGAGGCACTCAAAGTGACTCCCTAGGGCTGCCATCACGGCATCCACCAACTCGGCAGCAACTCCTTCCGTAATTGCTGCTGCAACCTCTTCAGAGGTCGCGAAGCCAGCACCCTTCGATGCCAGCCTTGCGGCGGCGGAGTATCGAACCTCGGCGAACTGGGTCTGATAAACTGATAAGAATCGGCCGGAGCCGGGGAGGGACTGCAACTGGTGGACATGGTCAAGATAGGTAACTAGTAAAAAAACAGTGGTAGCCTGGTTAGCCCCAACATGCGACCGAGTTGCGGAGGTTGGTATTTTTAGAATTATAAAGGGGTCTCGTGACACCCTCTCTACGTTTTAATAGGAGGGATGACATTCTTTGACCAAGACTTCGGTACCCAAGTACTGTAGAAGATTTTTTTGGCGGTTGGTCGGGCAACTTTCTCCCTAACTAGCCCTAGTTGTGACCAAATTTTTGGTACCTGTATACTGTAAGGAAGTCATTCTGGCATTCGGTCAAAGTACGAGTATTCTTTTCTAGATTAGCGATTCTTTACGGAGAATTAATTTTTGGCGATTCTTTTCGGGGAAATATTTTTGGCTAGGCGAAGTTTGACAGAGGGAAAGTTCCCGCCAAAATATTTCTATCTTTTTGACCGGTTGTTTTGGCACCCAACTACCCAGCGGAAAATTCGTGGCGGGCGAGTACTTAGCTACTTTAGACAGTTAGATTGGCGGTCAATTTTGGTACCTGGGTCTTAGTTAGTAAATTTTGTTAGGATGTCACCCCTCCTGTTTTAATCCCACGATCACCGTGTGCTTGATGATTCCTACATGCAAAACGGTGTTCTCTTTCGTGTGGGTCAATTCCTTCGTGCGGTCCAAAGATCCGCCCAAAGATCTCAAAGATCCGTTCGCACTTGGATCTTTGTACTACCTTTGTACGATCATACTTTATCATGAGTATACTCGTTTTATTGGAAACTCTTCTGTTAACCCATCTTATTTTATCTTAATACTAGACCTTCATATTTTTTACTACATAGTGTTAAATATCTATTAATCTTAGATAATATATAGGTATGACGTTCTAGACTTGTATCAGCTGTTGTGTCGGGACAAAACAAGAACACGCTATGTTGTCACTGACAAAGACCTATGCTTACCACTTCGTGTATCATGCAAGATCAAAATAAGGATATTTCATTGGGTTTGGCACGTTACATCTTGGATTGGGACGCCTGTAGAAAGGGCAAGGGCAAGGAGAATTACAGTTTTGTGGAAGATTGGGTGAATTTCTTGCTTCGATCGAGAAGAGTGATGGTGGAATATTGGGAATGGGATATGTTTCAAAATTGTAGAAGAGAATTTGCGAAGGGGATTGTCCTCGTGTCATCAGAGGGGGGGAGGAAATTAGACTTTACTAATACATTTATGCCACAAGCTTGATTACATCCGGCATTCAACAGCCTGCTTCTTCTGATTCTTCTTCTTTTTATCATCCAATAATGCATGCCATTGCCCCCCCTTCCACCATCTTCAACTTGATCAACACCTTCTCCTCCTTGTATATGGTCCTGCAAAGGTCAGGAATGACGGCTTCGTACAAATCATCACAAATCACAGTGTAGGATGTGCCGTTTTTGATGGCGGTGACGGTGAGGGAAGTGGGTGTGATGGATACGGTGAGTGTCTCTGTGGTGAGATTTGCCTCGAGTATTTGGATTTTCATCCATGATTCATATTGGTAGTATTAATATTTGGGGTTTGTGTGATGATTGTTGACTGATTGTTGGCGACAGTTTTGACGGTCGGTGAGGGCGAAGGGGACACTGCGGAAGCAGATTGAGAAGAGATTGACTTCGTCGCTGCTTCATAATTTGATTTTTCGTCGTTCACAGAAGTATCCTCTCTTGCCGTATTGGCTTTGTCAGCACAAATGGAACCCATTGGCAACATCTCCAAACTGCTTCTATATCGATCGACCAACCTCTCTCCATCCTGCACCATAGCCGCGTCATGACACTCTCCCAATGAGCCATGGCCTCAACAATCTTTTCGTCATCAAATCCCAGCAATGCCCTCGCACAACGATCGTGGTACGCCGCCAATTGCTCGTCGCACAATTTTCCCAATGACTTGCCGGAGTCTGCCGCTGTGACATGGGCAAAATTGGATCGATTCACCGCAATCAACGACAACGCCTCCTTGGGATCGTTGTAGGCCGCTTGATGGTGCGATAGAGCGAGGTGGGCGGCAGAACAATGCGGGAGTGAGAGGAAACGAATGGTGAGTGGATCCGGTGGGGCAGTGGTGGCGGAGTTGTTGTAGTGTTCCGAGGACGCTCCCGATTGAAATGTATACGATAGAGCTCTTTTAGAGCTATGATGGCATGGCGTTACACGAATGTTGAAAGTCCCCCATCAAAATATTATGCGAAAGAAACTGTGATGTCTTCACAAAAAAGTCATGCGTGAGTAAAATCTCTAGTAACACAAAACAATAATCACTTTGTTTCTTTTCACTCTCGAGGACAGACAGCATTTGGGTTAATATTTTGTAGGTAAATTGTTAGTAAAAAATTGGTTTCATAAGAGACTCTGCGGGAAACAGTTAGTTCGTTTTTCCTCACTGTGATATCATCATATTTAGGATGGAATACTTTTGCCAAAACTAATGACATGAAATTTAACAGGGCTTCAGATTTTTAGCCACAAAATATGAACTTCGGTTTCTAAACAAAATTAACATATTGAGGTTGAGGGAAGTCAGCAAAATAGTCTTCATGGAACAATATTTTTATGTGACAAATTACATATATAATGATAGATTCTCCTGTTTTCATGAAATGAATATGTAGTTCAGACAAGTGATGTTCTTTTTCCATTCTGAACATGAGGGTGACTGGGAGACTTATTGTTAGCTGATAAATATTTGACCTATCTCTTGAAAATGAAGTTAAATCATTGAATGAATGATATTAAGTTGGCTGAAAATTTCTATTCTTGTTGAAAAGGACTGCATATATGCTGTTGAATCTTTTGGTAGACAGTGGCAAAGTCAATCTGATGCCCGCTCTAAGAAAGATATGAAATGAAAGCTGGGTGTGTGCAAAAATGCAGCTGCTAACATTTTAGATAGACGTGATATCAACTTCAAAAAATGGTATAGAGTATGTCACACATTTTATCACAAAGCTTAAAATCATACTGTCATTCATTCACAATTTGTACATTTGTTCTGCCATGATGATAACATATGTATACTGAACTTAACATTACACACTGAGCAGCCATAGGCTAGGACCCTCACGAAAAGTGTTGCATATCTATTCACTGGATACCCCTATCAAAAGTCTTTCAAGTAAATTTAAGGTTTATATGTAACAACCCAGCCAACAGTCTGCATGCAGATCCGATACAATCTTTCGTCCACTCATGATCCACATGACTGGTTTGCCTTTTTCAAGTTGACAGTTTTATGTGAAGACCTGGTTCGTGTCCAGTAAAAACACATCATTTTAATATAAACGTAATTGATAATGGGGGTTAATTGTACCAGGAATCAGCTATGCCATACCAATTGAGAAAGTGGGGGCAGGTTTGAGTGTGCATTTTTTAAATGCACCACTACTATGAATGCAAATGATTCCTAGACCTAGTTGTTTGAAAGTGTAGAACTCACATCATACTATGCCTAAATATGATATCTGATGTATAGAGATGTTGTAATAGTGTCTAGTAAGATTGGCTTGTTATTTTTTGTTGTTGATAAGGTACAGTGTAGATGTAAAGTATTGTGCAGCACCATATCATGGTAGAAGATATGGCAATACCAAACTAAAAACTACCCATGCTTAAAAAACTCATATTATTTAATGAAGTAACAGCTCTATTACCGAGGTCCATAAAATAGCCTATAAAATAGCCTATTATTTCTCAAAAATTGCCTATTTTTCGAAAATAGGCTATTTCTCGATTATATGCTAATTCCCGAAAATAGCTTATTATATAGGCTATTTTTGAGATATAGCCTATGATCGAAAAATAAGCTACTTTCGAGATGCACGTGTCGGATGACTGTTCCTACGTAAACAAGATTGTAATTTTCGAGAAATAGGCCATTTTCGAGAAATAAGCTATTTTCGAGTTTCGAATATAGGCTATTTTTCGAATATATGCTATTTCTTGAATATAGCCTATTTCTCAAATATTGCAAATAAATTTCTCAAATATAGCGCATTCAATGGATATGGGCTATCTCTTTCTAAGCCAATCGTCACCAATTAATCGTGTAGCGAGTTGTGAAAGAACTGAGCGCTCGCGAAACTGCGCGTGCTATGGTACGATCGTGTTGTTTGGTACCTCGATCAATCGTGCTAATTGGTTTGAATGTAAACATATGGTAGATATTGCGCTATGAGCTGTTGGAGGTCTGGTATGGTACTTGTGTGTGCTTTAACTTCTTAGAGGTCTACTCTACGGTAGATACCATAGACATAAATTCTAATAAGACACCACAATAATAATATCATAAGACACCACATACATAATCATAACATAGTGTATGTTCAAGACAATGAAGTCACCAAAAGGAAATGAAAAATAAAACCAGGAGGCAACGCAAGTTGTTATCAATTGCTTCATGACAGGGAAAGAGAACATGATAGAAAATGGTGTGCAGAGGGAATGATCTGGAACGTGCAGCATTCCCATACAATTATCATTTTTGCTAGAGAAGTTTATTTCTGGGATACTACTCTAAATATGCATCATGGTTTGGTTGAGTAGTGACAGTGGGTTTCGGTTGAACAATCTTTCTCACAGTGGTCATCATGTACCTCTAAGGACTATTTCACTTCATGAAAAAAATAGCAGCAACCCTTAGAAAAAATATAATCAGAAAAACCATTTCAAACTTATTCATGAGAAATAACCTAACTGTATGTATGTATTCAAGACAAAAAAGTATTTTAAATGATATATAGGAAAGATACCATTCCTATTCCTACTGGTGACGTGATCTGACTTGATGCCATTTTCAACAGTCATATGATTTTCAAGAGATGATGTGAAAAGTAGCCTCAATTTTTATTAAATATTGCTGTTGTTTAAAATTTGTTACAAATTTCTAATTTCTTTTCAGAGCTGCTTGATTTCAGTCCGTATTACCCCTTACTAATGTTGACATCTTGTACATTAAGTCTTTGTTTTGTTGACAAATCTACTCATTGCACTATTTAACTTGAAAGGACTTTCTGCTCCTCATTGGCTGTTTCTCAAAGTCCAGCGAGATCTGGTAATAATGGGGCTCATTTTGTTGACAGAAGCTTCCTAAACATTTTAATCAACCAACATCATTTCTTTATTTGTGCTTATGCTTGGTTATATTATAGTTTCCCTCAACCCCGTAAATATATGAAAAATTACTAGCAGCCGATGCAAGATTTTTTAGCAGAAGTTTTGGTGTGTGATTGATAGGCATTGTAGTTGATATAGTTAAGTTGTCATTTTGAGCTCAAGCGACATGATGTACATCTGTAAAAGTAAAAAATATTATTTTTTGGTTTTATTGCAGCTCAAAATATATTATATATGTTGGGTACCAAATTGGCACAAGCCCCGTGCCGGAACTGGGCGCGATTTTTCGCCCCGTGCGGAACTGGGACCTCGACAGCCCTGTTTGGGCACTGGACCAAAAAACACCAATCGAGTGACGATTTGGGGCGCATAATCAGTTGAAGTAGGGTGATAGGGGTACCGGAACACCGAAAATTCTGACATGATGTTTGACCTAAGTAGATAGGCCATCTGCTCGCTTCCGCTTCCTGCCATAATGTGGCCATCAAGTGGATCTTTCGCGTCCACCGCATCGCTATCACGTGCATCTTGCACATCATCCAACACCCCCACATGAACTGCAATTCAACGCACTACGCAGTAATTGCATTATTTCGCTCGCATTTTTTGGCCAGCGCAACACACTCACTCTCCCATTAGTGGTGGAGGTGCAACACACAAATCCATCGAGGGATAGGAAATAGGACACCGTATCATCTCATGTTTGGGCAGCACCCACAGGTGGGAATCTCCAATTTGCCAATTGCACCTGAAATGCTTGCAGGTTTGGCAACAGAGATGGATGTGAATCGGTGTTTGGGATTGGAGCCGGACGTACCATTGGAAGAGGCAACTCTATCTCTGTCTGTCAGGAAAACAAATACAACTTCCACAACTGCCAACAAATCAACAACACAAAAGAGACCTCTGACAATAATTCTGCTCAAAATCAGATGGTGACAGCTTCTGGACCACCAGATATCTCTCAGATGTCTAAAAGGCATTTACCAGACAAGGGTACATTGTCGATCGGACTGACAATTGGTGGCTCAGTTCCTTAAGAAGGTGAGAGTGAAAACACCTCATGGGAGTTACTTTGGATGGAAAGGTTTGGGTTTCCAGTGCGGCGTTTGTTTTCTTAGTGTTCCTTCTGGTGTCAATTTGCACATGAGGGAAAGGCTCATGATGACAGGTGGTTTCCCCATTCTCAAGCCAACGGCTGGTCACCAATTGCTGACAGATGGTTCAGCTGTGGAGAATCTCAAGAGTCCACCCAAGGAAATGACATCTGTGGGGAATCTAAAAAGTCCACCAGAGGAAATGTTAGCTGTGGGGAATCAGAAGAGCCCACCCAAGGAAATGGAAGTCATACCTGGTGAAGAAGTATTCGTGCCAGGCAATCTTGATGAAATGTCAAAATACAAAGGTGATGTTGGCCACCCATGGATATCGCTACTCATACAGATGACAGAGCCAACGAATGCTGACACTCTGGAGAAGGCACACGTCCGCAGTTGCTTTGCAGTTATGGACAGGGAAATGACATTGGCAGATCCATGGAGACGAGTAATTCTGAGGAGGGTGCGGAAACAAATGTGGGAATTGCTGGATGAGTATGGTGGCAGTGTCCTGGAAATTGTTCTTCACAGGGGTGAGAAGGGTGTCATTGAAAAATGGGGTCAATGGTTTCGTGCACCAACGGTCCAGGATTTCAACGCTGCTCTGGTGGCTGACAAAAGCGAAAGGTAGAGTTGGAGGTCAGAGAGAACGAACTCCATGAATCTCCACAACGCAAGACTCTCCGCAATGCTGCTTTTCAGTCACTCTCTCATCAAGGCAGGAGCATGAAGAGGAATGCTTTATCTGATAAAGAATTGCATTTTGCTGTGGGGAGCATTGTCCAGGTGCCACTCCACGATGTTGACACAACAAAGGCTGATGGGAAGACATTGGCGTTGGTGGTGGTGGAAGTAGTACAATCAAAAGACAGTTCTTGTGCCAAATATCGATTGGCTTGTAAAGCGGGCGTCTTAGACACCCTTTACCATCCCAGCTACATGACCTCTGTTGCATCGAACACAAAACTTCTGGGTTTGGACAGTGTTCTAGATGAATGGACTGGCTTGCCAAGAATTAAGGAGAGGAAAGCAGCTGCATCTGTTTCAATGGTAGGTGGGCAAGGGAAGCATCGTGGGTGTGGTTGCAAGGCAGGGACTTGTCGTACTGCAAGGTGTGCCTGTTTTAAAGCTGGCCTTCTATGTAATTCAAAATGTCACGGGGGCATCAACAAGAACTGTGTGAACAAGGAATAAACAGCAGTGGTTAATATCTTGATTAGTGAATTAATTGTTTTCTAGTGACTGTTTTCTAATAATAAAGAATACTATTGTGGTGTCATAAGGAAAAAATCATGTTACTACATTAGTGCCAATTTGGGATGTCCCAAATTGGCACTGGACTGACAGTGCTAAAACACTGTCGAATTTCAAACTACGTACTTAAGTACCCTCTTCAGTGCCGAAATGGGGCGCCCCAAAATGGCACTAGTGTCGATGGGGTGCCCCAATTAGGCACTGGTGCCAAGACGGGCCAGTACCAATCCGGGTTTCATGAAAAAGTCCAGTTCCGGCACGGGCGTCCAGTTCGGCACGGGCGCCCAGTTCCGCACGGGCGCGAAAAAATCGAAAAAAACGCCCCGTGCCGGCACGGTGCCCAAACGGGGCTGTCGAGGTCCCAGTTCCGGCACGGGGCGAAAAATCGCGCCCAGTTCCGGCACGGGGCTTGTGCCAATTTGGTACCCAACATATATATCTATAATCATTGAGAATTTTTAAATCATAAGCAGATGTCAAAAAAGTGAAAAATGGAACGGTACAAAATATGAGATGAATGAAGTCATCATCTCCAAAATCATTCTCAGTAAATATTTTTGCTTCCATAATTGTTAAAAAATATCGCCGGTTTCATTCATTACCGCTCAAAAAATATTGTGTACATCTATGATCATTGAAAAATATTGAAATCGTACATTTACATCAAAATCATTACAAAATTGAACACTTGACAAATCATCAATAGAGGTCAACATCGTTAAAAATGTTGAATGCTTGAGTTAAAAATACTTAACGATCAAAAATATTATGTACATCCGTGTCGTTAAAAGTATTATTTTTGGTTTCATTGCAGCTCAAATTTTTATATACATCTATAATCGTTGAGAATTTTTAAGTCGCCAATAGAAGTCAAAATAGTTGAAAAATTGAAGGCTATAAAATATGAGATGAATGAATTCATCATCTTCACAATCGTGAACAAAAAATATTACGTACTTCCATAATAATAAAAAATGACAATATTTGGTACATCTATAATCATTGAAAAATATTGAAATTGTTCATAGACATCAAGATCGAAAAATCTTTTGAACACTTGAGAAATCATCAATAGAGGTCAAAATTGTTAAAAATATTGAATGCTTGAGATAAAAACATTGAACGGTCAAAAATATTATGTACATCCATAATTGTAAAAGTTTATTCATTCGTTACCACTCAAAAATATTATGTACATCAATAATCATTGAAAAGTATTGAAATTGTTCATAGACATTAAGATTGTTAAAATATTGAACAGTTGACAAATCATCAATAGAGGTTGAAATCATGAAGACTATTGAACGCTTGATTTAGAAATATTGAATGCTCAAAATTATTATGTTCATCCATAATTGTTGAAAAATATTATTTTTGGTATATTGTAGCCAAAAAATATTGTTTACAGCTATAATTGTTGAGAATTTTCAAATTGTTAGTAGAAGTCAGAATAGTTAAAGAATTGAACGGTGCAATTATGAGATGAATGAATTTATCATCTCCAATCTCGTCTGGAAAAATATATGTCCGTAATCGTAAAAAAAATTATCGTGGGTTTCAGTATCACTCAACATTATGTACATCTATAATCATTGAAAAGTATTGAAATCATTGATAGTCATCAAAATTGTTAAAAATTTTGAACACTTGAAAAATCATCAATAGAGGTCAAAAGCGTTATAAATATTGAAGGCTTGAGTTAAAAATATTGAATGCTCAAAATTATTATGTTTATCCAAAATTGGTAAAAAAATATTTTTTGTTTTATTACAGCTCAAAAAATTTTATAGACCTCTATAATCTTTGAGAATTTTTAAATCATTAATGGACATCAAAATTGTTAAAATATTGAACGCTACAAAAGATGAGATGAATGAATTAATCATCTTCCAAATCGTGCTAAAAGTATTATGTACTTCCATAATTGTACAAATATACTCTCCTGCATTTCTATCATTACCCCTCAAAAAATATTATGTACATCTTTAATAATTGAAAAGTATTGAAATCGATCATAGACATCAAAATCATTAAAAATATTGAACACTTGACAAATCATCAATAAAGGTCAAAATCGTTAAAAATATTGAAAGCTTAAGTTAAAAATATTGAAGACTCAAAAATATTATGTACATCCGTGATCGTTAAAAAGTATCAATATTGGTTTCATTGCAGCTCAAATTATTATATACATCGATAATTGTTGAGATCTTTTAAATTGTTAATGTAAGTCAAAATAGCTGAAAAGTTGAAAAGTACAAAATATGAGATGTATGAATTCGTCATCTCCAAAATCGTGTTCAAAAATATTATGTATGTCCATAACCATAAAAAGTAATTTCCTGGGTTTCTCTCACGACTCCTCAAAAAATATTATGTACATCTATAATCATCATTGAAATATATTGAAATTGTTCATATACATCAAGATCGTGAAATATTTTGAACACTCGAGAAATCATCAATAGAGGTCAAAATCGTTAAAAATATTGAACGCTTGAATTAAAAATATTGAACGCTCAAAAATATTATGTACATCCATAATTGTTAAAAAAATATTAATTTTTGGTTTTATTCAAAATATTATATACGTCTATAATTGTTGAGAATTTTTATGTCGTCAAATTATAAACGTCTATATTTGTTGAGAATTTTTATGTCGTCAATAGAAGTCAAAGTTGTTAAAAAATTGAATGCTATAAAATATGAGATGAATGAATTTATCATCTCCAAAATCGTGCTCAATATTATGAATGTCCATAAAGGTAAAAAAACATTATCGTGGGTTTCATTCATCACCGCTCAAAAAATACAATGTACATCTATAATCATTAAAAAATATTGAAATCGTTCATAGACATCAAAATCGTTAAAAATATTGAACACTTGACAAATCATCAATAGAGGTCAAAATCGTTAAAAATATTGAACAATTGAGTTAAAAATATTGAACACTAAAAATTATTGTACACATCCTTAATCATTAAATAGTATTATTTTTGGTTTTATTGCAGTTCAACAAATATTACTTTCATCTATAATTGTTGAGAATTTTTAAATTGTTAATAGAAGTCAAAGTCATTAGAGAAGTGAAAGCTATAAAATATGAGATGGATGAATTCAGCATCTCCAAAATCGTGCTCAAAAATATTATGCATGTCGATAACTGTAAAAAATATCATGGTGGGTTTCATTCATTACCAGTCACAAAATAGTATGTGCATCTATAATCATTGGCGTTGAAAATGTGCATAGACATCAAAATTGTTAAAAATATTGAAAAATTGACAAATCATCAATAGAGGTCAAAATCGTTCAAAATATAGGTTATACGTTGCGACTTGTGCATATTCTGGCCATGTTGGTTATAAAGTACATTAAAAGCATGATTTTGGCAGAGAAAATGAATGTTGTGTTTTCATATGGTCTCTCATGCATTTGCATTGAAAACAGTGTTTGGTGATGTATTTAGTGGTGTGTTTAACCGAAAACCATATTTGGTAATCCAGTCAGTGGTGTGACATTCTACTTACTGATCAATATTAAGATGTGAAAAATTAATGCTTTGTTATCACATTGTAAGTGATGAGGCAGCGTTGGGTAATATGCTACAATTTTGCATTCATTCATCCAATTATGTTGAAAACCTTTTTCGGGTTAAACATTATGATGTGCACAAACTCTGGCAATGTTGGTTATAAGGTAATTCAAAAAGCATCATTTAGGCAGAGAAAACAAATGATGTGCTTTCATATGATCTGTCGTGCATTTGCATTGAAAACAGTATTTGGTGAACCGTAACATTTTTGGTGATACATTTACATGGTACGTCTATGTTGAAAAATATTTTTGGGTGATATGCTGCCATTTTGCATTCAGTGATGCTTTGATGTTGAAAATGTTCCTTAGGTAATACTGATATGACGTACACATATTTTGGCCATGTTGGTTGAAAGGTACATTGAAAGCATCATTTAGGCAGAAAAAATGAATGCTGTGTTTTCACATCGTTGAAAAATATTTTTGGGTGATATGCTGCCATTTTGCATTCAGTGATGCTTTGATGTTGAAAATGTTCCTTAGGTAATACGATATGACGTACACATATTTTGTCCATGTTGGTTGAAAGGTACATTGAAAGCATCATTTAGGCAGAAAAAATGAATGCTGTGTTTTCACATCGTTTGCCATGCATTAGTATGAGTTTGTGTGTTCAAATGGAGAACCATTTTTGGTAATACAGTCATTGGTGTGTCATTCTAATTAGTGATCAATATTAAGATCTGAAAAATGAATGCTGTGTTATCGAATTGTAAGTCACGAGTTAAGGTTGAGTAATATGCTACAATTTTGCATTCAGTAATACTTTTGTGTTGAAAGCCTTCCTTATGCTATACGTTACAATGCTCACATATTTTGGCAATGTTTGTTATAAGTACGTTGAGAGCATGATCGTTGGCAGAGAAAATGAATGATGTGTTTTCATGTGACATGTCATGTGTTTGCATTGAAAACAATTTTTGGTGAACTGCAACATTATTGGGAATACATTTACAATGTGCACCTATTTTAAAAAATATTTTTGGGTAATAGGCTACAATTGTAATGCTCTTATTTTGAAACTGTTCACATTATGACATCCACATGTTTTGGCCATGTTGGTTATAAGCCGCTGCAATTTTTTAGCAGCAGCTGAAGCCTGCAAAAAGGAATTCACCTTGTTTTGTTAAAAAGAAGATACAACAGTGGACACCAGTTAGCGTGCCCGCTGCGCTCACTTCGCTCACGCTGAGCGCACGGGCACGACTTTTTTAGTGCTGACGCCGCGCGCACGGGCACGACTTTTTTAGTGCTTTGCCTCGCACAAACACGGTAGGTTGAATTTAGATACATTGACCATTTTTTGGTGTGCGTCGACATTGAAAACAATTTTTGGCAAAATGATAGCATGATGCGTTTACTTGATGTGTTCAATAGCACAATTTTTGGCCATGCTATAAATTAATTTTAGATATATTTTTAAAGGTAATCACAAAGCAACAGTCATTGAATACCAATGCATATCAAACACAAAAATCAGGTTTTTACAGGTATTGTTCCCAAGGTATATATGCTTTCACCTATAAAATCCAATAGTGAAAAAAAGGTCTTCTGAAGAAGGAGAAGAAGACGAAACCTGCTCAGTGATAAACTAAGATTTTTAAAAAAAATATTGATTCCGATTTTTTATGTGGCGCGCACAAAATGGCAGAAGTACTGAGTCCATTATTTTTTGGCAGGTGTGAAGAAAAATCAGGGTGCGTGTGAACTTGACGTGATGGACGCTCGATGGTACGGTATGGTATGGTATCCTACAATACCATACCATAGAGTGTATTGAGTATTGTAACGTATGGTACGTATTGAGTATTGAGAGAGTGTATTGACAATTACACAACGTGTCAACCTCGTTGGAAGACTGTTGGAAGTCCCTTCTCTTCGATCTCTCAGAAGTCTCACGCACGTTGTCGCGTCTTCATTTGATCTCCTGGGCTGGATTTACCAGGCCGCCTTGACCTCTCACAAATGCAAGTCAAAACTCAACGTACGTTGTGCTTTTCTTTTCCTTCTCCGCCCTGAACGAATCAAAGCGGTCGCGTTGACTGCCCGAGATGAGGTGAGTGTGTGTACCTCATGGCATTCGCATTGAATCACATAATGCTCCTATCTAAGATCGTTCCAACGGCATCGTCTGAAACAACGTTCATAAATAACATGATGCCGACAAATATTTAACACACGGCTGTGCAAAATTAAATGCTTGGCGTTGTCTACAGACACGATGATGGCACCGAAGTTGGTGGGGAAAATATCACAGAAGACCTAGTTGCAACTCAAGATATGTGCAACTACTGCTTTGACGTGCTGCTGGAAAAAATCCTCCGGGATTCAGCTCCTACCAAGCGTCACGCCCGTTCAATTGTCAGTGCGGCTAAGAAACAATTCGAGAATAAACACGATGGCGGCGGAATCACTAAGAGAGTCGGCACTGGAGAGGGTTGCGAGTTGTTTCCACAGCTAGGCGTCTCTCCGTCAGTAGAATGCCCACTTTTCGTGACTTGGGAAAAACGTGTATTGAATTCGCCTCTACTTTCTCCTATCTCGTCAGGATTTACGACACCTACATCGTCAAGCCTCGCGTTGGATGATGATAATTCTAACCAAGATAGTTCGGAGTATATCTTGCGTGGATGCATAGGTACATTGTCGTCGAGACCACTTGGTACTGCTTTATCTGAATTTGCGCTTGCATCTGCTTTGCGAGACAAAAGATTTGATCCAATATCTCTCCAGGAACTGAGAGAGCTGAGAGTGGGGGTATCACTTTTAGTTAAATACGAGGAATGTTTAAATTGCTTCGATTGGGTAGTGGGGACTCATGGAATCATCGTCCGGTTCAAAATTGACAGAGGGGGACGACTGGGTGAGGATCATTACAGCGCAACATACTTGCCTGAAGTTGCATACGAGCAGGGTTGGAACCAAGACGAAGCTGTCATCTCTCTTGTCCGAAAAGCAGGTTATCGTGGCTCTATTTCTAATCAGATGCTGGAGCAAATACATTGTATACGCTATCAAAGCTCAAAGTGTCGATCATCGTATCAAGAATATTTGGTGTCAAAAGGATACGATGATGATCCTTTAAGGGGCATTGACGTGCTGACAGCAGCCACTGTGGACAGAGCATTGCGACACGACGTTAACGCTTCGAAGACATGTGTCAATTTATAGAACTTCAAGCTCAGCTTGTTTTAATCTCAAAGTGCCATAGCAGAAGTAGTTATGTGAAGAGGGCTTGATTACATGCGTAACATGAAACTAGATAATTCAGATTATGTATGAAATTCAACCGGACCGAAATTACAGTGTTGTTCTAATATGTCAGTTTGCAAGGTAGGTAACTTTGCCACGTGGGAAGATTTTGGAGCGATGAACTTACGATATTTGATGACTTTCTCATTTTCTCACTCATCTGACAAGCCACGGGAAGACCTCACAATGACCCTTGTGACAACCGAAACAACAAAATATGACGACCGAAGTGACGACAAGGGAAGACTGTTCCACGGTGCATACCGTATAACCCTCATTATTAGAGCTAACGCATAATAAGAACATTTCGCCGATTCTCAGGACATTTGCGTTATTTCTCCGTTAGATTCCCCAAGTCCACAGCAATACACACATGTGTGTTGCTCCCCGTAACTCCGTCTGGACGCAAAGTTACGGGGAATCATGCTACAGACCGCATAAACTGGGAATTTCCCAGTTAAATTAAGATGTTATTTTTCGTAGGAATACGTACATTTTCATACCGGACTAACCAAGCGCACCCTGTTCATCTTCACCAACACATGAGCACAATGGACATTCCATAAATATACTCATTGCGATCGCATGATGCAAAAATACAATACAATGGGTGACTACCTTAATCGTTCCAGGTGTTCAGATGTTCAAATATTCAGATTTCTGGAACGGCCAGATCTGTTCCAGACCTCTTGCCCTACCCCCTTTTTTTCCAGATGCCGTTCCAAACTGGAAAAGGGTGTCCGGACACCCCTTTTGTCTAGTTTGGAAAAACATGGATCTGGAACTATCTGGAACAAAAAATACCACGTGGAAGCATGTGGAAGCACATGAATAGGTTATTATTGCTCTCGAAGTCTTTTTAATCTATGAGCGATAACAATCGCTGATTCTGTTTGTATACGTTAGAACACGTTAGAACAAGGGAGTACGGCTTCCCTGTACAGCCACGTGCATTCACGAATGCTGTTGGAATACGCGCAAAGTGCTAAGATAAGCGCGAGTATCTTCACGCAATGTTGGGTGGAGGAGGCAGGAAGGATCGACAGCATTCTGCTCGTGGATCAATCAGAGTGCGTCATGGTGTCAGAACAAAGTGGTGATGGAGAACGCGGAGGGAAATGGTGATGGGCATCGCGGTTGTTTTGCGAATCTCGCTGTCAACATCAGGGAATCACGCAAAAAATGAAATCTGGAACATTTGTGGCCAAAAGTAATTGTGGTAGTCAGTTCTTAAAAATTGTCCCCAATCAGTTCTAAAGTATACATCTGGGACTGGATATTTGAACATCTGAACACCTGGAACGATTAAGGTAGTCACCCAATATTTTGTGTTGTCACGCATAATATACTACTGTGAGTTGACAGGCCTAATAATAAAATATTATTTCGAATCAATGTCACGTAATATTTTGCCTGTTATCACTGCAATGATTAGGTGTAACATTATAATTTTGGCTCACATTTTTTCGTCTCTTGTCACCACTGAACACTTCTTGAGGCAGAAGCTATTGACAATACACAACAATCAACCAAATACTCCGATGAATGATTTGAAGCCCGGATTACTGGACACATTCAAGGAGCGCTGGATGGCAACATCATATCCCAGCTCAAAAAGATAGGCAAGAATTTCAAAAGATGACTGGGCTGTTGTTTTGTGCTTGATTGTATATAGTAGATATCATTGTTGCTGAGCATGAGAATGCCTCCATTGTTGTGCACTTTGTCCAGATTCAATGCAACAGTGCTGGTTGGATCAAATCCAGCCGTAATGTATTGCCTAAGTGACTGGAATACACGTTGCCTTCAGCTCATACTATTATTTGCTACATCTTGGGATGGATATAAAAGGTAGAAGTTGCTGCTTGTATTTCTTTCTCTTGATTTCTTTTCGTGATCTTCGTGCATAACACTGAAGCCACGTCCTTCGCGTTGTGGAAAAGTATTGCACAAGGGGGATCTGTCAGTGTTGAAAGACAACAATGACATGGTGTCATCAATGCAAGGTAATATCACATTTTACATGCTCGTTATCAAAGTCAGAGTATTCTTTCCTAAGGGAGTTGATGAATGGTAAGAGGGCATTGCTTTGATGAAATTCAAATCACTTCTGATCTTGCCCGCTTTTGGTGAACACAATGTAGCCTTCTTTTTGCACCAACCTTGCTCCCACCAATGCAGATACCTGCTCCTTGAACTAGACATCTGGGCACTGGGTAATTCTCTGTCATTCATCAACATTGTACGCTGAATTTGTTTCTTTGTTCAAACAGGATTGCTTTGTTACCAAACAGAACTCATCTGGTTTGTTAGTACTACCACAGAAAATGAAGACTGTGCTGTCATTGGTTGAAGTTATCAGTTCAGGTTGGACAGGAACTGCATGGACACCATTTTGGGAGTCTGTGATTAGACTGTACAACATTCTTGTCTAAAGTGGCACTTCCTTAAACTCTCTTCTACCATCAACATCTTCCTCATCCATCTCAGTGAATTGTGTATTTGCTATCAACATCACATTGCTGATTGCTCCCCTGAATGAATGTTCCGCAACAAACCATGTATTGGTTTTTGCTATGGATGATTTTGTAAGAGATATCTCACTTGTCGTTGCAAGTTCTGCAGTGTCATTTCAGAGAGTAGTTGGTTTCAGCTGGTAATCATGTAGAGGCATGTGGCCTGCATCATTCAACGATTGACTTCGTTGATCAATTATCAAATCATTAACTTCTTTTTGACCATACGATGTTCCAACATCATTGCTTAACGGTTAGACAATAGACAATATTGCTGTGTCTTCAAGGACTCTGGGCCTTCGACCCTTACTCCATGTTGTATTCAAGATTGGTTTTCCTTGATTATGATTTTGGAGCAGGTACGTCTTTTAATTTGATCATGTGTTTAACAGCAGCTTGACTGTCATTTGTTAATAATACTTCCAATGCTTCAGGCTTTGTGTACTGATATCTGTTTGCTCGGATTGGGAGAGACGAGGACATCATATTGTCGTATTGATGACATGCCCTTTTATCTCTATGATGGATGATTTAAATGGATCTTGACATAGCTGAATAAGATGTTTTGGTCACATATAACGTTGACTGAACTAATTGGAGCATTATTTTTCCATGTGTCATTCAAGACATCAGTATCACAAGGGATTTATTGATAAGTCTATAGACTATCGCCCTCGCGAAGATAGTCTATAGACTAATGAGCAATTTTACATACAAGGGTCTATAGACCCTTCCTCTGTTTACAAGTGCCAGTCACGAACAGTCTATTGACTCATCGAAAAGGGGGGTGGGGGTCTTTAGACTAGTTGTGACAGTCTATAGACTTACACCACCTTTTTCGATGAGGCTATAGACTGTCATGGGGGGTCTATAGACTGGTCTAGCTTCAGATGGTTGTGTTGCAGGAAGAAGGTAACGGGTCCACTGCTCGGAGCGCTTTCCAAACCGTATATCATGCGGTGTTAAATAATTATGTTGCCTTTGTCTTTAAATGTATCTCTCTCTTTTCCCTGTTGCATTTTCATTTTGCCGCATCACCAAGAGCGTTACGCATGACTGAAATCCATCGCTAGTTCCGTTCAGTTTCTATGACCATGCACATTTCAATGCACGCACTGCGAAGTGAACCGCGAACACATTAATTGCACTGCTGCTATTTTCATTGCAACGCACTGCAAAGTGAACCACGAACGCATTAAGTGCACCGCTGCTTTTTTTCACCAAGCCGCCACTGAATAGCCACAAATAACTCCAAAGATTGCGATTTCATTGCCCATTGATCTCTCATAGACTTCCCTTCATTTATGCCAAGTGACATCTTGTTTGCACTCCTTTGCATGATCGCCACCTCCCCTCCTTGAATAGCTTGCGTCAATCATGCCACGTAGAGCCCCTCCCGGCACAAGATCATCTGCCCGGATAGCATCCCTTCAGCTTGCAGAGCTCCAGTCAAATGAAGGCACTATCCCTACTTCTTCTCATGGTGAGTGACACTCTTTAATGAATTGCATTCATGTATCCCCATGATGATGTCCAGCATATGGTTGATTGTCTCATTTGTCACCTGGCGCGGCTACAACGCATTTTTTGCGTGACTGGTAATACCGCCTGTCACAGCATGTTGGGCATTGTCCCCATCACCGTTCTTCATACGGTGGTACCGTGTTTGATCGACACCTCATTAAATGTGGTGTTACCAGCACCGCATATCATACAGACTATATTGTTCCACTCGAAACCGTCTTTTGTACGGTGGCCTTGCCGGCCACATATTACACGGCACTGATACTTCAATGCATGTGATGCACTGTGTGAATGGGCCGCACATTATACGGTGCAGGTACTTCAATGCCGTTTGTTGTCCTGTTCATGAAGCACATGGCGCTTTATTATGTTCTCTTTGTGCTCATTTGATTTGTGGCATATCTAATGTATTCTTCCACTCTTCCAACAAATAGGTCTCCCACCCAAGAAAGCTAAGGTGGCCTCCACCACCGCGAGTCTATCTAGTCCACCATCCCAGCAGCACAACTGACAGAAGGCAGCTTTGAAGAAGCAGAGGGTGCATCGAAAAAGCCAAAGGCTAGGCCCACAACCGCTAGTGAAGAATTGAAACCTGACGATCCTCAAAAGCCGAGGGCCATTCTCAAAAAGCAGAAGGCGGCTCCTAAGAAGCCTGCTTCCACGAAACAGGCTGACCCCACATCAGCTCGTGAAGAATTGAACCCTGACAATCCTGGCAAGCCAAAAACGCTCCCAAAAAGCCAAAGGGGCCTCCTAAGAAGCGTGCTTCCACGAAATAGGCTGATCCCACACCTGCTGGTGAAGAATTGAACCCTGAAGATCCTGGTAAGTTCCAGGCCGTTCCAGTTGTGGTCCCATTACAAGAAATTATGGACGTCCCAGCCAAATCCCAAGGCAATGTCCAAGAGGAGAAAGAAGACATGAATCCTGAGGTCAACCATGATTCTGAGAGAGAGGTGGAAAATAGTGATTACTCCAACGATCCCGGAGAAGAGTTCTCTGTCAATGAACTCGATCGCAAACATGATGATCTTCAAAGCATCCAATGCCACAATGGCAAGGATATCTCTATTCCCATCCTCTGCCTCTGTAAGTTTAATGTGTTCTTTTCTTGCGGACATGTGCCATATAACATTGACAATCCCCTTTTCCTATGTATGCAGCAAAACTACCCAACATCTATGGATGGACTTGCGCATGCTTGCAGCGAGCAGGTCTTGATATTGCTCGTTGCCTCAGTTACAGTTCTCAATCAAGGCCTTTCTTGTGCGGTCATGTGTCACCCCACACAATTGCAAGATACGATCTTGCCTGGAAGTTGGATGTGCAACTCTTTTTCAGGCATCCCGAGCATACAGCCATGAAGAAAAAACATAACAGCATTATCCCCATCATATGCAATATGTTTCCTTCTCCGGAGTGGGACAACAAGAAACACCTACTCACCAAGACCAAGAGAAACCACGACAAGTATTTCATTGAGGCGATGTGTACGTCGTTTGTGCTTTGCAGTATGTCTCCTGCATGTGAACACAAGAGAGCACCTAGTGACACCAAGAAATTGGTGGAGCACAATGCTTTTTTACCTATACAAGATGAACGCTGTGACAGGGCTGCAAGATGCATCCATCACATGTGCGTTGATATGGGAAAACACCTAACTTGTTCCAGGCAGGTCGAACATCACAATTATGACCATAAGGACCTCGTTTTTGAACAACGTAATTATGTTCATTATGTTCATGTTCTGAGCGAACTGAAAGCAAAGTGTGGTGGTAACGGTGGTGTAGTGGTTACTTGGCGGTCACTACTCGGTGGTAACCGACCTCGCATGCTTCTCTCCCATTTCTTGCTCATGCAAGAATTCATCCACACCACCCCACAGTTATCTGACCGTGCAAGTCAGCTGTTGCAGTATGTACAAGACAACATGAACAATGTGATCTTCAATGATTCACCTCAGCAAATCACCATCATTTGACAGTTAATCGAGGCAGCGGTGACCCATGGTGAACAGTTGCCATCTGACTGAGAGTATGGAAATCTGCTTGTCTGTTACTATGTGTTTTTCCAAATGTTATCAGGATTAATTGTAACATGACTATATATCTGTAAGCCAAGTTTTTTGTCCAAGTAACGCATATCATAAGTTTTTCTAAAGGGATGACAAGACGCCTAAGGCGAGTCTTAGCGCTCTTAAAATCAGGCTTTTTCACACATTCCCCCAGCTCAGACACAAAGTTCCTTGATCGTGTTCACAACCTTTTCTTTTCACACAAGTTTTGTCCGATGAAGGACAGATGGGCTTCACAAACATTTGAGAGCTCTCACAAATAATTGTGATTGAATAGTTCTATCTTCTCGTATTTTATGAAATTACATGTGCTTACAGGGGTAGTTTTGCAGAAAATAACATCATATACAGGTATTTTCTCGTGTTTTAGGAAATTACACAAAATTACTGGAATAATGGAGTGGAAAATAGTACCATATATAGCTATTTTCTAGTATATCATGCAATAATGAAGCTAAACTATTATACTAGGTCCCCACATCACGAGAAAGTCAAAACAATATATGAAATCACATACTTGGATAGGGACTCGATGTAGGGTAAGGGATCCCACACTTTAACTTCATCGCATAACATACGGGTCTGCTATAGCTAAACAAACACCATCACATAAAATACAGGCCTACAATAACACCCCGCATCGCATATCATACGGTTATATAGAAGCGAAGTATACCCGAATAACATATGGACCAGATTCAATTATGTGATATCGCATGTCATGCGGCATGGTAGCATCTCTCATATCGCATATATTACGGTAGTTATTGTATTCCATTGCCTTTTCAGCTGAAGACATAGTGTGATCAATCCCCAGTTCTTTTTGATGCAGCAGCTTGCACTTCTGGACTAAGTTTCTAACCGTTGCTGACTGGCAGGTACCATCAGCGTCGTCCAACATCTCAAGTAGAACAGCAAGCTGAAATGGACAGACTCCAACAGCAGACATGCATTCAATAACAGTTTTGATTGATCACTGATATACCCGATGTCTTTCAGTTTTGCTTCCGGAGTGTATGCTGGATGCCCGTTGTGTGTGAGACAGGTCGTTTTGTGTTCCAAATAGTAAAAACAGTCTGGCCATAGGAAGAATGCAATAAGACACTTGCTACGGTCCTTTTCATCAGCTTTGCGGATAGAATGAACACGACGGTTGGACGGCTGGTTATCGGAGTACTGTGACACCATTGAGGTCATGGAACATTTGATTGCTTTAGATTCTTGTTTCCCCGTCATTGCATCGAGTGAGGATTCTAGCTTTGAGCTTTTTCTTCTAATATCCTTGGGCTTCACTCCCTCCTGTGTAAAGTGTTCTCGGGCTTCACTCCCTCCTGTGTAAAATGTTCATTGTCAAATGCGTGTGTGTCTTTGTGTTTCTTCTCTTCGAGACGGGTGTGGGTGGTGGAAGTGCTGTGTCACGTGATGGAGTGTCACGCGATGGAGGCAATGAAGTGTGTAGGGACTTTTCGTTCTGTGGGCAGGATGAATGAGATGGAATAAGGTGTAGACTGAATGAAAAAAACAGTTACGTCATATAAAAAGGACAACTGATGAATTCCCTAATAAGGAACGAGGGGGTGTAAACCCAGCACACATGAAAATCACAAGACGAATAATTACACGGATGTGCAGGATGCAACCTCACCTACAATTGACAGATGGGAGAAAATTACACTGCAACGGGATGCATTGAAAGTAATGACATTGGTAGGCTCATTGTGGATGGTCCAAGGCAGGGGAGAGAATGCTGATGGGAATTGCCATGGTTGGCGGTTGATTTGTTTGTCCTTTCTGGGATTGGGGTGGCAGTGACAATGACTGTAGGGTGAGAAAAAAAAATGGGACAATAGGTCTGTCTGACATAGGGGGCACTAAGCAATGACAAAGAAACTAATGGAAAATTACATCTCTTTGAACAGAAATAGGATACCCTTCGAGCGCCAATCTAGAGGCCGCAAAACCAACACCGCATGATATACGGTTTGGAAAGCACTCCGAATAGTGGACCCCTTTTCAAAACAAAGGAAGCAGACTAAGTTTCAAATTCCGACCGGAATTCTGCAGAATTCCGAGTTCTACCGGAAATTACTGCAAATTTTACCAGAACCACGTTCCGTGGTTCCGTTTTTTTTATTTTTTTATTAGACCAGAACCTACATATTTAGCTTGAATATGTGACATCAGAATACATAGGAGTCTATCCGGAACTATTGCAGAACCACAAAAACGGTATCCAAAAATGACCACATGCCACATCAACACACATGCTTGTCTGCTCATCGCATTTTCATTGCCATTCTCACACACCGCAAAAACGAATTCACCATGGGATTTCATTAGCCCGCTTCTCCATCATCGCTCCCTCATTCTGAAATTAAAAAGCATTGCCTGCCAGTTCGCGTCCAGCTAGCGAATTGCACCGGCAACACGGCGACGGTGAGTGCTTTTCCATTTGTCATTTGGCTTCCTCCATTTCAATTATTTTCTCACTCACACGAGATTTTTCCAATTAAATTGCTATTCCAGCACAGCGTCAGTGGCCCTCCCTCCCTCTCCAAGAAACTTTTGAGCCTGCCACTTGGATCCCCCTCTTGCGAATCACATTGCAAAAGCGGCGACGGTGAGTGCGCCTCCATTTTAATTTTGTTTCCCCCCCACCACCAAAGTTTTCTCACGCTTTGATTTTTCCAATTAAATTGCTAATCCACTGCTGGCGTCAGTGGCCCTCCCTCCCTCTCCAAGAAACTTTTGAGCCTGCCACTTGGCTCCCCCGCTTGCGAATCACATTGCAAACGCGGCGACGGTGAGTGCGCCTCCATTTTAATTTGGTTCCCCCCCCACTACCAAAGTTTTCTCACGCTTTGATTTTTCCAATTAAATTGCTAATCCACTGCTGGCATCAGTGGCCCTCCCTCCCTCTCCAACAGACTTTTGAGCCTGCCACTTGGCTCCCCCGCTCGCGAATCACATTGCAAACGTGGCGACGGTGAGTGTGCCTCCATTTTAATTTTGTTTCCCCCCCACTACCAAAGTTTTCTCACGCTTTGATTTTTCCAATTAAATTGCTAATCCACTGCTGGCGTCAGTGGCCCTCCCTCCCTCTCCAAGAGACTTTTGAGCCTGCCACTTGGCTCCCCTGCTCACGAATCACATTGCAAACGCGACAACGGTGAGTGTGCCTCCATTTTACTTTTGTTTCCCCCACACTACCAAAGTTTTCTCACGCTTCGATTTTTCCAATTAAATTGCTAATCCACTGCTGGCGTCAGTGGCCCTCCCTCCCTCTCCAATAGACTTTAGAGCCTGCCACTTGGCTCCCCTGCTCGCGAATCACATTGCAAACGCGACAACGGTGAGTGTGCCTCCATTTTACTTTTGTTTCCCCCCCACTACCAAAGTTTTCTCACGCTTTGATTTTCCCAATTAAATTGCTATCCTTTTAATGGCATCAACACCCCTCCCTCCTTCTCCAAGAGACTTTTGAGCCTGCCAATTGTATCAACAGCTCACGATTCCCTTAAAGAAAGAGGCAGAGGTGAGTGCTGCTCTTTTTTCCTTTTGCTTCCCCTCCCCATTCCCATCCTTATCTCACCTTCAATTGTTCCTTTGAATTGCTATCCTTTTAATGACATCAACACCCCTCCCTCCTTCTCCAAGAGACTTTTGAGCCTGCCAATTGTATCAACAGCTCACGAATCCCTTAAAGAAAGGGGCAGAGGTGAGTGCTGCTCTTTTTCCTTTTGCTTCCCTCCCCATTTCCATCCTTATCTCACATTCAATTGTTTCATTCTGATATGGAGTTGGCATCCTTCTCTCTTACATCAATACAATTAATATGTCAGATCATCAAGGCCACCAATTAGGCGAGTTCATCGATGACGATGATATATCAGATCATGAACCGCACGAACTTGACTTGGCTATTCCGAAGTTCCTGAAGAGGATAGTAGCATAGATGGACTACCAACATACCTCAAGACTGTGTGGGACACCGGGAAGGTAGAGAAAACGATTCACCCTCAGACAGGGAAGAAGGTATGGAAGTGCCACTTCTGCAACGGAATGTGGTCGGAATGGAACCATACCAAGGCGGTCGGCCACGTCACCGGAGGCGGTAGGGACATCGCTAGCTGTAAGATGATTCCACCCCAGTGGAGAAAGGTATTCAGTGCATTTTTAATTCTAAACTCCAAGCACGTGCCAAGAGAGCGGAGGATCTCCATAACTTCAATTTGTCTCTCGCAGAAAAGGAGTCGAATGCAATGCTCCTATACAACGCTTCAAAAGATGCATCCCTCTCTGCTAGGAATCCAAAAAGCATTCTCCTTCCAACATGGAGTTATCACTGACGCCTAACAGTTCTGTTGTCTCTACAATATCTAAACCATCAGGCGAAGTTGGCATGAAGAGGCAGAAAGTTTATCACCAACAGAATTTGTCGAATACTATACCAACAAAGAAAGCTCCTCCCGAGGCGGAAAGGCAGCTGAGTTTGATGATAAATCACTTCATTACTGCTAACGCACTTCCATTCCATCTCTCTGAATGTCCCTTACTGAACAGGATGTTAGTGTTTGCAAGGAACACAACCAACTCCTACAAGCCACCGAGAAGGACAGAGATGAGTGGCGCATTACTTGATGCAAACTACACCGCCTACCAAACTTCCTCCATTGCATCGCTTCTCATGAATGCCAACATTTTTGGCCTAGGTATATATGGTGATGGAGCCACCATCGGTAAAATTCCCATGATGAATGTCCTTGCTGCTTCGGCTGGTAACCCAAATTGTGTTCTTGACATTGTGGATTGTAGTCGTCACATGAGTGAAGGCGGCAAGAAAGATGCCTACTATATATGTCAGCAGATGTTGCCTAAAATGCGTTTGCTTGATCCTGATAGAAACCTGTTTGATTGGATTTCATTTGATGGGGCAAGTAATGTTCAGAAAGCTGGTTCATTGATTGAACAATACTTTCCTCGATGCACTGTTACTATTGGGGTGGAGCACACTGTATCCCTTCTCTTTGGAAAAGTCATGTCCATTCGTCCAATGAAGGAAATGTGTGGCTTCGCTAAAAATTTGTGAAAACATGTGTCCGTTTAAGAATTACACAGTATCTAAGATATCGTTTTTCTTCCTGATAGCTCAGGGAAGTTTTTGGCTCTGTCAGACATGCGCCGCACTCAGTCTTCCGGAAGATCAGTCAAGTTCATAACAATGGTAAGACGCTTCTGTTCATTGAACCTTCTGAGTGTAGGATGGGTGGGGAGGCCCTCCAGTTACTAAGGGTCTTACGGTTGAAGGACACCATTATGGAGGCAACCATGAGTAAAGTCTTCGTGGAAGAAAAGAAATTCCACTTCATTAGGGAAATCGTGAGGCACGAAGGCTTTTGGGACTTACTCTTTGCTATTTGCCAGTGTTGGTACCCTCTGTTCCGTCTTTTGAGGCTTGCTGATCTTGCAATTGGAGGAATCGACAAGGTGAAGTATTATGTATGTCAAATGGACAGACTCCTTGACTCAGGGTTGAGGAATGTTCTTCTGAAGTGGAGAAGTCCAGACTGTCCATATTACAAGCTCCTTCTTGCTTCTACTAGAAAGATTGACACCAGAGGAGGTCTCAGTTCATCTATTGAAGGCCTGACTGAGGAAACATACAAGACTGAAGAAGCAGGCACGTACTTCTTATGTGTAAAATCCCATTTTCCTGACCAATACTCAATTACTTTTAACCTATTCATCATAGATGATGAATCTAGCTCTGATGAGTGTTAGTAGTATTGAGGGAGACCAAGCTGCAGAGTCAGACGATGAGCCCGAACCTGAAGAGCCCATGGATGAGTTTCAGAAATTGGAGTACTGGGCCAAGAAGCATGTCATGCATCACAGACCAAGGCTTTTACCTGACCACATTCGGGCGCTTATATCTGCAGTCCACATACAGAAGTGATGAAGCATGCATTTGATGTGAATAACCTTGACCCTGAAGATCGCTTGGCCTGTGAAAGGCTTTTGAAGAAGCTAATGGTCCCCGTAGGAATTGCAGATGAACAAGAGCGAGAGAGGACTGAAGCAGAGGTCATTGATACCTTTCTGACAGAACTAGAACTATTTCAGACAAGGAGTGGACCATTCCAGTCTCGTCACATTTGGATAATTGCAGAGGACCCGAAGACAATGGCACATGTGTGGCATCACAAGTACTCCTATCCATTCACAAAAGTATTTGGTAAGTTTGCATGTTATGTGACATCCAAACCAACAGGAATTGGAGGGGCGGAGTGCCATTGGAAAGCCGTGAAGAGAAACAAGAAGGGTAAGCGGGGAAACCTCTCGACAGACAAAGCCAAGAAGTTGTCATGCATCACAGCAGCCTACAGTTATGAGAGGGCACGATTGAGGAGAGTGGAGTCTCAGAAGGCTGGTAAACTGTGGGAAGATGATGACTTTGAGAATTATGATAAATTCTGCTCACAACAACTTTTGGAGATTCCTATGACAGTCACAAGAATTTTCAGGGCATGGGAAGAGGGTTGGGAGAAAGTTCAGTTTAATAGTGCTGGGGATGAGAGGTTTGCTGCACGGTTTTCGGCTAAGTATGAAAACTTGGCATGGTATGATCCTGATTCAAAGAAGCTCATGCACTCAGCAGTTGGGGATTGTGCAGTGTTGATAAAGCTGGACAAGAATAGTGAAAGGAAGAGAGAAAAGGGAAAAGGATGGGCATATGTTCTGATGGGGATGTACGATGACATATATGATGAGGACAGAAGTCGCCTGGAAAATGATCCCTGTAGTTATGAATTCTATGAGATGAGCAGTGCCGGTGGGGAGGATTTTTATTGGATGGTTACCGAATTTTACAAAGTTAATCGTGTGCCTGGGTTAAGGATTTGTGCCTGATGAGTGTGATAGTCTAGGGGAAGTGAATGACAACGACGATGAATCAAATGATGATGACAGTGAGCCAATTGGGTGATAGAAGAGTTTGCTTTGTCCCACCATTGTGTTGTTGTGGGTTTTTTCAGCAAACTAGATAGTTGTGTCATTTTTGTAAACATAAAGGAGAGACTACTGAGATTCTGGTGAATTACTGGATTATTACTGGAATATTACTGGAATAATACTGGTACATTACTGGAACATCACTGGAATATTGCTGCTCATGAAGCTACACCAAGAAGACATTAGATTACTGTCAGAGTTCTGATTACTGTCAAAATGACAGTAATATTACTGTGGTGACCGAGGAGTAGGAGTCACAGTAAAGTGACGTCACCTAGATCCTACCTAGATGAGGGAAAAATACTGGTTCTGGTAAGGAGTACCGGAATTCTGGTCAGTAACCAGTAACTAGTTCTGATTACTGACCCTTGGACCAGAATCTAAAAATCGGAATTTGAAACTTAGGAAGCAGATATTGCGACCGAATAATTATCTCAATGGATGATAGTCACACAAAAATGTCTTGGGCTTCTCATTGTGTGGATTATTCCATAGGCCTAATGGAAAAGCCATCTTGTGTGGCGATTGATGCCAATAGTCATATGATAGATGCGACTCAGACCAATTTCTCTTCAAATTCTCGATAAAATCAGGCAGACTTTGGCAGACTTTGGCAAGTCTGCCAAAGTTTGCCAAAGTATCAAGAAGTTAGTCCGATGAAGTCAGTTTCACTTGCGGTTACGTAGGAATTAATTTATTTATTTCTCATTCGGGTCGTGAGTGGGCTGTACTGGGGCCTCTTAAAAATAATATCTTATTCAACTACTATTCCTACGTACATTATAACAAATCGGGTTGTAAAAGTATACTCAATGGATTGCTAGATTTTTGGCAGACTTTTGCAGACTTTGGCAGACTTCAGCAGGTCTGCCAAAGTCTGCTAAAGTCTGCCAAAGTCTGCAAAAGTCTGCTGGTTTTCAGCGAGAACTAATTGAAGTAATAAATTGCAGCCATTCTGGCAATTCTGCACGAATGTAGATTAAATGCAGTTAGCGATGAGGTAAGAAAGCAAGAATGAGTACCATTCTCAACAACTGAACGTCGCCAGATTTTGAAGTTATTTAATCTTGGATACCACAGAGCGGGCAAAGAAATACATCCTTTATTTTACAAAATACATCTTGCCGGTTCTTCCAGGAAAGTGTTGTTTATGCCCAAAAGTTAGATGGGTTGCAGCCACAGCTACTATATTTTTGGTTGCTAATCATTTTTGGTAACAGTCAGAGTATATGATCACAGTAGTTTTAGACACCAATCATTGTTGCGCAGACACAGTCATCATATCTTCATACAATACCGGTTGCTAACATAAGAAATCGCTTACACGTGGAGGAATTTTGGGGGCATAGGTGTTCCCTAATTTTTTCGCACATGGTACGATACATACAATTACTAGCAGCCGCTGCAAGATGCTTCAGCAGGCGCGGGAACCTGCAGAAAAATTGTTTAGACAAGAAAGATAAAAGTGCACAGTGCTCGCTTAGCAGCTGCGGGGGCCACAAAACAGAAAAAGTGTTGTTTCCAAAAGAAACATAAACTCCACCTTAGGCACCACATCATTTTGACTGTCGCACCTCAACTATTTTTCAATCCCCCATAAATACGGAAGATCACATCCCCTCAATTCTCACCATTTTTTCCAAGTGGTGTCTCCTACTACAGGTTATATGGAATTTTCGTCACAGGGCCACCATTAGAAAGTCGAACTGCATTGCCTGTTTTTAAATTTGCCTCCACTGCGCTGCAAAGCAAGAATTAAGCAACACAAAAATGCAGACTACCATGACAAGAATCATATTTAGCAATCATCATAATAAATTCTTAGCAAAATCCATGTTTTGTGCCATGAGATACCATCACTCCTTGGCACTATCATCACAAGGTGCCACAACCCTGTAGTTGCTCATGAAACACTTCATTCTGAATGAAACACCCATTTTCATTCTAACCTTTCCACTGCAAAAATACCCGAATTTGCACCCAACGTGAAGAGATACTGCAAATGAAAAACCACAGTAACCTGCCTGCACACTGAAATGTGTGTGAGGCTTACAGTTCTGTAACTCTACTGTACACTTGTGTACTGTAGAGTTAGTGAATTATACGGTTGGGTTACTGGTCATTCCAAGCAAAAACCAACATTCGCATATATTTCTAGTTACAAAAGGAATTGGGATTCTGTAGAGGAAAACCGACTTCTGAGTAAGATATAGAATTGACATCAGGATATAGCTAAAAATGTTGGTAGCATACTGGAAGTGAATCATTGGGTTTTACGGAACTGTACAGTTGGGCTACTGAAGTGTGCGGTTGGGTTACGATTTAGTACTGTATACCCAAAGGTACAGTTTGACTACAGGAGAGTGTACAGTTGGGCTACAGCAGAGTAGGCTCAAGCTATGGTTCACACTCCTAATATTATTTTTTACTACAATAATTACACACAAGTACATTTTAATCTCTTCCAGGATCACTCCTTCATCTCCCCAAAGAATGAGCTTGACAAGCCACACCCTGCCAACTCTGAGGTCCCTACAAAAAATGCTACCAATGGCCAACCACACCAACATTAAGACTTGTTTTTTCACCACCCCAACAACACTCTATTGCACAATGAGACCAATTGAAAGTTAAGTGTATTTCAAGTAAGAAATATAACTAGAAACAAAAAGCCGCACTTAAAGGCAACGACATGGGCAGGAGGCCGGACTCAGTCTGTGGGCTGAGTTTTTGCTGTTCCCATGGAAGGACCTTAAACATTAAATTGAAAAATAGGGAAAAGCATTTGTAAAAAGGTCAAGTTAATAAAGACTCACCCTGAAAACATACCTGTCACTGCTAATTGTAGTTGGCTATGTGGTGATGCAGGGTGGGATACCAAACTCAATCTGTGGGCTAGTTTTGGCCATTTCCATGGTAGTCCCGAAAGCATGCAATTCAAATAAAATTTTCAAAATTACCTAAAATTGTTTGTAAATAAGATTGAAGAAATGAAAACTCACTTTCAAAACATACCTGCCACTGCCAATACCGTAATTACTGGTATATAAGAACGCCGGTGTGTAAGAACCACCACTGCAAAATAACCTATTTCGACGGACATTTTCCGTTTTGGTCAATTAACACACTCTGTTGACTCTAAACATTGGTCATTTAGATTCTCCTTTTCGGGAACAACACGCCCATATGTTTAGGTCCACATGGGTCCCATTATTCACTGAGTTACAGTACTATGACCGAAAACTCACCACACATCACGCTCATAACAAACACACACATCACACGGACGAGCAATGGTTGAAAGGGTACATAGTGGCTACCTCCAAGTAAATAGGGTAATTTTTTCAGATACTTTTTTTTTCATCGCGGTAGGGAGACTAACTTCATTCGTAGTATAAGAACCACATATTGTATCATTTGAAAATGACCGGACATTTTGTGCTTCTTATACACCACTAATTACTGTAGTTGTTGGCTAGATGGCAATGCTAAGAGAGATGGCAAACTCAGTCTGTGGGCTAAGTTGTGGCTGTTCCGTGGTAGACTTTTAATGGTATTCAATTGAAATTGTGTTTGAGGCATAGGTCACAATCATGGGTACCATAGAAAAGGGGAAGAAACAGAAAAACTCACTCTGAAAATATACCCACTGCTGCCAATTGTTGTTAGCTAGATGGCAATGCTGGGAAGGAGGCTAAGCTCAGTCTCTGTACCGAGTTTTGGCTTTTCCCATGCTAAGACAGCAGGCATTTAATTGAAAAAATTGATGTGTGCACAGTTAAGTATGGATAGAAAAGGTGAAGAAGCAACACGTGCACCTTCATAAAATACTCCCAGGTGCCAATTGTTGTTGGCTAGCAAGGAATGCCAGGCACAAGGACTAACTCAGTCTGTGGGCTGAGTTTTGGCGGCTCTTGGAATGGGATGACAGGGTATCAATGTAACTGAAAAAAATGAAGGCAAAGGGCAAGGGGATAGAAACAACAGTGCTCCCCACTAGAGTTGCTGCTGGTACAAGCAGGTGTGTTGTAGGTATGGTATTGTACCATACTAGTAATCTTTTGTGATGTGTGATTCTTGTGTTGGTAATTTTTGGGTGCAATCACACCTCTCATAATACTTATACACATTGATCAAGTGTAGAATATTTTACGATGTTGTAATCATGACATTAAGAATAAAGTAGGCCTAACCAGTGAGTTGTGTACTTCTGGGACAGGAATGCTTGAAATTCATGCTTAATTCCTATTTACGATTTGTTTAAAAAGTGGACTGACAATGTCAAACAAACAAATTTGTCATTATAAATGGGACCAATGAGCTGTCACAAATAAAATACAAGAAAACAACCCTAGAATCACCACCAAAACTAGACCCAACAGGTGATCTTCTTTGAGGTAACTTGTGATTCATGAAACTTCAATCATGAACTAGCAGTATGCCACACATATGTTAGGCCAATTGCTTGTCAATTTAGGATTGCGTAGCATTTGCAAAATTTACTTTTACGATTCCTTGTCTGTAAATGCATTGCATAGGATTTGCATTTTGGGTAGGAATGAGTAGAACAATTCTTTGTCCACGCCTAATTACATTTGAATAGCTTGATGACGGAGAGGTTGGTAGCATTTTTAGACAAATTTGGCACCAAAACGCATCCAACTGTCAGTCAACTTAATTGTAGTAATCCCTACATAAATTAAGATCTTATTGGGTGTCAGTGTTCTCTACCCAGTTCTCTCCCCGGTGGTGTGTATGACACAAATCCTTGGAAATCATGTTGGAAGCATCACAAACATCACAATTTCCTTAGCAATCCCATCTCTGTCAGTCACCATGAAATTTGCCTGCACTGCAAAGGAACTGCGTGGCATGAAGGGCTTGTCAGCCCAGGAGGGTTGCTGGCAGTCTCTGCAGTCACGAGTACCCTGATGGCCTTCCCGAAGGCGTCGATCGTGCTCAGCTACTCTCGCAATTGTCCGAACACGGAAAGGATGTAGCATTGCAGAATGGTAACAACGCACTGTTGTGCTTCATCTGTTTCAATACTGCTTCATCGAACCACAGCAGTAAATTGCCCACCGGTCCTTCAAGCAAACAGCCAGCTGCCCCGGAAATCATAAGCGTGGTGAAGTTGAGCCCATGGAGACACGACTTTACGTAAGGATGGCGAGTCAGATAATGATCCGCCAAACTCGAAGCAAATGACCCCACTCTTGCTGGTCCCCTAAAAAAGGGAAGAAGATGATTCTCAGATCCGTGACCTCAATGTTGATGAGCCAAAGTCACCCAGATGCCTCATCCCTTCCATTCCATCTGAAGAAGATTGTGATGCAGAGTTTTGCTCACAATTCTATGCCAACCTTGAGAAACAGTTGGCAGAATCCCGTGAAAGAGGACCTAACTTTCGCCCATTGTTCAAGATGAAGACGGAAGCCTTGGAGATAATTCAATTGCTCTCTGAGTGGCACATGCCCGGGCCAGGCAGCAAGCACAAGAGAAATACACACTCAAGGCAGCAATACAGGCTGCGCCAAAAGTATGAGCTTAGTATTGGCAAGGGTACCAAAGTCCTAGGTCACCACGACATAGGCGTGCGTGTGGCAATCGACCAAGACATGTTTGACATCATCCATGAAGCACATGTTGGAATGGGCCATGAATGTACTGCAAGGAATATTCTGGCTTGGAATCATACAGGCTGATGTTCAGCTTGTCATTGATATTTGTCCCACTTGTGTCTGTAACACAAGCTGCATTCGTCCTTCCCAAACACGGTTGAAGATGTTGTTCTCACCAACCATCAACCACAGGGCTCAAGTTGACCTAATTGATATGTCATCCTGTGAGACTGAGGACGGGTACAAGTGGATTGTTAGGTGTCGAGATCACTACTCGGGGAAGTGTGATGTTGGAGGTACGAAAGGAAAGACCACCACTGAAATATTCCCCATTGTCATTATGATCATGGTGTCCACATTGGTTCCTAGCATCCTTCAGTCAGACAATGGAGGAGAGTTCCTTGGAGAGACACTCAAAGCAGTGAACCAGTAAGCTTGTTACTTGAAATGTTAACAGCAATCACGAACAAGTGACAATCTGTTTTGATCCTCAAACGATCTTTCTTGCACCACTGTAAAGCTACTTTCCGTGGTGCCATGTCATAAAGGGATGTGCAAGACACCCACAATCTCAAGGAGGAGTCAAACCAATCAATCATCCATGCAAAGAGGCTCTGCTTGCTTGGATGATGGATAACAAGGAGAGGAATTGGGAGAAATATGGAATGCATGTAGTGAATGCCCAATTGAACAGGCGGCAATCAAGGGCTAAGGCAAACTACAGCCCCAACCAGATCTTCTATGGTAAGAGTCATGACAAACATTCTGTGTATAATGTTTTGAGAACTTCCATTGTGAAATTAGCAGAAACAGAGGCAGGGCTTGAGGCGGCCTATAACGCTGTGATCAATTCAAAGGAGCCAATTAACAATGAGGAAATTGAAAAGTACTTGAAGCGGATGCCAAGTTTTTGCAAGAGTCGAGGGAAGATGGAGCACTTGTAGACGGGGATGACGAGGGAGCACATATGGAGGACAACAAACAAAACAGTAGGGAGATTGACCGCGGAGTAAGAAATGACAGCAAAGACGGGATGGAAGGTGGAGCCTCAAATGACAGCAAAGGAGTGCCGGATGGCTTTTCCTTGCAAGCTAAGGAAAACCCCGTCACGCCTTGATCCTGCCTGCGCCTTACGAGAGATGAGTCACAGAAGGTGGGAGTACACAAGGGACACCTAATGGTACATAAAGGTAAGTCTACGAGTAGGTATTGAATTCCTTTGTGTAACCATGTCACTACTAAGGTTCTTTATCTATTCTGTGCTTAGGAAGGAGAAAGAACCCTGCTGGTATGCTATCGTCACTGGGGACGGATGGCCGGGGAAAGAGAAAATCGAAGGTCTCAAAGAGGCTTCTTGATGAAGAGAGAAAGAAACACTTTGTCGTTGAAGTGAAAATGAAGTTATTGTGAGGTGATGAAGTGTTGTTTTCGTAGCGAGTGATTTCTTGTTATTTCGCGGTGCCTCAGGTGAGTTCTGGAGGAGCAATGTCTTGTGTCGCAATACACTTTGTGGGGCTCCGGATACCATGTATCCTGGGGTAACGGGTGGACACTAAAGAATGCCTGGGAATTGGGGAGAAGAGTGTTCATGAGAACCCTTGTAGTGCACTACGTAAATGGGGACTGCCAGGGTGGGAGTACACACTTCTCCCGATGTCGGAGTTGGAAGAAGTCTGTATGACAAAATAAGAATGGGACGGGCGGTGATGTAGGGGCCAACAAAGACAGTAACAAAGATGACAATGCTGGTGGAAAAGTACCTGGAGATGCGGAAGGAAACAATAATGGTGGGACGGGCAGAGATCTAGGGGCCGACACAGGGAGTAACAAAGACGACAATGATGGAGAAAAAGGTATTTTATATTTATGGTCGATTATGGTCACTTTCGGCAAATGGTCACCAAAAAAACGGCCTATATAATATATTTTATGAACGTTTGGAGAACACAAAGAAGATTTTAAACATTTCGAGTCTTAAAATGCACCAGTATTTTGTATTAATGTCCGTATACATTAAAACGGGTTATATAAATTGAAATTGCTATATCTACAGTGTATCGAGTTTTAGGAAACTTACAATTTTTAAATGAATCGACGAAATTTGATAGTATTATTTTATCTTAATGGCTGTATATCAAAGTATGACATGTCAACATGTCTGCATATAAGCTAATGTTGGTCCGTTTCTTTTTTATTAATGTCTGTATATCATTTAATCAGACATTTCTTGACTGTTGCGTAACAACCAAACTGTAAGCGTTCAAATTCTTATATACATAAACATGGGGTATGATTATTCATATAAGTAGATGAATACAAAAAATATCATACTATACGGGTCTACACATATCAGGGAATGAAGGTTTAGATAAAAAAAATGCCCGTTTTAAATGCGCACATTTTAAATATCCGTTGGTTGCTAACTAATTTGTGCCACATCGCTAATTTTTTGTATGGTAAGGTACCACCTTAATACGATCCAATACCACACCCACGCTGCTTGCAGGCTGCTCCAGAACTGCTTTCCAACACCATGCAAATATCAGCCCGAGAATGACCGACAATGAAGACAATGAGCAAAATGATTGTTGTATCATCGGATAATGATGATATGCAATACCACCATGATCGCATCTTGAAGGGACGCCTTTTGGTAGAGTAGATCGTGAAATTTGCTTGCCGAGACTGTTTGTTTCACGCGCAGCAGCATAAATGTCTTTACATGTCAGCAGTGGTCGCACCGGAACGAATCGAACGACGCTGATCAAGATGGGCCTGAATGACTCCCAATATGGAGTTGTCACATTGGGGAAGTCGTTTTTACGCAATCGTGGCGAAACTTTATTACGCAACTGCACTGTCACGCTACTTTGTTTGTGCAAAATCGATTTGTTATATATATGACTCGGTTATGTATATGAATTGTTTATGTATGAAACGCGCATTATTTTACTAACATAACTGCAACACTCCTTCGTTTGCGAAAAATCGATATGTACATCAATATGTTATGTACATAACAATGATTGATTGAAAGAAAAGGTATGTATTTGACATTGTTATGTATATAACAGCACATGTTCATGACATTATTATGTATTTACCAACAAATCGCTTTTTCTGCCAATCTGTTTGGTGGGCCACATGTGAAATGATCCCATACAGGTATGCGTTTATGTCTTTCTTATGTGAAAGCAAGAACAGGTGAGCACCCAAACCCAAGGAAGATGGATTCAATATTTTGGGATCGCGCCAGATGCTCAACATTGGTATGGCACCAGATGTTTGTTTTTGGATTGCAGGCAGTATGATGTCAATATTCTTTGATTTGCAAAGGAAGTACTTTGCCGATATTTTTGATTGCACAGAACGTATGGTGTCAATATTTTTGATGTCACTTGGTGTCGCTTTTGGATTGCACAGGAAGTATGGTGTCGATGTTTTTGACGGCGCAGGAAGTTTGGTGTCCATGTTTTTGGATTTGCATGAAGTATTGTATTGATAGTTTGGGATCACGCATGGGAATTTCTTGTCATGTTTTTGGACAGCGCAGGCCCATGATATAAAATTGTTATCTGCATAATTTCGGGTGTCGGGCATGATGTGTGCAGCCTACAGAGGTAAGAGAAAACAGAGGAAAGTTGCACTATTTTTATCGTTATTTTTATTATTTGTTTACCAATTGTTTCTAATCATAAGAATCCTTACTTCTAGTTTTGGGATTGCGCCAGATGTTCGATTTTCGGATTGCAGGCAGTATGATGTCAATTTTTTTGATTTGCAAAGAAATTATTGTGTCAAAGTTTTTGGATTGCACGGGAAAAATGGTGTCAATATTTTTGAAGTCACTGCATCGTGGTGTCGCTATTTTTGGATTACACAAGAAGTATGGTGTCGATGTTTTTGACGGCGCAGGAAGTATGGTGTCGATATTTTTGGATTTGCATAAAGTATTGTGAGCGAGGTGGCTTGGCCCGAAATACCCTGCGATTATGATGAATGGGCTCCTCCAAAGAAGAGAAGGACTCAGGGAAAATGATAACACCCAGAGTTTTCAGAGTATTATATTTTTGGAAGGAGAGGTAAGTTTATACATTTGTTATATATATAACTTTGTGTCGTCTTGGTGAGGAATGGATAAGAGAGTGTCTCTTTTTGGCCGACCAATCAGGTTATGTTTGTGACGATGTTATATACATAACCGCATGATCGTGTGTATTTCTCAGACATTGAAGACATCTTAACAAGCAAAGGTAAGTAATTGCAGAATTGATTTATTGAGTTTTTGTGCAGGCAAAAAAGAATCAGGCCCATGAATCACCTGATTGGTGAGTACTGCCATTTCTTAATTGCAACTATTTATTTGGATATTTACGCAACTGACCCTGCCCTTCATCATACATAATTTTGCCATGGTGTTCTATGGATAACTCTTTTGTTGGCAGGGCAAACAGGTTATGTACTCGGCGTTGTTATATATATCACCGCTTGATTCAGGTTAGTGATGGTAAGATAAGGTGCAAGTGTGATGTTTTTTGAGGAAATTATCTTGTGGAGCTAACCGGCCATTTCATCTGGATGTGTCATGTTCTCGGCGTTGTTATGTTTGGATCTATGTTATATACATAACGCGCAGATTGTGATGACTATATGGTTATTTCCGCGAGGTTGGTATATATATAACCACCGTGATCAAAGTTATGGTAGGATAAGGTGCAAGTGTGATGTTTTTTTGAGGACATTATCTTGTGGAGCTAACTGGCCATTTCATCTGGATGTGTTATGTTCTCGACGGTGTTATGTTTGGATCAATGTTATATACATAACGCGCAGATGGTGATGTCTATATGGTTATGTACCGCGACGTTGTTATATATATAACCACCGTGATCAAAGTGATGGTAAGATAAGAGGCAAGTGTGATGTTTTTGAGGACATTATCTTGTGGAGCTAACTGGCCATTTCATCTGGATGTGTTATGTTCTCGACGGTGTTATGTTTGGATCAATGTTATATACATAACGCGCTTGTTGTGATGACTATATGCAAACTGCTGTGGTTTTTTGGACTCTCTGGGGATAGCGGTAGAATAATGAAATTTATTGTAACGGGAAAGTATTTTGGTGGCAATTTGTAACTTAAAAACTGGTAAATCCGGTGACCATTTGCAGAAAGTGACCATAAGTGACCACAAATATCTCAAACCGAGAAAAAGTACCTGGCGATGCGGAAGGAAACAATAATGGAGATAATGTTGGAGATGAAATGGAAGATGATCACCAACACACCCCATCTAAAGAAGACAGAGCATCAGAAGGCTACGGAGACACATCAGGATGGGGAGCAATTCAAGCTGCAGTGTTCAAGAGCACTCTAGCTCAAGCCAAGTAGGTAAACAGTAGACAAGCAAAATTCTACGAAGAACTCTTGGATGTCGGTGACATTTGCAACATTCAGCTAGAGGGCAAGATTTGAGGGGCTGAGGGACCGAAGTTTCTTCCAGTCGCATTAATGGAGGCAATGATTTCTCGAACGGGGGTGACAACGTATAAGGTGGCTACAAGGCATGGGTTTCTTGTACGTAAGCTTCAGAGACAGGAATTGCATCACGTGCCTTTGTTGACAAAAGAGTTGTTATCTATTGATGAGACGAGTACAGACTTTCAGCAAACTCCCATGACTGAACAAGTGGCTCTATCACTCTACAGTGTTGTTGGTGTAACAGGGAAATGCAGGTGCACTGATGATTGCGCATCTGCGCAAACTAAGTGCGGGTGCAAGGCAAAGGGAATCTTTTGTACTTCTAAGTGTCATGGAGGTAGAGGGTTGAAAGGAGCAAAGAAATGCACATTATGTCCTCCTCCTAACTCTTCAATTGTTTGTTTGCCCTGTGTGGAAGAGAAGTAATACAATATAACATTGATAAATCAGTACAATTTCTAAGGATTATAAATTCTGTCAATTGCAATTCCTAGAAATTACATCAGAATATATGCTTTACCATCAAATTGCCAAGGATTCTTACTCAACTCATTTGCAATTCCTATGCTTTCATATTTGCGATTCCTAGGAGTTGTAATGACAGTGACATGAATTCCTAAGTAAAATTCCTTAGGAATTGCAATTTGAAAAACCATAGGACAGAATAGTGACATCATGTCAGGAAAGTGTAACATTAAACTAATACAATTCGCAAGCAATTGCAGTGAAGTGACAAAAGAAACCGCAGTTGCAACTGCTTAGGAACTGTAATGGCAAAAACACTGGGAAAAGAGTGTGATTCCTAGGAATTGTAATGAAGATGTGATGAAATGTGATGTGCAATTCCTAAGGAATTGTAATTTCTAAGTTCTGATACTAACAAGTACTATTGCTAAGGAATTGTAACGGCAAAAACACCGGGAACACAGTGTGATTCCTAGGAATTGTAATGATGATGTGATGAAGTGTGCATTGCAATTCCTAAGGAATTCTAATGTTAAGCTCTGATACTAAGGAGTACTGTTCAACACAAAAATTGATGCCAAACGGTTAAGTCGCAGACTGTATTGATACCAATCGGACGTGTCACACTACGGAATTGATGCCAAACGAGGAGTGGTAGCAGAAATCCCGGGCAAAACCACTGTTCTTGAGGAATTGCAAAAATGAAAAATGCAAATCCTACGCAATGCATTTACGGACAAGGAATCAAAAAGTGCATTTTGCAAATGCTAAGCAATCCTAAATTGACAGGCGATTGGCCTAACACATACACTTGAAAGATTATATTATGTGTGAAATATGGAGTGATAAATGAAATTGTGGTTTAAGCAATTCATAAAAAGTCCGGTGAGCCACCTGTACCATCTTGAAACCTCCAGTTAGCCACTGGTACACTCTGACATTTTGGGAGTGTACAGAGAGATTACGGTAGATCTTTGTTTGCAGTGGAGACAGTGCCATTTCTGCTTCTGCCACCTCTGGGACACCACTCCCTTATCCTTCATCAAAGGTAAGCATCAGGGAGTTCATTTTTTTGTGTGAAAACAAGGTGAACTCATCATGTTTTCAATTTTTTTAGTACTCACCTTGATATAGTCTTCCCATCTTGACAGGTTCCAAGATGTGTAGGGGGGCATCCTGTCACACACACAAGTCAAAAGTCAATGGTAAATGGGAAAGATGACATTTCCTGCAATATGTTGAGAGAAACAATCAGCCTTGAAATAACTGTAAATGAAAATATCCATAATTTGCCCCAATACAGACAGTATTACTGACTCCCTAGTCATAGTGCATTGGTGCCCATTGTATTCATGGCAATTGCAAATAAACTTAAAATGATTTAATTTCATTAATGTGGGACGACTAATTCAAAAATCTTCATTACTCACCCTGTTTTTTCTCTTTTGGTGCCCCCCTCATCTCAAATTAGGAGTTGTGGGGTTGTTTATAGTATGCAGTGGCATTGGCGGAATTTCATTGGAGAGAGGGGGATTCTTGATGACATGGGAAGGTAGAGTTCAGACCCGAACATTGCTGCTGGAACCAATGACAGTACCATACGTAGGATCTCATCCATCCTTTATACAAACCACTTATCCTGCCAATAATAACAGCAATGGTCATTTTCATGAGGTCAAATTATTCTAGTGATATATATTTCAACAAATATTCATGCAACAATGAGCTTTACTGTAAAGGATATCATGGTCAACGCATTCCTGCCAAGCTTGAGACTGCCTGCAATGTAGAGAAGGATTAAATGAACTAAAGGCCAAAAATACAAAATGAAACATGAACAGATGCATACAAGTGGCCAATTGTACCAGATTCCAGCAATCTGATGACTTTGAGTTGCTGTGGAAGAATTCAAATGAATGTGCAAGTAGCAATTTAAGCATATAAAGAGGAAAGACCTGCCATGATTGTGGCAATGGGAATATGAATGGTAGGACAAATTAAGGCTAATTTTCCATCTGATTCAGTTTATTTTCACATTTCTTGTGCAATTTTTGCATCGACCTTGAAAAATGTTGACACATGAAGTTTGAGAAAAAATGACAAATGTGCTGGCATTTACTGATGTTGACCCCATACCAATAAACTGCAAGAATTTGGATTGATTTAAAATTATGTGGGGAACACTTTCAAATAAGGGGATTGCTTTTCTTGGGGTTACCATTATCATGTTAAGACAAAATATGTGCCAAAATAAGTTCTCTTTTGCTAAGCTCAAATTCAATATTGTTTTGTGTAGATCCTCTTTTTGCAAAACACCATATCTCCAATAGAAATCGACACCACGTGAAATGCCAGTGATGAGAAAACAAATGATTTTGACTTCCAAGAAGTGCATATTTTTAATGAAATCACATTGTCCTCAAACATCACATCACTCCCAATTCCACAATAGATGTCACCTAATAAATTGAACTCAACAAAGAAAATCATGCCAACACCTGTGAATTTCCATACAAGAGAAAAATATATTGTATGAAAACTTTGTATTGTAACATCCCACCAAACTAATCTCTTGTCTTCATTTATCGTTCCTTTTGTCTACCCTTCTTTGACAACGATTTTCGAAGTCACCAGGGACTCTGGTCGCCATTTTTTTCTGTTCTGTCTGCGTGGAAACATGCAACATTTGCCTTGTCTTGCATAATTGCTACATTCTTGAAACAATGTTTTCATGTTTTCATAAAATATTAAAAAAATATTGAATTGAATTCCACGCAAAATACATCAACTTAACTTGCTGGGTTCCATATGAAAAGAAATGCATACACTCATCACTGTGCTCCCTATATTGCAAAAGCATATCACAAAGGACCTATCTACATCATTGTGATTAGTTTCACCACAAATGGTTTCTCTCATTAGACATCTATTACTGAACAAAGTTTTCATGTATAGTTAGTGAGTTCAATGCAATATTATTTTACTGGGGTCAATTTGAAAAATATATGCTCTCTCATCACTGTGCTGCCTTTGGTCATTAACACATATCACAAGGGGCCTACCTATATCAATGGGATCATGCTGCTCACAAAAGGCTTCTCTCACAAGACAAATATTACTGAACTAATGTGAGTTTACATATATTATTACGCTGCAAATGAAAAACACTGGTAACCTTCCAGTACACTCTCAAAATGTGAATGTGTACAGGGAGGTTACCAGAAGTTTCAAGAGTGTACGGGTGAGTTACCGGTTTTTTATACATTGTGTAAGCCATAGCATAAGAGAAGGACGCTTCTCTGTGCCAGCCAGACATGCTATCTTGGAAGAACCATGTACTAGAGTCCTTGCAGTGATTACTTCCTCTCTAGCACGTCATTCTATTTTGTATTGATATTCAACTGACGTCCTAAGTGACATAACTGTTGATACTTGACCGTTGAGTTTATACTCAAAGCTCCACTCACGGCATAAGTTAGCATACACTATTGGCACCAGTTAGCATACACTATTGGTACCAGTTAGCATACATTATATGCTAGAGAGCTCACTTTCCAGACATTTCAAGTTTACGAACTCGTAATTTCCTACCGATTGGTATTTAAGATAGTTACATTTATCACGGAAAGCTTTGAAGCAAACAAATCTTCCGAGTGTTTGTATGGATCATGACTGACATTTTGCGAATCACGAGTTACAAACAGGAAGATCACCTGTTGGGTCTAGTTTTGGTGACAATTCTAAGCTTGGTTTTTGAATTGTTTTGGTGATGGCTTATTGGTCCTATTTATATTTTTGAATGGGTTGGTTTGCCACTTTTTTGAACACCCTTCATATAGGAATTAAAACATGAATGTTGAGAATTCCAGTCCCACAAGTACTTCATTCACTGGCTAGGTGTCCAAATGGGAATCAAGTAACAATTTAGATAATTCCCGTACCAGATGCATGTCTTCAGTGTCTAGGCCTACCTAGGAAGTATAAGTACTATCAGAAGTGACTGCGCCAAAAAATGTGCACACAAGAATAACACATCGTGGCTGAAGAATAACACATCAGGGCTGAAAATTGGTACCGTGTGGCTACATAATTGATACTTACTCCTTTGTATTGCCGTACCTCACTCTACCTCTCAGAGGTCTCCATAATATTGACCAGTACCACAGTATAGTGTATGATACAATACTGTACCGTACCTACAACACAGGTGCTTGAACCAGCAGCAACTGTAGGGAGGGTGTCCTCTCACTTCTCTCTCACTTCTCTCTCACTTCTCTCTCACTTCTCTCTCTCGACACACATTTTTTTCAATTACATTGATACCCTGCTATCCCATCACCAGAATGACAGAAGCTCAGCCCATAGACTGAGTTTGGCGTCCCACCCAGAACCGCCATGTAGCCAACAACAATTGGCAGCAGTGGGTGCAATATGAAGGTATGTTCTTCTAAACTTGCCCTGTTTTCAATTATTCAACTCAGCACACATCATTGTTTTTCAATTAAATATTTCCTGGCCCACCACAGGAACAACCGAAACTCGGCCCACAGACTGAGTTTGGCATCCCAACTGGAACCGTCATGTAGCCAACAACATTTGGCAGCGGAGTGTCAATTTTTAAGGTGAGTTCTTATTAGCTTGCCCTTTTCTACAGTTTTATTACTCAGCTCACATATTTTTTTCAAGTCATTTTATACGGGACTATCACAGGAATGGCTGAAACTCAGCCCACAGACTGAGTTTGCAATCCCGCCTGGCACCGCCATGTAGCCAACATCATGTGGGAGGGGCAGGTGCAAAATTAGGGTAAGTTCTTCTAAACTCACCCTGTTTTCAAACAATACACTCACAATGCATCACTTTTGTTTCAATTAAATTTTTAGAGACCTACTGGGGGAACGGCCAAAACTCAGCCCACAGACTGAGTTTGGCATCCTGCCTGGCACCGCCGTGTAGCCAACAACAAATGGCAGCAGCAGGTCAGTTTTTAAGGTGAAAGCTAATGTACTTGCCCTGTTTTCTATTAATTTACAAACAACTCATCAATATTTTTTAATGAAATATTTTCAGGCATACCGTGGGAACGGCCAAAACTCAGCCCACGGACTCAATTTGGCATCCCGCCTGGCACCCCTGCGAAGCCAACAACATTAGCAGCAGCGGGTATATTGTGTAGGTGAGTAATTATGAACTTGCCATGTTTTCTAACAATATACTCACTACACATCATTTTTTTCAATTAAATATTAACAGGACTACCACAGGAACAGCCAAAATTCAGCCCAAGACTGAGTTTGGCTTCCCGCCTGTTGCCGCCGTATAGCCAACAAAAATTGGTATCGGCAGGTATATTTTGAAGTTGAGTCATTGTGTGACCTAAGCCGTTTTGCTGTAGTTGTTACTATGTAGTAAACGGGTAGATACATGTTGTTGAAAGATTTTATTAATGAGAGTTACACTACTGAAATAGGTATTGCATGGTACACTAGGTAATCCATGCATCACCAAGCACAGGTGATCCTGTTAGAGATTGGAGGTAATTTAGGGCAGTTCCATGACTGCTCGTTTTCTCTCAACTGCCAACAGGAACTGTCCCATGAGAAGGTTTCTGAGAAAGAAATCCTCTCTTGGATATTTTGTCCAAGAAACACCTAGAATGTATATGGGTGTTTCTCAAGAAAGAAATTGTCTTTTGAATATTGTTTCTCAGAAACAATATCTTATGACTATTGTACTTCCTTTGTGTTACACAAAGGGAAGAGGACCATTGGAGGTTCCACCTGGAACCTCTTTGGGTTTACCAGTTAAGGTAGATAATTGGCCTATGTCACTCGCCCCCACGATGGGAGAATTAGCGTGGCTCGCGGAAAAGTAAAACCTCGGTGAGGAAAAAATCCGAATATGAGCCAGACTTGCAGAAAAACCGTTCTTGTTGAGGTTAAAAATGTGCAAGCTGCCTGTGACGATTTGTACCTACATATTATTTTATGTAGTATATGAAGTGTAAGTTCATGTGGAGAGGGAGATTTGTCATGGCTCATGATAAAGCTGGTTTGATTGTACTCTCCTAAGTCAAACTTATATTCTGACTTGCTTCCGCGTGTAACCCTGATTGTCTTATCGTATACTGTCTGTGATAGTCTAATTATCACTGGTATACCGACTGAATATTTGTGCGGGGTAAAATACCTTTGTTTACTAAGCATTGCTTTCCACGGACCATGTGACCATAAATTTATGAGGATAATTTTGGGTCGGTTTGGTGTTGCCTGGTGTCTCCTATTGATTTTGTCTGTGTGTACAAAAGTGGAATGCCAACAACAATTCCATCTTATGATTGCTACACTACAATTAGGCGATAGGCACTGCATAGTAGGTATGAGTGATGTGTTAGGCCAAAAGCTAGGTAACTTACAATTCCGAGGAATTGGTTTTGGCGATTTCAATTCCTGATAAATTTTGACTTTGACAAGGAATTGCAATCGCCCAGGAATACGTGGAACAATTCTTGGGAACAGCCTTTTAAATTTGAATAGTGCGATATAGCTCCACTGCAAACTAATTGTTAGTAAGCTGTTAGTAAAAACCTTTACTAACATGTGCATGTAGGTTTGATACTAGGCAGAAACCTTCTCGAAATCGGACTTGTTAGTTAATCTGTTAGATATTTGTGGCTCTTAACAAAATTCATCGATTTTTCCAATTTACTTACATACTTACTAACAGGTCCGTTTTGCTAACATTTTAACTAACAGACTAGACTATTTCGCGTGTCGATGTGTTAGGCCAAAAGCTTGACAAAGTTCCATTGCTAAGCATTAAAGTCCACTGCGAATCCTCGTCGATAAAAACTTTGGAGGATTTGTAGAATAGCCATTTTGCAATTCCTGACAACTGAGGTTTAAGTTAGGGATTTCAGCAAATTTTTCTATTTTGGCATCAATTTGAGAACAACACAAACGATCGGCATCCAACGCACAGACAAAGACAGAAGAATGGTGTCAATTTGGTGACATCACGATTCATTTTGTATAGCTGTAAGCTTCAATATAAGGTCCTAGGATTTGTATTACCTATTCGATGTCAACTTGAGTTCGATTCCTAGGAATTGCAATGAGTACCGTAACGTAAATGTAATTCTTTAGCAATCGTAATTGAGTAGCTCAGGATATCTTTGTGAATTCTCAAGCAATTGTAATGGAATATGCCATGTTCCGGATTGATATTCCTCAGCAATTGCTAAATGCTTCCATAGTTGCTAAGGAGGAATCTTCCTTGAGCAGCGTCGTGATGTTACTTGACACCACATAAAATCGAGAACACAGAAGATCTCGTGCTACGCGAGGACTTGATACATAGAACAATTCTGACAGTTGGATGCTGGTAAAAATAATACCAAATGCTACCAAAACGATTAATTCACACTATTTAAAACTAATTAGGCTGTGGACAAAGAATGGTTTCACGTATTCCTAGGGGTTTACAAATCCTCCATAAAGTTTTTATCGACGAGTTAGCAAAGTGGACTTTGCGAATGCTTAGCAATGGAACTTTGTCAAGCTTTTGGCCTAACAGATGAACTCCAATTTCCTTACTAACATATTTACTAACAAGTACTCCCCTCCGGGTAGTAGGAGTAAACACGAAAAATAACATGTTAACTCTGTCCCTACAAAACCATTTTTGAAATGTAATAATATTTCCGAACAATAATTTTGAAATTTAGGTTTACAATGGGGGGAAAACAACTATATCATTACACAACAACAAACATTTGTTTAGCTTGATGCAACGAGAGGTTCTGTGGGAGTGAGGGTTGTTTTCATGGTTGTCGTGGGGGTAGTGGGAAGATGACATGATGAGGGCAAATAATAATTTCAAATTAAATAGTTCGGCAAGAAAGAATTGAAAAACTCACCATGGGTGTAGTCAGTTGTCCTCCCTATTTTCAGGCTTTAGATTTAAGCCATGGGAGGGTGGTGTGGGTGTTTAACTCATGGAGGGGCAATGGCAGAAGATGGCAGGTCAGGGACAGTCGTTCCCAATTAAATAGTTGACAAAATAAAATAATAGACAAAACCTCACCATTGGTGTATTCAATTGCCCGGCTTCTGTCTAAAGGCTTTCAATTCAAGCAACCGGAGGGCGTGGCGTTAGGTTGTGATTGATACAAGAGGGGTGGCAGAAGAGGGCAGGTCAGCTCGGACATTAAATAAAATAATTGAAGAAGAAATTCCCATAACTCACCACTTGCACGGTCAAATGTCCTGCTCCGTTGGGGGTTCTGGATTGAAGCCGTGGGAGGGCGCCGCATGGGGCGTAGTGTCTGTAATTAGAAGAGGAGGGTCGTTGCAGAAGGCAGATCAGCGCGACAATTCAAATTAAAGAATTCACCAGAAAAAGAATCACAAAACTCACCACTTGGACGGTCAATTGTCCTGCTTCTAGGGCGTTTCTGGATTGAAACCGTGGGAGGGCTCGGCGTGGGACGTGGGGTTTGTTCTTCGTAGATGAGGGCCGTTGCAGAAGATGGCAGGACAGCACGCGATTTCCTATTAAATAATTAGCAAATTAAAAATCGCGATTCTCACCACTCATGGTCAATTGCCCTGCTTCTTTTTCTTGTCGTTGGATGGAATCCATCGGAAGAGCGCGGTGTGGGGCGTAGGGCGTGGGGTTTTGAAAGGCATGGAGGGGAGTGGCAGAAGATGAGAGAACAGGGCGTGAATTTCCAATTAAATAGTTTGGCAGACAAAACATCGCGAAACGCAACAACCAACCAACCTTTTCGCCGCATCTCAGGGCGCCTTGTTGCCAAGAGCTGGGTTGAGAAGATGCGCCAACTTTCAGCTCTAAAGTCCACCAGAATGCGGGAGATACGAGGGGAAATTGTGGGGACGATCGAAATCCCATCTTGCTGAAGGTGAAGTCAATTTTATGTGCCAACGGTAATAATGGGCGGACAACTGCATGCATGTGTGAACAGAGAGTTAGCACTATAGCTAACCATGGCAACCGCATTAGGCATGATGAAGCTGCGTTAGCCTAAAGGGTAGTATACACAGGCATGTGTAGAAACATGCAATACCGGACTTTGAGGCAGTCCATGCATCTGGACCGTGAGACTTCGGGTCTCATTGGGGTTCGAAGCCCCTGCGGTTCTTTATGCTTGGCTACCCAGATGTACTGGACTCTACTGTGCCCGGGCATAGTATGGTGTGGCTCCGCAAGGAGCACCACCATGCTATGTTCGGCTTTTCACGCTAAGGGGCTGGCTACATTACGGTCAGGGGACCGAGTGTCTTAGCTAGACATTGGCGTGGGAACACTACACCTGGAGATACTAGTAAATGTGTAGTGACAGCCCGGCATCAGTAGCAGCCTGCCGCGGTTGGTAGGCGCCGATGATCCACAGTGCATGGGTGGTCAGGAAGCGTGGTAGAGTCTGTAGCGATGCCCAGCGCTACAATCTCTCTGCGAGCGACCTGTTTGGGCAGGCGCTGGTCTGAGGCATAGTGAATGCGAAGACCCAAAGTGTGGCTACAATGTGGTCTGTATTGGTAAACTTCACACTGTTATCCAACAACACAATTTACCAAAAGTACATTGCATTTTCTAAGTCTTAAACTAAGCCTGTCCTATCATTTAAAAGTTGAGATGTAAGATAGAAGCCATTGGTGGACTGGAATTTGAAGAGAAAAACTATGGGACTCTTATCGTGACATTGAAAAATCAAATATAGAGATAATTTCCCATGCCCATCTTAGAAATTAACCCAATCTTAAGAAATCAATATCAAGCTAAGACTTTCCATGTCCAGAACATGTTCATCCATGTCTCGTTAAAAAAATCATGACTCATGGAAGTAGAAAACACCTGCTCTTTTTTGAACTTTGGTTATAATATGGTGTCCCATGAACACTGGACCCATGACCATAAATATGTTTTACAAACAAAATTTTCGTGTCCAAAGTTCCATCAGCACACCTGCCCTTCACTAGTCATGAACACAGGTAAAGTATGATGTCTACATTTTTCATGAGATATCATGCTGTGACTGTGTAAACGAATCATATTTAAAAAAGGAGGCATTGTTGCTGATACTATTGCTGTTATTCTTGAAAACACAGATATGTTCTTTATTGTATGTATACCTGCTTGGGTTCAAATTTGTCTTACAAATGAGAGTGAAATGTAGAAGTTTTGAATTTGAATCATGAACAACAATTTTCCGGAAAAATCTTTCTCTCAGAGAATGTGTAACATGAAAAGGTTGTGAATGGTGAGTTTCCTGTTTTGTTATTATCCTTAGAGCGTTGGTTAAAACATCCCGCATTGACCAATTAGGAGGTCATTTTCACAAAAGGAGGAAAGAAATCAGCTAGGATCACATTTATCGAGCTAAAATTGAGAATTCCAGTGGTGTTCTGAACAATAAGATGGGAAAAGGCAAGGGGACTAATATAATATAAATATAAATCTTCGTTATTTGTTTCATAATTTCATTTAGTGCTAATTTATTCTTCTTTCCTTTCCTTTCCTTTCCATCCTTTCCTGGTCTTGTTGCTAGAGCACTTTGGGTTCGACGCTGTTTACATGCAACAGGATTTCATTAGTGTTGTTTCTGAATCCTGCTACAAGGTCGTATACAGTGTGCTCTAGATTCATAAAGATGGCTTTGCGGACTGAATTGTTGACAAAACTGTCATGTTTGGGCTAAAGTTGTAATGTTTTTATTGATTAGCACATGATTAGACTATTAATATTGCACCTTTGAGCTTCTCAGTGAAATTTAGACTATTACATATTGCACCTTTGACTCACAGTTCACTCTGCCTTTAGCCAAATGCCAACCAATACAGGAAGTCCTACTATGAGATTGTTGTTTAACGTCACACCAGAGGTTCTACCGAGATTTCTGGCATTCCATGCATTGTGGCTGAATGCATCTACATGCTTGGCAGTTCATGGACTGATGCTTGGCTAGTAGCTTGATTAAGATGAGTCAAACTAAGCCCAATACCACATTGTAGCAAAGTCAGTAAGGAGCTAGTAAGCCTTTTGCTATTTGACTATTAAGGTAAATTACTTACAATAACATATCATTGAATAACTGCCATGGCAGCAATTAAAAATTAAAAATCAATGTGGTCTAGCTGGACATTTTAATTATTTGATTCGATGTGGAAATTTTAAGTCTAGTAATCAACTGGTCAGATCACATCTAAATGACCAGTCATTGATCTGCCATATACTCATATTTCTATGTCTTGCTCTGACTAACCTGTGTTAAATATATAGGGACAGCCAGCACTATACTGTCCTTTTAATGACCAGTCTTGACATAATTGGTTATTTAGCGATAAGCCAAGTGTACTACTAGATCAAAAAATTTCATGAATTATCATGAATCTGCTGGCTGTGGAAGCTTATAATTCATCACAAAATGATAGATGTGATGCAAAACACCCAGCATGCCCATTATGAAATCATCCTTTCATATTGAATGTAAGTTGGTGCCCTTGGTCATATATATGACTTATGGTGACCTGATAATGAAACCCAAATGTTTTTCTCTTCAGATGTAGCATTGTAACAATTATGAGCTCAGACAATGATGTCACATAAATAAAAAAAAACAGAGCTGGAAGCTGCATTCATAGAAATAGACAAATGGATTTAACTCTGAAAACTAAGTTATCTTGTCATTCCTTTCTACTCATGTCACTCATCATTCAACCTGCATTTGTTACACCTTGATCAAGAGAGATAAGTGTACGGGCGTGGATGCAGTCATGAGGAAGTCCACAGTCCACCGTGACCATTCGTCAAACTTCCCCCAACATTGAGTGGTACAATGTAAGAACAAGCTGAAATGCATTTGTTTCACACAACTATCTTAGTAGGGGAGTTTATGGTGACCATTGGACTTTGACCAACACCTCTTTTAAAGACCAACAGATCCTTCCTAATGCATCAACATGATCACTTGTTGAAAAAGACCGTTCTTCTTGAACTTGATCTTGATCTGTATGTTTCATTTGCACCAGCCAAGTCATTGACATTCGGACCTAGGTCAAGATCCATTTATGCTGATCACACTCTTCAATTTAGAAATAAACCCCTTCTTGGCAATATTGATTCTCTCTAGAGGACAAACTCAAACGTGACGTTTCACCTTTAAAAGTGAGAAAGACTGAGGTAAAAGAATATTAAATACTGTTTTCGTAGGTAAACGTGATACAACTTTGTTGGTGTTGGTAAATTGTGAGCTTATTCTTTATTGGTTACAATTAGCAAATGAGGATGGAAGGGCAATGCAATCCCTTTCATCCTAAAACAAAACAAATGGATTTTGTGTAGGTTCTCCACAATCCTGGCATGTTTATACCCTTCTAGTGATGGTGTTCTCGACCTTTCTCGACAGGGGTGTTCTCCTGTCGCTTAGATCCAAAGATATGGATCTTTGGCCTTGTCAGGACCTTTCCTCACTTGGGAGGTTAGGATGAGTCCTTACTTGGGAGTTTTATATTTGGTACCCAAGGGTAACTAAATAAGGTAGGTACTTGGCCCATGTCACTTGCCCCCATGAATGGAGGATCAGGTAACTGGGAGAGGGAAAAAACCTATATGAGGGAAAAAATTATCCATGTCTCTTTAGTGTAACAAACTAAAAAGTCTGTGACTGTGTGGTAAAGCATAAGTGTTGATACAGGAGAGGGAGATGAGACATAAAAATATCATTTTTAGTACTGTTAAGTCTGTTTGTTAAAAAAAAGGTGTGACTCTTCTGATATTTAATCGTTCCAATTTTGTTCCACGTTGAACCCTGATTGTCCCATTTGTATGAATTGTTGTGATAGTCCAAGGATCACTTTTGTACCGGCTTTCTGATTTGGGGAGGATACCATTTTTTCTGAGAAGTACTTGATCACCAACTTTGTAATCCCAATCACAGCGCTAGCAATTTTCCCACTTTGTGTTGAGGTATGTTTGGTGCTGCCTATGTTCTCCAATTTTTTTCCAGTCAGCAAGGAAGGGAACGTTGGACACCATGTCCCTGCCAAAAATTGCTGCTCCTGGGGAGGCTTTTAGTATTGTGTGATAAGTTGAGCGAATGGCTCATGCGGCGTTTGTTAGGAATGCATCGATGTCACTGGCAACTACTGTATTGGCCATGTCTAGTTCAGTAGTGCGGAGCATTGCAGTAATTACTTGATGCACCTGCTCCAGTATTGCATTTGCTTGTGGGTTCTTGACACTGGTTGGCTTAGCTTGATCCCACATGATTCACAAAGGGCTTTGAAGTGAAGTTTGAATTCGCTTCTCTTGTCATAAATAATGTATTGACAACATGGATAACGGCTAAACCAGATCTTATTAACCAAGTCACTTATCATTGCAGATAATTTGTCAAAGTATGGTAACTTAGTGGTGTTATGAGTCTTGATGCCCTTTTGCCCCTTTGTATCCATGGGAGTAACCACATATGTGTTTACCGGCAGTTCTACTATTTCAAACCAACTAGAAGCTGGATCTATCGTAGTATGACACATAAAGTCAATTTCTGTGCCATCTTTACCTTTGAGAGTGTTTGGATCAATAAGGTCAACACACAATGCTTCCCAAGGGTTTGTGATGACAATTTTTTTAGGGAGTTTTCCATACTTGTGCTTGTGTCATTTGTTGACTTGACATATGCAACAGTTTTTGACATGTGATCGGATGGTACGTCTCATACCTTTCCAATACATTGCAGTGTGTAACGTCTCCTCAAGACGTGTGTGTCCAGGATGCTGCAAATAGTGGTGATACCAACTAACTGCTTGATTTTGAAGGGCTTTGAGGATGACCACCTTGCCATTCTTACAAAATAATTGTGTGTCCTCTACTAACTGAGTGGAATACTTATCATGTTTACTAATATTCTTCAAAGTTGCATCTTTTATCTGAGCTTGTGCAATTTCCTTTACTGTTAATGGATAAATTACATCTTCGTTGCTGTGATTGGCGAACACCATATTGATATTTTCCTGGTGATCATGAGTGCTTTCTGCACTTGATATGTTGCTCGGTCATGGAACTGTCACTAGTCATTTTGTGAACGTCATCCAATTTGAGCGTTTGTGTTCTTGGATTGGACCTGAGTCTAACCTAGAGATGGCATCAGCAGATGACAGTATTATGGATGCCTTTGATGTGCACCATACTCTTCAAGTAATAATCTCCACCAATAGACACGGGCTGAGGTTAGTCCACAGGCATCTTGGATTAAGTTTTTATGGTCTGTGTAGAACTAGATTGTTTGTCCCCACAGCATGCATTTGGGGGGTTTGGGACTTTTTTTGAGAAAAAAAATTTTTTAAAAGCAAGAGGCCGATTACCTTGAGTAATCACTGAGCCAAGTTGTTTAGACGAAGCATCAGTGTATATTTCAAATTTGTTTGAAAAATCAGGGTAGGCTAAAACTACATCCTTTGCGATGGTAGTTTTTACGCTGTCAAATTCTATTTGATGTACCTCATCCCAATACCAAGGTCTCTTTTTGGTTTTCTTGGCTTTGGTGACTTTGGTATGGTCACACTCTCCTACTACTGAGGTGAGTGGGGCAGTTTCACAACGTCTTTCACCAAATACCTCTTGCCCATAAGATTTCTATAGTACTGGACTTTGCCTAGGATTTGGGGTTTTGTTTGGCTGTGGCTTTATGCCTGTTCTGGTTAGGATATATCCTAAGTACTCTGTTTCAATAGCGCAGAATTTCTATTTTGGGGCGTTGACTCTGAAGCCCACTTCTTGCAATTGGGATAGTACCAACCTTAGATGTTCTCAGTGGTCATCCAGGCTTGCCCTGGTGATGCATAGCAAATCATCCAGAGAAGTCCTAAGGAACTCTAAGGCTACCATGAGCTCTGACATTTTTGCCTGAAAGATGTCGAGAGAACCTGCAATCCCCATTGGTAATCTGAGATAGGAATACTTTCCCCATGGGAAAATGATGGTGCAGATTTTGGATGCATCAGAATCCAATCTTATGGTATAATAACCCATCTTTAAGTCAAGGGCTGTGGCAAAAGTAAATCCTTCTAACTCTTGCAAAACTGTACTGATTTTTGGTAATGGAAACGGTTTCCCAACTAGATGTGTATTGACCTCCCAAAAATCAGATACAAAACGTACAGTTTTATCTTTTTTAGTATTATGAATGTGTGTGACGCCCATTCTGATGCAGGCTGAAACTCTAATACCCCCAGTTCACAGAGCCTATTTAATTCTTTGATTATGGTCTCTTTGTGTAATCTTACATCTGGGAATCGTCGGCCATGATATGGCTTAGAGCCTTCCTTTAGACAATTGATGTCTCTCACTGGCAAAATGATTTCATCAATTGTAGTTTCTTTTGTTCAAAAATCTAGAACAATTCCTAACTCTTTCATTGTATTACAACCAAGAATGAGGTCATGCATCGGCTTAGTCATTTTTTTCTTATCATACTCTACAATGTCTGGTGTTACCAGATACTCCTTGCTGCTTGAGTAATCACAACAATTATGTTGACTTCACTCCTTCCTTTGGTGAGGAAACTCCCACTTGATGTGTGCCAAGAAATTGGCACCTGTCTCCCGAACACTCTGGTGAGCTTTGCTCCCCGTAATTCGTCAAGGGTGGCTGTGATGACTGACATTTTGGTGATGTTGTTATAAAGAAGCTAGCTGACTGCTAATCATAGCGCAACATGGTTTACGATAATCAGGTCAGCTAGTTTTATGGCTATCTGTATTTGTTAGTAAAATAGTGTTGGCGATATGTGTGGTCCTTTGGTATATGGTGCCAACGGGCTCTAAGCAACTTTCGTGCTTCATGTGCTCAAGGTATCTTTTGGGAGTTGCCTGTGACGTTTGTCAGTAGCATACTTCTAGCAAGGGGAAATGCATGGATGTTCCTTTTTCGTAGAACATCCACTATCTAGAATGATCTTAAGGACTTTGTTACTTGGGCAACTTTTTCCAGAGTGTTCGTGTCTCTGTTGAGATTGATTTTCAGTTGCTTAATGGTACCTTGCTTTGGCAATACAGCAGTGAGTCTTCCTTCTATTTTACTTGTGGAGGAAGTAGTTGCACTATTGAGAAAGGCTCTGACATTTCGGAGTCCGACAGCTTGTCAATTATCTCACTCTGTGTATCGCTTTCCAATTTTGTTGCAAGATTTTTTTGATCTTGCTTTAGCATGGTACCATAGACAATTCGATTATTTATTAAGACTTTTTAGGTCTTGTGTGCTTTGCATACTTACATCATTATTCAATTTAATTTTTGTATTAGCACGATTGGTAGTTTTACACGGACTGAGGTGAGTATGACTTTCTTGTTTATTACTCTTAGGTTTCTTTTAACACATATTAGATTCCCCAATACTACCGTACCCAACTCGTCAGGATGAGCTGGAGTCATTGCTGTCACTTTCGTGATGGTGCTTGTGTTTCTTCTGTGCACACTTTATTCGACTGCTCATGCTTACTTAGCTAACGACGGGTCTGCTATCAGAACAGAGTGGAGGGAAAAACATTTTCTGGCTTTTCACTTGAGAAGGTCTCGGAAATGGCTATCTATAGATAGTGACCGCCGTTAGAGGTAAAAAAATATTAAATACTGTTTTGTAGGGAAACGAGATACAACTTTGTTGGCGTTGGTAAATTGGGAGCTTATTGTTTATTGATTACAATGAACAAATGAGGATGGAAGGGCAATGCAATCCCTTTCATACTAAAATGAAACAATTGGATTTTGTGTAGGTTTCTACACCATCCTGGTATGTTTATACCCTTTTCTTGAGGGTGTTCTCTCCAGGGGTGTTCTCCTGTCGCTTAGATCCAAAGATATGGATCTTTGTCCTTGTCAGGATCCTTCCTCACTTGGGAGGTTAGGATGAGTCCTTACTTGGGAGTTTTATATTTGGCACTTAAGGGTATACTAAATAAGGTAGGTACTTGGCCTATGTCACTACGTGGGGTAGTTCAGAGGGGTACCATTACGGTCTAGTAATGTCCTTAGCTGGCTACAAATAGGGCAATACATCATGGGGGGGGGGGGGGGGGCCGGTGGGGGGACCCGGGGGGGGGGGGGGGGGGGGGGGGGTTTTTTTTGGTTGGTGGGAGGGAAAGGTGGTTTGGAGGAGGGAAAGGGGACTGGAAAAAAAAGGGAGTAACAAAATCCCCAAAAGTGAGACTATATGTTAGGCCAAAAGCTAGGTAACTTACAATTCCCGAGGAATTGCACACAACTTTTTTTGGCGATTTCAATTCCTGATAAATTTTAACTTTGACAAGGAATTGCAATCGGCCAGGAATACGATAGAACAATTCTTGGGGAACAGCCTTTTTAAATTTGAATAGTGCGATATAGCTCATGTTGCTGTCAGTTTAGTCATCTTCTGGCATCAAAATTAGTTCAACGATTGGTTGTACTAATTCCTGCAACATAGAATCTTTTGGTGGTAATATTTTGCAGATGTGTAACTTTCTAAATGCAATTCTTAAGGAATTGTTCGATGCATCATGGACATCATAACTGACATAATTTTAGTTCTGTGTGAAAATTGCAATCTTCCCCATCAAAACATGAAGTTCGACTGTGCTGCCAAAGAGCTCTGCGGTATGAAGGGTGTTCCCATTGAAGCGGGAAGGCATAAGTGTATGAATTGTGCTGCTCCCATGCATGGTGGCCTCTGCGGACACGAAGTTTCCTGATGGCCTGCCAGCCGGAGTTGATCGCGTTCTGCTGCTGTCTCGACTCCGCAACAGGGACGGACGTTGCGAATCAGAATCGTAACGACAGCATCCTCTGCTTCATCTGCTTTAATGCAGGTACGACTGTCCACGCAAGTAAATCTCCTGCAGAAGTCGACACTGCGAACTCTGATGACATCCGTTCTGACGAGTCACGCCCCACTGTTGAGAAGGCCTGCGGTGCAGACACTCCCACACCTCGTAACATGGATGACGACTTTGGGGTACATCGACCTTGACGTCCAGCTCCCAGACATCAACGTACCACCCAATGTTCCACCCAATAGGCGTTCTGGGATTGTCATCCCAACCCTTCCAACTATGGGAGACACTGAGTCTGAAGGAATGGATGTTGGTGACGCTGACTCCCCAGAGCGTGCAGAAGAAGATGAAGAGTTTTGCAGGCAATTCTACTCAAACCTGGAAAAGAGATTAAGTGAATCAAGACAGCGCACACCACTCTTCCGCCCCTTATTCAAGACGAAGGAAGAGGCCTTGCATATCATCAAGGTGCTCTCAGAGTGGAGAGAGGTGTTTAGTGGCAAGAGAAAAAGGGTCCACCACAGTAGAGAGGAGTACCGGTTCAGGGCCAAGTATGAAGTACTCCCTGGCACCGGAACTAATGTTCTCCGGCAGCGCAAAACTGGACTTCGAGTTGCCATATACGAAGACTTGTTTGATGTGATTCGTGATACCCATGTTGGGATGGGTCACGCTAGAACTGCAAGAAACGTACTGTCCGAACTGAAGAACTCATGGTTCGGAATTACGGCAGCGGATGTCCAATTGGTGATCGACCTTTGCCCAACTTGTGTGGGCAACACAAGTAGGATTCGAGCTTCGCAAACCCCTCTCAAGTTTATGTACTCACCGACAATTGGTCACCGCGCCCAGGTAGACCTAATCGACATGTCTTCCGCTGAGACAGAAGATGGCTACAAATGGATTGTTCGCTACCGTGACCACCATTCCGGGAAATGCGATGTTGGAGCAACACGAGAAAAGACGGCGGCAGAGGTCGCTCCAGTCATCATAAGAATCATGGCCTCGACTCTTGTTCCCAGCATTTTGCAATCTGACAGTGGTGGCGAGTTTCTAGGTGAAACTGTTCGTGTTGTTAATCGGTACGCCTTGTTTGTCGTGTCTTATCACTGCATTCCTTTTCTAACTACTTCTCCATTCATTTCCTGTAGCTACTTCCCATGGTGCCACGTGATCAAGGGCAGAGCAAGGCATCCACAGTCACAAGGTGGTGTGGAACGGAGTAACCGTCCTTTTAAGGAAGCCCTTCTTGCGTGGATCATGGATAACAAAGACCGAAATTGGGCACGATACGGGATGCATGTTGTCAACGCCCAGATGAATAGAAGACCGTCAAGAGTGAAAGCTGGCTACAGCCCTAATCAAATATTCTACGGTAAGAAGCATGATAAAGATTCGGTTTATAATGTACTTGGACCCCGTCTTGTGAAATACGCAGAAACAGAAGCTGGACTCGAAGCTGCCTACATGAGGGTGTGTAATTCGGATGATGTCATCAATGATGAAGAGATTGAGGCAATCATCAGGGAAGCCGATGCCAAATTCCTCCAAGAATTGAGGGAGGATGGTGTCCTGGATGAGGATGACAATGACAATGACGACAGTGCGGAGAACAATAATACGGAGGGGGTAGATGAGGGTGTAGATGATACGGAGAATCTGACGGATATGACAAAGAATCATTCTACTGCCGACAATATGGCAGAAGGTAATGACACTGATGGTCCAGTTCTTAATGAAGGTGTTACAGGAGTATCAGAGGGTGTTGGAAATGTGGTCAATGATGAAGACGGTATGGGAAAATCAGAGGGTGTTCCAAATGAGGGCGATGATGTTGGCATTGGCAAAGATACTGGAACGGACGCAACAGGGTCAAACGTTACACCAACAAAAGAAAAGGAACCTGAGGATATTGATGTTGGCATTGGCAAAGATACTGGAATGGACGCAACAGGGCCAAACGTTACACCAACAAAAGAAAAGGAAACCGGGGAGATAGCATATGGTGATACTCCAGGCAGGGGAGCAATTAGAGCTGCCGTGTTCAAGAGCTCTGTGGCACAAGCAAAGCAAGTAAATAATCGACGCGCAAAAAACTCAACAAAGAAGCTTTGGAGGTTGGAGACATTTGTAATGTGGAGATGGAGGGCAAGATTCGTGGTGCAGAAGGTCCGAGTACCTTCCAGTTGTAGTAATGGAGGTGGCGACCACCAATAAGGGTCACCACATGTACAGGGTGGCGACAAAGCATGGCTACCTATTCAGGAAGTTCCAACGACAAGATCTGCACTTTATGCCATTACTGACGAAGGAGTTGTTGGGAATTGACAAGAATTCTGATGAGTTTCGTGAGACTGCAATGACAGAGCAGGTTGCACTCTCGTTGTACAGTGTCATCGGGATCACAGGGAAATGCAAGTGCAAGGGAGATTGCGGTTCACCAGGAAGTAAGTGCAGCTGCAAGAGTAAGGGCATCTTTTGCACATCTAAGTGCCATGGAGGGCGAGGTACAAAGGGATCAAAGAAGTGTTCGTTGTATCCTAAGGCTTCTCCAGTTGTTTGTTTGCCCTGTGCTGATCAGAAGTGAAGTGGTGCAGTTACTTAGTTAAGATATTTGAATTAAGTGTTATTATTTGATATTTGTTATTACAAATGCTAAGCAATAGCAATGAATAGGAGGAATTGTAATGATTGATGAGTTATGGGTTGCAATTCCCTAACAATTGATATACTCTATTCTTGAGAATTGAACTGACTGAATTGATAAAATGAGATTAACAATTCCTGGGTAATTGAAAACGCATTGGTTTTCGAGTGCAATTCCCAGGGAATTGTGTTCAATACATGAACATTCCTGGATTACAATTCCTAGGAATTGTATACAAGTTGTACTCTGACATTTAATGCAATTCCTTAAGAATTGCAATATTGCAATATTCCGTCCATGATTACAATTCCTTAAGAATTGTAACAACCACTCAGTAGTAAACATAGGGTATGAGAAGCCCCTTGATACAGTATGAGAAGCCCCTTCTCGAATGATGCTGATCGTGGTATTTTAATGCCAATCGATCACATCATCATTCGAATTGATGCCAAACTACTATCCTTCACAGGAATCCCGGGCTAAACAATGGTTACCGAGGAATTGCAAAGTTGAAAAGTGCAATTACTTGTCAAAGTCAAAATTTATCAGGAATTGCAATCGCGATCGCCAAATATTTTGCAATTATTAGCAATTGAAAGTTACCTAGCTTTTGGCCTAACAAAAGACAAGGACGGTCCCGCCCGTCCTGGGGGGGTGGCGCAGGCGGGAGCGCGCGCGCGCGGGCGCGGGGGCGGGGGGGGGGGGGGGGGGTTGAAAAGGGGGGGTGGGGGGCATAGGGGTGGGGTGGGCCTGGCCCCGGAGGAAAAAAAAGGGCGGGGGAGGAGGGGGTTTTAGGGGGGCAAAAAAAGGGGGGGGGGGGAAAAAAGGGGGGTGGGTGGGGGGGTCCAAAAGGGGGGGGGGCAAACCGGCACTTTCTGGTGTCTGCCACAGGAGATATGGCAGATCCTGCATGGTGGGTGCAATGAACCAGGGGGAGGAGGTGGGGGGGGGGGGGGGCACGGAAAAGGGTCCATGTTGGCCGCGTCCAGTGTAATCACAAATTCCTTGTCAAGTAGGTGGGGGGAGGAAGACACCAGGGTGAGCACGACTGGTGTGCATATGAAGGTCCTTGGCAGTTGTCCGGTGTGGCCGTTGGTGTTCCACAAGCCGGTGACTGCGTATGACCGCCGTGCATATTGGAGGAAGCAGATGGATCAGATAGACTTCTTGCCCACTCAGGTTGAGCCATGCTCTGGGGGGGCGAGTTGTTGGATGCAGTGATGCACAATTGCGCAGTTGATTGGGAAGACCATCGTGTCCCGCGGTGTGATGCCAACAGCATGCTGTTGGCGCTGGGGCTGCTTCACATGCGAGTGAAGTGTGTGATCCCGGACGAGTTGGGGGGTGATTACGAGCCTGAGGTAAGTGGGACGTGTGTGATCCTGTGACAAGGGTGTTTTGTCTGACCATGTTGTTGTTGTTGTGGTTTCCAGATGCTGCGGTGGGGCATCAACGAGACGCTGGCGGAGTTGTTTGTGAGGCCCTGGTCAGCTTGTTGTTTCGAGGGGAATCTGCATGGCAGGTTTTGGGTGACCATTGCAGGGACTGAGTACGGGCCGACGGAGATGCCGGCATCCATCTGGTTGTATGGCGGGCGGTACACTATCATATTCCCGCCCGGTGAGTGACGTGATCAAGTTGGGGGGTGATCTGAGTTGATCCAAGCTGCTAACGTTTGTGTGTGTGTGTGCAGGGATCAACTACCTGTATCGTAAGACCAGGAACAACTTGTTGGAAGTGGAGTTCTGCAGGGGGATTCGGACCTGATGGAAGAGGAGTACAGGAAGAACCGTTAGCAGCCCAGTCAGTTGCGCCAAGCAACACGCGGGCGTGTGTTCCGGCCCTGCACAACCGGGACAGGGTACTGGCATTAGGCGATGGTGGGAGGAGTGCCGGGCGAGTTGGGCTGATGTTGGTGTGGTTGACTGTTGCGGAGGGTTGTCAAGGGCGATGCAATAATATCCGTATAAGTTATGATGAGTTGCTCAGTAATTGCCACGAATTAGTTTATTATTTGTATGGATAAGGTAATGTAGTTGTTAGCGTGTTCGCGAGTTGCAGTGCTGCATCTACCGACATCAGGGGATGCAGCGAGGTGGGGGCTCAGGGTGCATTGGTTCCAAAGAAAAGTTCGTGCAGTTCGAGTGCCGTGCGAGACCTGGGGTGGGAGGGTCAAGACTGAGAATGATTGCCTTGGTGTACTGAGTGACCGTGTAGAATGTGTTGCACAGATACATCAGGAAGGTTTCGCTGCACTGACAGAGGTGGTTCTTGATGTAAGAATCAGAAAACCTGGTGCAGTGTACGAGGTTAGTGGCGGTGATGTGGAGGGAGCGGCAGGACCACGCAAGAAGACCCTTGTGGCCGGCCGGAATGTTGAAGACCTTGTGTGTGACGTGCCTGAGGAATGTGGTTACCTGGTAAGCCGTGATCTGTCAATGCTGGACGGTCGCGGGGTCGCAGTAGACCACGGCGGGGTGGTCACTTGGCATCCAATTGGAATCGGTACGCCAGCGGTACGTGAGAGTTTGGCCATTGTCATATTGTTCTTCTGCTTGCGGAAGCAGAATGAGGTGAATGCGATGTCCCCATCGAGTGATGTTGAGAGGTCATGAATGCGACACCCTGATTTGGTGGCGAAGCTGAAGTCACTGGCAATGACGGACAGCGCTCTCAGGCTATTGCCCCAATTGGGGTAGTTGATTGCTGCAAAGGAGGCATGATGGTCGGAACACCACTCAGATTTTTGGAACCCCGTGTAGCAACCTAGGGCGATCCAATCAACCATGGCGCGGACTAGCGAGTCGTCGGAGGAGTGTGTTGCTAGTTTTCTGATGTAGTTAAACTTACTATTGAAGATCATCTCTTTACGTTTGGGTACTGTTTTGTACTTTTTAACAGCATCAGCCATTATTTTAAAGTAATGTATGTCAGCTATGTTGGGGTTTGGCATCCTGCAGTCCATGTGGAGGGATAGCACTTGCTTGATATAGCCTTGGAGAGTCGCGTGGCAAAACCTCATGTTCGTGAAGGTTTGTCCGTGGATCAGGGGTACCATGTAGCATGCAATGATCCAAATGCAGCCTTGGAGGGGTAACTCCAGTGTGCAGGGGTCCGTGAGGCCTACGTTGCGGCACCAGGAGAGGAGGTGAATCTTCTGGGATCGGTGAGTAGCCGCTCGCTTACTGTGAGATGATCCATGCAGGCGGTATGCAATAGGATGTCCACAAGCGATGAGATGAGGGTGGTATTTGGGAGGAAGTGCCAGCAGCCATTCAAGCTGGGGCCCTGTGTGAGGAGGAGAGGAAACTCATGAGCGAGTGCACGTTCAGACAGGATACAAGAGATGCCATCGGCAATGACATTTGATTTTGTGTCAACGTGGCCAAAGCGGTAGCCTGCACCCTGGTCAAGGAGGAGGGTGGCCTGGAGACGAGTGAGTTTGCGGCCAGTGAAGTACAGCCTTTGGCAAGCCACCATTCTCCTGCGGTGTTGTTGCACTCAAGGAGGTAGATGGGGTGTGAATCGCGGCATGCAGCGCGGGTCTCGGTGCTGTGGAGGTTGCGACCCAGCATTGTTATGAGCTGTGCGGCATACTGGAGCAAATTAATGCTGATGAGCCTGGGATCATTATGGCATGGGATGTGACAGATGTGCGGGCTTGCACCATGTGGGCCACTCGAGGTACCGCTAAAACTCGGCGGCTGGGCAGTATCTGCCCGCTGTGGCAAGGCTGGAGTCGCTGAGCGCAACCCCGAAGGGCACCCGAGGGGTGAGGTATGTGATTGGGCAGGATTTGGGAGTCTGTGGAGAGGATAGCACCCACTCAATGATTGTGATGAAGGAGGGTGCAGCCATGGAAAGAGTGGGCAGCAGTGCCAGTGTGAAAAGAGCACTGTGTGGCACCGTCAAAGAAGGCGGCACATCGCAGAACCAATAACTGGTGCGGACGAGGTTAGGGGGGAGCATCAATGTTCCTGAGGAGGTATTTCAGCCATGGGGCGCCAAATGCAATGTGGTGGAGCTTCCCTGTGAGTTCCTGGGCTTCTCGGGTCCGGAAGGAGTGCCAGTGGGGGCCCCAGGTTGTGCTGAGGAGATTGACAGTCGCAAAGATGAAGGCCTGGGGCATGCCAAGGGTTAAGCGGTGGAGATCACGGATGAGGCCTAGGACTCAGGAGCTTGTCCCAGGAGATGGGGTCTGTGTTGGAATCACCAAGCAGGACAAAGACAGCTTCGATCCCAGCGGCTATTGCCTGTTCAAAGCGGCATGTGTCGGCATGCTGTGGGGTGATGAAAGTGGGGTACAAACCACCAGAGCCAGTGAGGGAAATGAAATACATAGTTGTTGTGCTCTTCTTCATTCATGGTTGTCATGACTTGGCCAATCTTAGCCTTGATGGATGGGTGGTTGCCCCCTCTCCAGTATAGGAGCGCGTTATTGCATGTGGTGGTGGCATTGAAGTGGTTCAGGCATCGAACTGTCATGACGCGAGAGTAGTGCTCCACAAGGAAATTGGAGATGCCGCGGGCGCGGAGCGATGCGACAATTGTCAGGATGTCATGATACCTGCCGGTGCAGTTGCTCCCCAGGAACCACATGTGTGAGCAACGCTTAGGTTGTAATGGAGGAGGCATGCAAGGAAGGCTACACCTTATTGTTGCTGAGGGCTTCCTGTCTGGCCCAGTTGAGGTTGTATTTGGCAAGCCAGAGAAAGCTGTGCCAGCAAGTGAGCACATGCGCATAGTAGGTGCAAAAGAAGTGGATGGCACATGTGGACGGCCAGGATGTCCCCTTGTTCGAAGAACCATGACTTGAGGATGAAGACGTAAGCGGTCTCAAAGCACGCTTGTTGGTGGAAGGAGTGGTTTATGCTGGTGCGCCTCCAATGATCCCCTGAGTAACTCACGCAGGGAGGTTGGTATTCCCTGTGTTGTGTGTGGTGAGTCATTGGCGCGGGTGTCATTGCCGAAAGCAAAGAGGGAGAGGTAGTTGTTGTAAAATGACTTACCTAGAGTGGTGGCAGTGGCATTGTAGTCCGCGTATCCAAGATACTTCTTGTTGTACTCCCGGAGGAGGTGCATGTCATTGGCAGATGAAGAGCATGGCCGTGGGATGGAGGCACTGTGTTCGTATGATGGCGCGACAGCGGGGGTGAGAGCCTGCGCTGCGGGAGGCGGCGCAGGCGGGGATGTGTCTCCTCATGGGGTTGCAAGGGTGTGAATGTACCGTAATTACTGGTGTATAAGAACCACCGGTGTATAAGAACCACCACTGCAAAATGACCGATTTCGACGGACATTTTCTGTTTCGGTCATTTTAAACACTCTGTTGCCTCTAAACATAGGTCATTTAGATTCTCCTCATCGGGAACAATACGCCATATGTTTAGGTCCACATGGGTCCTATTATTCACTGAGCTACACTACTATGACCGAAAACTCACCACACATCACGCTCACAACAAACACACACATCACACGGACGAGCAATGGTTGAAAGGGTACAAAGTGGCTACCTCCAAGTAAATAGGGGCAATTTTTTCAGATACATTTATTTTTTCATCGCGATGGGGAGACTAACTTCATTCGTAGTATAAGAACCACCTATTGTATCTTTTGAAAATGACCCGACATTTTGTGGTTCTTATACACCAGTAATTACGGTAGTCATTGGTTGCATGTGAGGGTAACTGGCGGGTGCCATATGGTCAGGGGATAAGAGTAGAAGGTTGAGTGGTAATAACTAAGGTTTACGCTTAAGGCTTACGATTTAGCCTTGGTGTCAGCAGCGCCAGCAAGGGACGTCAAAGCAAGCTTGGCATTGCAGGCGGAAAGCTTGGCTTGGTTGATGACCTTCCTGTTCCACTCGAGTGTTGGAGTCTGTTCGACGACCGCCGACCACTTGGAGAAGGTGGCATTGGGCCACTTGGTGATGTCCAGGTCGTGGATCATCTTGCATGAAGCGCCGCGGGGGCAGTTGCAACCCACTCTTTGGCAGGCAACACAGAGCCTCATAGCGGGGTTTGCCTTGTTCCCGGAGGGCATCATGACCAAGTACATGGTGTCACTTGGTGGTACAACCGAGCACTTGGTGGTGTGATGTGGTGATACTAGAGTGTCCATGTTTTCCATATTTGTTAGCTACCGATGGCAAATTTGTTAGTAATTTTATCTGTTTTTCTTCTGACATCATCGGTCCTGTGAAGTGAACTAACAAATATAAAAATGTTCGACTAACAAATTTGGATCAAATTTGTTAGCAACTTAACAAATTTGAAGGTTGCTCGCAAGTCATAGAGAGTACTGAACTCCTACTGTAGAGCATTTTCATCCAATTTTTGTGTTATGGCCCACATTTTTAATCTCCAAGTATTTGTTGCAGATTGCTTGAGAGAGGACGCAGTAGTGACCTAAAAGTGGCACATGTTACCTTGCTCATAGCCGTTGATAATCCACTACACCTATTATCTATCATATGAGTATGATATAACACAGTAGTAATGTTTTATGCATGATGTAGTGCAGTGGATTGTACTATGAACAACATGTGTCTATCATAACCCTAACGCTAACCCTAACCCTAACCCTTTTTCAAAATCTTAGTTGTGTTGGAAACTGAGCCGCTTTTCTCCTTCTTCTTCTTCTCCTTCTTCTCCTTCAGTGAGACAGTTTTTTCACGTTTTTCCAAAACAGGTACTGACCATGAAGTTGATCAAAACTTACCTGTAAATAATTCATTTTTCGCTTGGACTTACATGGGTAGTCATAGTGTCTTAAATATCTGCCTACCTTTAAAGTTATATCTTTTGTATAACGTATGACATTATTTGCAAGAATGTTTCTGTAAACTTGAAGGGAACAGTAGTCACAAATTATCATTTTAATCATACAACAACGGTTCTGTAAACTTGAAGGGAATGTTATTGTGTCACAAAAGAGTATCTAACAAGAATGATTTCGCAAACTGAAAGGGTACATACTTTTTAAAATGGGCGCTGAAGGCCAAGCGCGCAAAGCGCTCGAGGCACTCGCGCCCATTTGCAACTACTATAGTACATATTAATTAAGCGTGGAAAAGCAACTGTGGCATACTACTACAAGCACTTTATTTCAAAAGTACGTCTTCCTCTGTCTCTACAAATCGTATTCTGTCTAGCTCGCTACAAAAATCTTGCACCGGCTGCTGGTAATTTCAGACATGCTAAAAATAATTTTTGATTGAAACTTGAGAAGGAGACAAGAGTTAGGAGCGAATGGATATCATGCAACAATCAACTTTCAGTATAAAATAGAACTCACCCAATGCTACAGGCTAGTTGTTTTTAGATGGGATGGCAGTAAGGGTCAAATGTTAATAGTTCTCAAGAAAGAACATAAAATCAAGCACTTACCACAGTTTTTTTGTTGTGCACGCACACATCATCAGCGTGGCCACAAGCAGGGGTGTGTCATGATTTAAGGATGCATCTTGGCCGAAGGAAAAAGTGCAATAATGCATGAGACATTACTCTCAAAGAGAAAGGGGGCGTTGTCCATGAAATGTGTTTTCTGATGCGGTGTGGCTGTGTGAGAGGGAATGTACGATGGAGACAAATAGGCCATATTTGCGCAATCATGAGGGTGACAATTTGGTGTAGAAATAGTGTGAAAGAAAAATATTGCAACGTACCCTGGGTTGCTCTGTGGCAAAGGAAGTGTTGGTGGTGGATGGACTTTGTGTTTTGTTGAAGGTGGCCATCGCCCGCGGCCAATGGAGACAAATCGGCCATGGTTGCATTTGCTTCTTGTTTGAGGGAGTGCGAGATGGAAATGAGCGTGACTTATTTTTGTAGCTTATGTTAGTCACAACGGTGGTATTTTAGGCCCAACCATGTTATTTTTTTTCAGCAAAAAATGGTGGTAAAGTCTAAAGTCAACTGTGGTGACCACCACAGTGGGATTTTAATTATTCAAATACCCTCGTATTTGGAGATAGTATAGTAAGTACCACATGGGACTTAGTATGGCATACCGGTGGTATTTTAAGATTAATATAGTGGTTAAGTTTTAGTGGGCACGACTTTTGTGGTCTGTGTATCACCACAAAAGTTGGTCGCTGACAAATTTGGTCTGTAAACATATGACACACGTGAAACAAAATTTGTTGTAGTTCAAATTTTTTAGTGACTTCTACTCCAACAACAGACAAATTTGAAAGTTGGTTGCTAACAAATTACAAGCAGCCGCTGCAAGATTTTTTAGCAGCAGTGGGAGCCTGCAAACTGGAAGAAGTCTGGTTTCTTTAAATAGAGATAACAGTGGAAGCCAGGTAGCACGCTCGCTGTGCTAGCTTCACTGGAGCGGCGCACATGAGCACAAAATTAGATATATATTTTACATTACAAGCATATAAAAAGACAGTGATGACCATTGAGTATCAAACATAAAAATAATTTAATTACAGCTAAAATTGAGCATTTTGCATTTGGTTACCAAAAATAGTCAAGAGTTTAAAAATCTTCTCATGGAGAAGGAGATGAAGGGGAAGGTGAAGGAGAAGAACAAAAATCTCCTTTGCTGATAAATTAAGATTTTTCAAGAAAAATCTTGAGAGGCCAAGTATCTACGGCTAAGAATAGTGCCTATTTTAGGTATTTCTATTTACTTAAAATATAACATCAAATACTTTACTTTTGTTGCAAACGAGAAGAAGACATTTTTCTTGAATCTTGAAGGCTCAAAGATACAAGATTCAAAATACCACCACATACTGTACCAGAGATATACAGAATTTACACGACAGGTCAGCAAAGAACTACATGCCAGAATCTGCTGGCATGTCCAATATGCTTGTGCTCTTGGTTGGAAATGTCGTCATCATTTCGGTGACATGTCGTCCCAACACATGCCATAGTCATATTTTTGATGGCATATTCAATGTCGCCAACACCATGACTGGGAGTCAATCTTGGTCATGTGTAGGCAAAAAACCACGACACGAGTTATGTAAAGCTAGTGCAAAGCTATCATGTTGGGAAAATTTGTCGTCATCATGACTCATAAGACTTGTGATGTCACGGACACATCATCAGACAAGCTCGTGACATGTCACGACATTGAGATGGTGACAAGATATGTCTCAAAAAAATGGGGCTTGCCGACACGACCACTACGACATTTCCAACTAAGCTTGTGTTCCAAGAGCAGCACCATTTTCAGTAGTAGAAATAATCTCATAATTTCACCTTATTGATCCATAACCCATCTATAGGAATATTTTCTACCTAAACTACTTTTCTAAGTTTTTGGCTTAGGTCATTATAAATTGTTAGACCGCAACTGTGCATGAGTAACACACTCTTCCTGTTGTTGTGAGTTCCACTCACAAGCTGTGATACATATCCTTCAGCATGTAGTCATATAAACCCAGACACGACACTGAGGCCTTGTTCCCAGCTGATACATGTAAATTCTGCTCCATCTAGCAGAGTGAGCATGTTGTCTATGTGCAAATGCTTGTACACGCAAGTGGCACAATTGAGCTGTGAGCAAGTACCCACTACCACGTATGTATCAGCCCATCAAAAAATCACAAACTCAGCAGTCCCGCACGGACTTAAGCCCCAGAGGGTGTGAGGTGTGGCCATAGGTTCTAAGACCCAAGAGCCCTTATAGATGTACTGTCTTACTAAAAGAGTATGTAAATCATAGATAAGATTTTTATCCCTCACCCATATCTAGAGCAAAAATCGACCCTAGTTAACAAAATTAACTGATTTTGCCCACTTCAGCTCACTTCTGAGTCAATCCGATTGCACCATTCGATTCCTTGCCAAAAATTACAGTCAAAAGATACTCAGAACATGTTTGTCACAGCATCTCAAGTGATAAAAACAGTGAGGACCATATCCATACTTTTGACATACATATGAAGCTATGTCCCTTTCCGGTGTAGTCTCTATCTCTTAAAATGTAAAAGTTGGTTATCTAGAAGTAAATATTACGTAAGTTACGTTAACAAGATCAAAAAGAGGTGCTAATATCTAGTTATTGTAATTCATGAATAATTAACAAGATGCAGAAATTGATCTAGTTAAGTCAACTAGAGGCACATTGTTTTGCTCTAGTTCACACACTTTTGTCAAACATTATGTAAGAGGGTTAAGCCAGAGAATCCATTTTACAATCACATCACTAGATTAGTAACTCAAAGCACTAGAGAAATAAAAGTTACCCTCTAATAGGTGGTAGATATAGAAAAACATACTAGGGTCTCTAGACGACTCCCTAGCTGATTCTAAGCCTATTAAGGCCAAAAAGCAGTACTCGTGACCCCATAAAGGGAAGAGTTAGATAGAATGACTGCATGATCCCCTTGAAGTTCTTGACCCTCAAGTCCATTTAAGTTTTCAAGTCATTTTGGTCGATTTTGGCGATGTGGCAGCTGGAGTTTCGCCAGGTTTCAAGACGGGTATATGTTTTTTATGTGGAATGAATAGTTGTTGGGTGAGGTCAAGTACCTATCCCAACATTTTCGCAACATAGAGGAATATTGCCCTAGTTTGATTTACTGGATGTGGAGGAGTCACTTGCAAGAGACTTTTTCGAATTTGCAACAGCCCAGATAGTGATCGCAGAACAGCCCGTTTGACCAATATGATCCCGCATCGGCCTCATGATTGCATTTTCTATTTAAATGATTGCAATCGTTTTTTATATTGCATGAATATTTGTAGGGTGAGGTCATGTATCTATCCCAAAAGTTTTGCAAGATTGATTAATATTGCCCTAGTTTGACTCAAAGTATGAGGAGGTGTCGCATGCCAGATTTATAACAGCCCAGGTCATACGGGAGGTCATTGCAAAGCAAAACTTGACTAGACTGTTCGCTGAGCACCCGTTTGACCAATATGGTCCTGGATCAGCCTCATGATAGTTTTTTCTATTAAAATGATTCTGATCGCAAAAGGCCTAGTCAATTGCACTCAAGCCCCTTAATTTTTGGTGATGCATTACATTGAATTTAGATATAGTTTTAAAAGTAACCACGAATTAAAAAATAATGAATACACATGCATCTCAAAAATAGAACTATGTTTTTACAGGTAATTGGGAGGAATATCATTCTTTTTACCTAAAATTGTCAATACTTCAAAAAGGTTCTCATGGAGAAGAAGGAGAAGAAGGAGAAGAAGGAGAAGAAGGAGAAGAAGGAGAAGAAGGAGAAGAAGGAGAAGAAGGAGAAGAAGGAGAAGAAGGAGAAGAAGGAGAAGAAGGAGAAGAAGGAGAAGAAGGAGAAGAAGGAGAAGAAGGAGAAGAAGGAGAAGAAGGAGAAGAAGGAGAAGAAGGAGAAGAAGGAGAAGAAGGAGAAGAAGGAGAAGAAGGAGAAGAAGGAGAAGGAAGGAGAAGAAGGAGAAGAAGGAGAAGAAGGAGAAGAAGGAGAAGAAGGAGAAGAAGGAGAAGAAGGAGAAGAAGGAGAAGAAGGAGAAGAAGGAGAAGAAGGAGAAGAAGGAGAAGAAGGAGAAGAAGGAGAAGAAGGAGAAGAAAAATCTCACTTACTAAGGCTGTGAGTTTGTTCCTCGGATCGTCAAATGTTGAATTGTATTTTTTCCATTTGTAGCGATTAAAAAGATTCACGAATATTTCTAAGGTATATTTGAGTTTGTTGTTTAAGCAAATCTCGAATCGATGAATCGCATTTGCATATCGAGTAGTGTTGTGTTCTGTGCTGTTGACACCATCGTTGTTCATCTGATTGTTGTGTGGGGTTTCCGTTGCCAGCGGCCATCATTGTCATCAATTTGATTGTTTTGCTGTTCGTTGTTGGCATCATTGTTTTTAATTTGATTGTTGTGTGGGTTTCTGTGTTGTGTTGGTTTCCGTGGTCATGGGCCTGAACCGTTGTCGTTAATTTGTTTGTTGTGTTGGTTTCCGTTGCCATCGGCCATCATCGTTGTTGATTTAATTGTTTTGCTGATTGTTGTGTGGGTTTTCGTTGTCATCTACCATCATCATCAGTAATTTGATTGTTTATTGTTGATTGTTGTGTCGGTGTCCGTGTTGTGTTGGTTTTTGATTGTTGTGAAGAATGTTATGTTTCTGGTCGGTGGATTGTTGAATTCTATGGACACGTGGAATGCTGTGGATGATTTAACATTGATATGACGATTTGCAGAAACAATTTGAATAGTTCGAATCATACCCCCGATTGGACAATTCAAACTCTGGCATATTGATCTTCGAATCAATTTTCAAATGATTAGCGAAAAATAGCTTTACGATTGTACGATTTGTATGTGAACAAACTCAATAATTTTTGTGCGAATCGTCAAATAATTTTTTTAGCAATCAAGGTAACGATTTGATATTGGACATCTGAGGAACAAACTCACAGCCTAATAAACTAAGATTTTTCAAGAAAAAATCTTGATATGACTATGGAAAACATGGACACTCTACTATACTCGGTTTCTCACCCACATCACTCGGAGAAATTTTAATCATGAATAGACTTTATTTAATGTAAGATCTTATTCAGACAGTCATATTTAACAAAGACATGTCACATTAGTCACAAGTACGACAAGATACCATCCCGAGTTGAAGTTGCAATGGTTTTCAAATGAATTAAAAACCGTAGGGGAAGAGTCATAATGACGGCCACCAAGCAACCATGATCAGAGTTCGCATTCAGAAAAAGAAGCGTACATCCGGTTTATGTATCAAGATCAAAAAGTTAAGACCAAGAGGAGCGATGTCATCTTGTGCGAAAAAAATGAACGAAGAGAGGTGGTATGATAGGTGAGAGCGTGTATTATTTTGAGCATGTTGAGAATCATGTAGGTAACAAGAAAGCCACTTACTCAAAAATTTTGGGCGAAAAATCATGTTTTTTGTAGGTACGGGATGTGAGACTTGTTGAGGTCAAAAAATTATGAGAACTTCCGATGATAAAAAATTCTAGATACAAAGAGATATGAAGTATGGTATGGTACAATAGAGTGTCCCTGTTTTTGATATTTGTTAGTTTGACGACGGCAAATTTGTCAGTTGTCGGAGTAGAGGTCACTAACAAATTTCGAAGTCACAAATGTCGACTTTTGTGTGTCCATGTTTACACTGTAAATTTGTCAACGATCAACTGTTGTGGTGATGGACAGACCACTAAAGCCTTGCCCACAAAAAATAACCACCAGAATCGGAAGAAAATTCTCTTCGGGAGGAATTTAGTATCTCCTACCACTTGCAAGCAAACATCAAATTTGTTAAGTTGCTAACAAATTTCATCAAATTTGTTAGTCGATCGTTTTTTATATTTGTTAGACTGGTTTCAGCCACAGCTACTATTTTCTTGGTTGCTAAATTTTTTTGGTGACCGTTATTTCTGACGGTTGCTATTGTTTTAGTACCTGACGTCAGATGCTCAGTCACGATTGCCATTTTGTAAAATTTTTGGTTACTAAAACACAATCTTGCTTACACGTGGAATGTTAAAATAGCATGTCACTCCAAGCGAAACACATCACTTTACACCCACTCAATTATTATTATTGAGTCAGACACACCAATGTTCTCTCATTGCTTTTTCGAGTGCTCTATAATTGATTTTCTACTTCGTTTCCTTTATTTTTTAGTCAATCCATCTACCCTCCATCCACCACATCCTATTTCAATTCCTTGTTCGTCATCCATCATAATCATGAAGAAAACTAATAATTTGTTTGATATTGGCATGTTGACAGCCTTTTCACAATTTCATTGTACATGTTTGCATCTTGGTCGATGCTTTCCTGGTCAAGAGTGGATATGATTCCTTGCTGTATTTGCCATCAAGAGATGTTCTGGAGGAAATAATTGATGAGTTTATTGACCAATAAGACATTGGTTACATTCATCAGCATTGAATTGCTGCAGAGTCTCCATCAACCAGGAAGAGGAAAATGATCAATTACGACCGATTTGGCTATGGTATGTCATAGGTTCTGTTGACAATGTCTGATTTAAACTCAAACATGTCACCAAAAGCCTCTACCTTAAGCTCTATGCAACAACCCAGAATCTACTCTTGACTTCTGCTGATTTGTGCTTTGACATAGAAGCTCCATGTTTGAGGTACTAAACTAAGAGACATTCTATTGTTGAATGTTATGCCGCATCAGTCATTTCAAAGATTATGTGCTCACTTCATTAGTAAATCCAATGACACAAAAAGAAAAGATATTCATAGTTCATTGATTATTTGCAGTTGAACTTATCAAGGAAACAGTTGCCATGGCTGTAAACACCAATCATCTCTTATCTACCTTCTGGCTAAGTCAAACTGCATAAGCTCATATCAGTTAAGGCACCAGCATACAAATTTTACTCTTCACCTTCTTTCTCCTCTCCAAAAATACATTGAATCCCTCAAACTCATAGACTGTGTGCTTGAAGCTTATTCCTGTGAAGATTCAAATCAATCAGTAGAGTACTCTCATGTAGTTGTTTCGCCGAGAGAGTGTCTTCAGTTTTTGCGGTTGGCCAACTTCGTTTGTGAGGGAGACAATGACGTTGTTGTCTAAGATTAACTCTGTTAGTGAAACTGCAGAAAACACGGTTTACAGAATGATGATGTAGACAAAATGAGACTTGTTTCGTGATACCATCAATTGACTTTCAGTGAACCTACCCAAATTGCATATTTCAATTGGAACAGTTGCTAGATTATCGAACGACAAGTATAGCTTCGCGGGCAGCCTTCAATTGAGGGAACATCAAACGATGGTAATACCTGAAATCGTTAACACTAGAGTTTGCTAACATTGAAAAGAGACTCACCTCATACTCGGATCACAAATTATTTATCTTTACTCCCGTGACCGCTGTTCCATCCGTGAGCCGTGGCGCCATCCTAGGCAGTTCTTCAGAGGTCTTCTCCATACAACCACTAGTACTACACTCTTGTTAGTATGTTAGCATGGGTCCACCAAGGTCACTATCCTAGGCAGTTTACCCAGGGACTTTTCTTTAGAGATCTTTTCTTTTTATTTTAAAATTGTCATTGCTATCAAAAGTAGCTCATAATCTTAACTAACTACTGATTATCACCACCAACCAAATTCCTAGTCCAAAGAGAATAGGACATGCTGAGTCCCTCGGCTGGTGTCGGAGGCACTAGGCGCTAAAGCAAACAGATTTTTTTTCAGTGACGCATCTATTCTAATTGGTGTCATGTGTAAAATAAAAACTAACTTGGTAATTCTGATGGCAATACTATCAAGTTACTAAATGAGCTACTGCACGAACTTCCAATTCTCACCTGACATTTACAAGTATTGAATTGAAGTGATTGACTAAGAATACAAATCCATAGACTCAGGCCTAGCTACTTGTGCTATTGATTGAAAACAAAATTTCTTGTACAATGTTACATGTAATTGACAAGGATAAAATTACGTGGTAACACGCCTGTTTAGCCTCACCAAGCAATATACTATTCAAAGAACTATCCCTCTCATTAGCCCCCGCAGAACTCCCCAACCAAACCCCCTTATGAACCTCCCTCTCCCTCTCCCAGAACTGCACCGGACTCGTCTCAATCTTTCCCATCAACGCCTCCACCCCATCCTCTGTAATCAACAACGTATGTTCAAACTGCGCACTCTGTTTCCCATCCAAAGTCGCCACAGTCCAATTGTCAGGCCACATGGGGTAGGCGCTGTATGCGATGGTTGTTTCGTGGACGATTCGGTCGATTTTATCAGTGTAGTTTTTAGAAGCAAATTGTCAGTTTCAAGAAACCTCCACAAACATCTCCATCAGTGATTCCGCATAGAGGGCAGTACAATCGCCCTCCACCACTCTTCTGAATCGTAAATCGAGCCAGGTTCCGCACTTGATGTTGAGGCTCTGTGAGGAGAGAACGCTCACAATCATCATGTCATGCAATGGAATAAAAAGTGTGATTGACGGGAGGCAGCTGGGCGATGCACTTGATTTCTGGTAGGAATTGCTACTGAAATCACTGTAGAGCCACATGATGTGAGTTGGCAAATTTTTGGTGACCGAAAAACAGAAATAGAACCATTCACCAAAATGACCTCAAAAAGGAACCGGTCAGAAAAAAAATACGTTCACTATTTTTTTTGGGAACTCAACGGGATTCTTACCGTGACTGCATTGGCGAAGTTGGGGGTATAGTTGCAATTTCGGCGAAGTCCGGTCAAAAATAGCCACTCGACCCAAAAATAGTACCCGTTGCTGCATCCGGTCTTAGTTCACTTCGCCGGACCGGTGACAACCTCTAGGGAGAGATAAAATGACTAACAAATTTAAAGTCGGTAGCACGCAAATTTGAAAAACATGGACACTCTAATACGAGAGAAATAATTATTGATATTGTACCTGCTGATGGTAAACATTTATTGAAGAAAAATTGAAGAAGACCAGAACGTTCCCTTTTAAATATCTAAATTACCGTAACTGTATGTAATCAAAAATGTACGTGTTGGCCTGTACGTCTATTTCAAGACATGACAAGAAAAAAATCTTCTTGCGTCGTCTTACATACACAATACAAGTCTGAATTCACTTTGTCTGAGAGCCCGAAAGTCAGAGTTTAGGTGTGAAATAGATATTTAATTTAAGTAGTATGCTCTTATTTTGTCAGTGTAGTCAAGTTTGACATAGTAAATTGTACAAATATTGTGAGTATACTTGCGTGTTGTATGTCGGAAAAGAAGGTGTATGTAAGGAGTTGCACATAAAAAAAGTAATAATCTCCCATGTTTTAATCTATTGTGTGTTTGATTATTCCCAACTCTGATAGCAACAACTTACTGAACCCTTTAAATTTTGTTACATGTTTTCACTCTAAATATACTTAAATTTTTATTGGTGTACACATAACAGTTACAAGTGTAACTAGTTTGGTGATTGCATTGCAGTAAGAGGCAGTAAGTTACTGCAATGAAAGGCCCTGACTTGATGACATCGTAATGTTGCTTTTTCCAAGTAGCCTAGTCACAGCCTGTTGGGAAATTCAGTATTCCATAGATTTCCCGACAGTAGTAAGGATGGCTAAAAGCAGGCTAAAAACCATCACGCAACATGCATCATCATCTCATCATCGCGGCATATTTTTTCACATGACATACCCACGATGAAATTTCTGCTGCTGTCCAAGTCAAACGCCCCGATCTCAGCCCCCAGGATGAATTGCGCACCGCCGCTGCCATTGTCTTGATGCTAACAACGAAAGTGTACATGGGCATTGATCGCGAGGTAAGACAAAATTATGTAGTTTGACTTTTTAATCATGCTTCATCACTGACTTTTCAATTAATTTGATGCTATGCCGTGCACGCCACAGGAAATATCACAACCCCCAGGATGAATTGGGCACCGCCACTGCCATTGTATCAATGTTGGAAAGAAAAATGAACATGGGCATCAAACGCGAGGTAAGAAAAAATTAGTTTGACTTTTTAACCAAGTTTCACCACTGACTTTTCAATTAATTTGATATTATGACGTCTGCACCACGGTAAATATCACAGCCCCCATGACATATTGGGGACCGCTGCTGTCATTGTCTCGGTGTTAACAAGAAAAAGAAACAGGGGAATCTACCAGGAGGTAAAAAAATTTGGTCCGATTTTTAACCATGTTTCACCGCTGATTTTCAATTTGATTGATATACAATGTCCATGCCACAGGAAATGTCTCAGCTCCCAGGCCAAATCTGGTGCCGCCATCGCCATCACTGCATTTCCAATAGCAACAAGGAACATGGGCATCAAGCAAAAGGTGAGAAAAAGTGATGCTCCATTTTCAACCTTGATTCACCCCTGACATTGTCAATTATATTGATGTCCAAGCTTAATCTGGTGCAGCAGCTACCACCGCATCACTTTATCAAACCTGGTGCAGCAGCTACCACCGCATCACTTCATCAAACATCAAAACAACAGGGCTGGCGATTGGGAGAGTAAAAAATTTCTCCAGTTATATATATTGATGTATTGATTTATTTTATTCAATTTCATACTTTGCACTGTCCATTCCATAGTGTAGATTGACCTAAGCGTCAAGTGGTCTAGAACGTAGTTGAAGGGAGAATGAATCTAAAATGGATTAATTGAAAAATTATGTTATTTCTAGTTGTTCTAGTTTGGTCCATGATCTCACAGCCATAGGCATGAGGCTCAAAACCACACCTCTCTCAGAGATGTGCTTACATCTCTGGAGGGAGGTATCCAGTCACGTCAGTGAGACTGTGTCAGTTTGGCTACTGGTACCATATGTACGTAGCATACCAATGTCTCACGTGAGTGTGTACCACACATTTTATCTAACCGGTCCAGCAACCAGCCATGGGCATGAGACCCAACACCACACCTCTCTCAGAGAGGTAATCACATCTCTGGAGGGAGGCCTTTGTCCATTCAGTGAGGCTGCGTCAGTTGGGCTACTGGTACCATACGTACGTAGCATATTCCATGTCTACGGGAGTGTGTACCACACATTTTTATCTAAGCCTATTTAGGTGATTTTTTTTAATAATATATACTTCCTCCTTTTCACACAAAATGGCTGTATGCATGGGCAGGACACTCTTCCACTCCATGGCAAGCATCGCTCTGCCATGAACGAACATAATAGAAACCTTGTCTAAACAACTCCACTTTTATTTTGTCTCAAAACAAAGAGGTGGAGAAAAATGACATGAGGTGAAAAACTCGAAAAACCTCGGGTACAATCCATCCTTATGGGTTGTCTTCACTGGGGTAAGTGGAAGGTTCTTAACGCTACAACAGATCTTTGCGTATGTTAAGACGTGTGGTTGGCGCCTCACGTTATGTTGCTATACAGTTACCATTGTCATTGGTCATGAACAATAGTGAGAGAGACTGTCGGCTCCTACTCCCAACTTCTGTTGGACGGGCCCCTTCTTCAGAACTTAGAGTCCCCGGATCATAGTCATCTGACCTAGCATCCTTAATCAGCATGAGTGAATAATCATCATCATAATACTCACTGAGACATGCATGTGCCTGCAGATCTGCTTTTATTGGCACAATGAAAGTTATACCTGAACCAAGGCAATCAACCAAGGCTTGGGTTTGTATGGTTTGTATGACATGCACCGCAGTGTCCAATACTGTGTGGTATGCATCGCAGCGACCTGTGATTCTTCACTCACAATCAAGGAGAATCTTTGCTGAGGAGTGTGCTTTGTGATCTATTGCACATGATGCATTCATTCCTGTAATGCATTGTTATTGTTAAATGTTGCTCAGCAAGCAAACATTCTAGTTGAGACATTTCTAATTGCCATTGAGAAATGTTTGCTGTCATGTCTTGTAGGCATCCTACAAAACAACGATAACAACATAGCCAGATTTGCAGGGTCATTTTGCAAATTGTTTTGGCTATCTTGTTCCTTATCAGAATCAAGCTTTATGAATATCAACACATGTTCATGCATTGAAAGCTACAAACAGCAGCTGAGTTATCACTCTAACTTGCATGTTTGCACTGAGGGTAGCGGAAGGTGAAGCAAATGTCTCTTGCACTTCTCTCGTTGCTTTCATTTCCTCCTTCTGGATACTTTTGTTCCAGGGATCTGGTTTCTAATGTTTTCCAGTTATTTTTCCAGGTCATCGACCATGGATGTCTTCCCCTCCATGGGTAGAGGTATTTTGGACTAGCCATGCAACCATGATCTACTCGTTAGGATAGCACACAGATTAATTAATGCCTGACTATATCAAGTACATGGCAAATATATCAAATACCTTCTGTTTGGACATCGTCTCAACAGTTATATATGTTAGAATCACCATATCAAGGTTGGATTCAAAGTTTGTCAAGGTACCACACTGCTTTAATCACAAATGCATGTGGGTTTGGTGAAAGCTTTCAAGACAAGGCAGTACTTGAAAGAATATGGAAGGAAGGAGTATCATCCTTTACCTATGTTTTTCCTGTCTGTAGTGGAAGACAAACCTTTGTGCAAACATCATTTACAGAAGGAACTATCTGAGTACCACACTGTGTTTCAAACATGAATACACAGTGGTCATTAAAATTAAAGGTGACTGTATTGTGCTTCGTCCTTGAATGCACAAGACTCATCAGATGCTATGTTGACACATGCAGATGGGCTTGGTGTACCTTTGCAAGGTTACTCATACCTGAAGGAAGGATAGTCATCCTTTTCTACACTGTGTTTCAAACCTGAACACACTTGGGGCATTAAAGTTGACTTTATTGTGCATCGATCATGAATGCTTAAGACTCTCTAAAGTTGACTTTACTTTGCTTTGAACTTGAAGGCACATGACTCCCTAAAGTTGACTTTGTAGTGCTTCGATCATGCAAGCACAGGGAGTGATATCAGTATGTGTTTCAATCTGAACACACATCGACTTAAAGACTAAACACTTTGCACTCTTTACAAAATTTCATTTTGTTGAGTGTGTTGCTGTCTATGACTATTTTTGAAATCATCAAATAATAGTTCTTTGCTGTTGAAAATAAAAGACAATCTGCCTGAGACATGCTCTCAGAACCCTTCTTGGGTTGTGACTTCACTTGCTACAGCATCGCTGCTATCAAGTGGCAAGGTTTGATTTAGATATCAATCAAATGAGCACACTCTCATGTAATCAAACTTTTCAATTGAAAGTCAAGTTCATGCAACTCTGTTGCAATTGAACTAAAAGTTGACTTGTTCATGTGACATCATCACAAGTGAACCTCGGCTTGCTTCTGCATGTTCCATGCAATCAATATTTGATCTAGTTTGTGCACTCTTGTGCAAATGAACTGTCAGCCTTTCAATGTTTTTGTGCAACGTCGTTGCAATCGAAAATGTGTAATGGCTTTTCCTTGTCCATCATCAGCGCTGAACTGCTCGTGCTTACAATGTGTTGATCCAACAGCAATTGCCGACTGAGGAGTTGTTCTCACAACTACCAATGTATGTGTTTTGAAACATCATGGCAATAACGAAATGAAGCATCGGCTTTCAACCTGACTGCTACATTAACTCTGTTTGAGTTTTAATGACAGTTAATCAACTGCACTTTTATGAAACCACTAAATTGACTATCAGTCAAGTGGGCTTTATTTTTTGCTGCTATGTTTGAAAGCAATCAAACATGGTACGTGATAAAAAATCCTACTGCAATACATCGTATGTGCAGGCAAGTTGGGTAGTATGTTTTGTTGCTTGGTCCGGCAACAATCAAAACTCATGTTTATGCTGGTGATTTCCGTCACTGGCATTTTCGTGACACGTCAAATCTTGAACCCTATACCTCTGTACGGGTTTTGACTGTGGTCATCTCACTGGCAAAAACAGGAGTGCCTTCATCAGCTTGATGATTATGCATGTTTGCTCCTTTCGATATCAGTGATTATGACAATCACTTTCTGATGGCTGCAATATCATTGCACCACTGGGTTGATGTGACTTCGTCACAATCAAAAGCACAGTGTCTGCCAAACATCGTTTAGACAGACAGCACAGGTCAATTTTTTCCTGTTAACATTGTCAGCTAGTCAGCTGCATGTTGGTAAAAACATTGTGACTGTCAATCAATAATTTGCATTGCCGCGATTGGGCAAATGAAAGCAATTTTCATTTTAGGTACTGTTGTTTGACAGCAATCAAACATCGTACACCAAGGAGTGTTTTGTTTCCAAACATCGTTTGGTTACAAAAGAATTTCATGCAGTGCAGGGAAAAATCTATCTTCTGCGGGAAGGTTACTGGAGTGTACGGGATGGATCAGAGTGTAGGGGAGGGTTACTAGAGTTCCCACAAGAGTTACTTGATTTGCCCAATTACAGATTCCTACATATGGGAGGGATCTAAGAGTGTACCGGTGGGTTACCAGAGGTAGGTAGGTACAGGTGGAAGCTAGCTTAGGCTTACTTATTATGCTCTGCTTACCTGCCTACAGTAGTCCTTCACATCACCCACCACCCCGAGCCCACCAACATGCCACAAGTGGTAAAATTTCAGCTCCAATGGCTTGCTCCTCAAGTCCACCGCAACACTCCACTCAAACCTACTGTGATTCCTCTACCACACCATGGCATTGTCCACAACAACCAAAGGGACCATGCATCATGGCAATGGGCCACTCAGCCCGTAGTGTCATCAAACATGTTAACGTCAATGTCAATCATAATTCACCATTGCAACCCTTGTGGAAAGAAGCAGACATCTCATGTCTATCATCAGGATAGTCAATCAACGGCAGAAGATTGTATAGATGACAAAAATCTGTTCAATCCATTAGTCATGCAGAATGCAATGGAAAACCAGTTGACGGCATAGGATGAGATACAAAATGAAATATTTGAGTGTTATCACGATAGCATAATGTGTGACCTGGATCTGAATTGTCCACCTATGGAAGAAGATACACCGTTGGATAATAACAATGATGTTACTCCCTGCAAAAGAGGTGTTAACAAGACTGTAAGTGAAAAATAATCCCTTGCTAACAAATCGTATGTAGAGGTTGTACTGAGCCTAGTTTCGTGAGATCTGATGCAAAATCATTTTTGTTAGTTAAATTGTTAGTAAGTTTGAGACCTAAGTGCTCTCAACCTTTTTTTCGTGCTTGCTAACAGTCTTACTAACAATCTGTTTTTGCTAACGTTTCAGCTAACAGAACTGATTGAGAATGACTTTGCTTGACTCAGAATTCTGTACTAACATATTTACTAACACTGACTTTGCCATTTCGCACTTGCGTTCTGGTAGGAGAAGCTCGATGAAGTACCCTTTTTCTTTGTCTTCACAAAATCGATTTTTGAGGAGAAATCGCATTTTAAAAAACTGTCCTTCCTCTGTTCCAACAAAAATCATTTTTATATTGAGGTTATTTTATATTGGACTAAAATAATGCCCCCAAAAAACACCCTCATTGCGACTCTCATCAAAGCAAAACATACTCATTCACTCATCTCCCACATTGAACGTCCTCCCACATATCACCTACAATGAACATCCTCTCACATAAAGCACAACCCTTGTCATGCTCTGACTACTGTTGACGTTCAACATAATCTTTGGTACGCAACCAAATGTCAGCACATAGCTGCAGATTGCATAGCTCATGATGACAAGACATTCTCAACTCCTCTTCACTTAGAACACCACCTCCCGATCTCTTCTGGGATTTTGAATTTTCCTTGTGGCATTCATGACAAACAGCATGTTGGCATTCTCCAAGTTTTTCTCTTTGGTACATGAATACACAATAAACGTTCTTTTTCAATTGAATTGAATGATCCAGTCTAAATGTGATGGTTCTCTAATCCTTCCCCATATATTCCTCCCCAATTGCCTGTATCTTTATGCAAAACAGGGAAAGATAAAAAAGTCTGAAAGAACTCATTGAATCCATGTACAAAAAAACACTTACCTGTATCAAAGGAATGACATTAGATGACACTAGTTAGTGGCTGGTGAATCTTTCAGTCATTCAGTGGTGCTCTCAAATTCTGTTCTTACCTGTTCCTTCTTTCCACTGCCGACATCAGTTTTATTGTTTAACACCTTAAATATTGGAGTCGTTTCAAAAGGGATGCTGTTATCATGAAAGAATTTCATGCTTAATGAATGACAAGGGTCTGTTGCTCACCTTTTCCTTTACAGTTGCCGTCTCCTTGTTTCTCTCCTCACCTGCCTATAATAAGTGAAAGGATTGAGCAGAAAAGAAATCATTTGAGACGTCATGCATTGACTGATGTAATGTCAATTTCATCACACTAACAATGATTAATAATTCCTCATTTATCCTGTCAGATGCCTGTTGAAAAAGACAAAGGCAAGGGACGGCAAAGCAGTGAAAATTAATCAGCATCTCATTCTTAGACTAGTGTAGGAGTAATCAATAACACTCACGTTAACTGTCAACACATTCTTCTTTGTCTTCTCACGAGATATCAAAGATAACAGAATATTGAAATGTCCCATCTATGACAACATTTAATATGAAAAGTGGTAATTTCACTCACTTCATTTTACAAATCCTTCGTCTTTCTTTTCTTTGTTGGTTTTTTCTCGTTCTTGAGTGGAAAGAGAAAAACCAAACTATGAGCTTATTTCATTTCACAAGTTTTATGCCAAAAAAGGAACACATTTATCAGTTTACCTGAGACGAGATTGGCCCTTTCCATGCTGTTTTCAATGCCATGGCTTAAAACAGATAGTGAGTGATCGAACAGAGGCAAGTCATGTGATTGTAAAAGTAAAAATATCAAGATTCTCACATGCTTCCTGGCCAGAAAGATTTTCAAATGGTTCCCAAGCAGCCTCACTCAAAGGGTAATCAATCCATTTCACAAGAAACTCTTCCCTTCCCTCTTTTACATGCATTTTGATGGCCTTCTCCACATTATATTCCCCATCACTTCCTCTTTTAATGACATCCTGTTTATCAGTTTCCATCCCATTCATGAAAGCTTGTCGTTCCTCTTCTGTGAGGCCTGTGGCATCATATGTCACAGTTTGGATGCTAGCTATTAGTTCCCTTACAGTTAAGAAAGGAAACTCATCATCTGCCGAAATTCTCACCTGATATAGGTGGAAGAGATACCTCATCATCCATCTTGTTCGCTCGAAAAGGGACCACCACATCATTCTTAACTTTTGGATTAGAATTTTGTTCACCTAAACCTTTGAAAGGATATTTTGTGGATGGGTTACTGTACAGAACATACTTTTGGGCACTGTGAACAACACTTACAAGAGAATGGTGGCAATTCCTTTCCCCGGATTTTCCTAGAAGGTGAAGAAGGTACTGCAATGGATGTCAAAAGGTTATGCATGTTCAAGTATTCCCTATGGCATCTTCTCATTTCAGCTTTCACATGAACCAATACTGCAATGTAATTTAGTGATCTGAATCATTCAGTTTCGACCAACATTATAGAGACACGTACAGTCACCTTTCGTAAGTTCATCCTCATTCCTCTGATTTTTTATAGTTGCATCATTATGATATGCCTTCTTGAGTTCCTCCGAATGTTTGTTTGTGCTTCTCAGTTCACTCTGTACTGTTGATAAATTATTGGTAGTTTCTTGACACGTCTCTTCTTCCAACAAGCCAATGTCAGAGTACCTCAAATCAAAATCAACTCAAATGATTAAGATTGAAAATAACAATCATGTTCAGTGCATACTCTGTACTGCGAATATCTCAGAAAAGAATATGTTCACTCACTTGTATAATGATCTGCCATGGGGTCATGGGGGAGCTCACTGCTCTCTCCACCTGCATCTGATACACCAATATTATCCCAAACAGGACCAAATAATTCTTGGTCAGCCGAAGAACCACAATCCTTCCTCTCCAAATCAGGATGCACAATACTTTTCTCTACTGCATAATCCTCACTTCCCCTCTTACATTTCACGTCATAGTATTCTAAACCATGCTGTGCAAAATCATCTCTGGTCATGACCTGTTCATTGTCAAGGGATTAATGTAAACAATCAGATTGTCGAAAAATTATGTACAACTTTGAAACATATTGTTTTCACCTCATTTCCGACATGGTATCCTTTATAATATTCCCTCATCTGATCTACAAATTGGTCTTCAGGTAAGAAATGAATTGCCTTGGAGAGCTCATCTTTTGTTGGTAGGCATCTTGGGATTCCACCTGCTCTCCTGACAATCCACCCATGACAAGGAAATCTCAGAACTGCAATGACCTTTATTTCTCAACTACCACTGGACCCTGGAACAGAGTGATAAAACTCATCTCCTTCGCAGTATCCGCTTGGGCTACTTTGGGGTAAATCCTTTCATACCATACTCCCCCAACATTGTGTAACATAACCCCTCCTCATCCTTTGATTGCATGTATTGTTGAAAAGATGGTCTGCGATCCTATATAGAAAATGTTTTTGGTTATCTGGAAACTTGACCTTGAATTTTGTTTCAAGGGCAACTTTGGCTCAATCAAACCATGCACTCTCCTTCTTATGCGGATGCTTTAGGATGTCTAAAACTCGCACAAGATCATTGTCATCCAAAATATGACTGGACGACAGGACAGCATTGTGGATACTCTCAGTACTGCTTCCTTCTACGTTGAGATTATAAAAGCTTGCCCTCGTCTTAATTTGATTAAAGATGTAGCAGATTGTGGATTAATTCACAGAATCACAAAATTGAAAAATAAACAATATACCATCAAATGCAGCAACAGACATTTGTCAGATTATCATTGACTTATTCATACAAAATGTTGATCTTCTCCGAGAAGGATTCCATTTGAGAATAAGTAGGGTTACTTGCTGGAAGGCTTCTATCAAAGTGTACTGCATAGGTCCATATTTTATTGCCATGTTTTTGATCAATGAGTTTTTTCTTTGTAGGGAGAAAATCATTTGGAAGATGTAACAATTCTGGTATTTTTCCGTTTATTATCCCTGTCAAATCATCAGAAGTTAGGTTTGAGTAGGGTGATGTCATGGGAATTTGTTTTGTTGAGGTAGGCAACAGTGACGATTGGGTATCACTCGTTACAAGTACAAGTCAGAATTGATTTTGGACTCTTGACTGGACTATGAACCATTAAGGCGGTCATGTACTATTCCTACATGATACTGTACATGGTTTGACAAAAAAAACTTGGATGCGAAGTGTCAGATAGTCTGTCGGTGGCTTACGTTGAGTCACAATAAAAAATATCGTGCATGCCTGCGCATGATGTGCCATCATCCTAGCATAATCCCACAATTTTCACCATGTTCGCTATCTGACATGGATATCAGCGTAGAAAACATACCAATTTCTATGTGTTGGACTTTGAACCACTGTTTCAATTTAGATCACTAACTGTAGCAATTTTAGGTGGTGATAGCAACAAGCTGAGGACGTGTAGAGCTGGACTTAAGCTCTCGAGATAGTCCCAAAGGGAGTTGGATATTGAGGCCACACGAGTGGCCAAAGATATCCGACAAATAAGAGTCCAAAATCAATTCTGACTTGTACCATAGATGATGACCCTGTAGTTTGATTACTTGATGTCAAGAAGGATGCTCTTGAGTACATTGATGGGTTAAGAGTACATGGGGTATGGGGGGGGGTTGACTTGTTGGAGCAGAATTTGAATAAACTGCTGTAGATGACTTCACTGCTGACGGAAAATTTGGGCTCAAAGAGGATGCACTCAATCTTTTTGGGTTGCTGCGCTGGTGACATAGACACCAGGACAAAGCTTTGTCTGTGGGATCTGATATCACAGATCTCAAATCAATTTAATTGAAAAAATGGTGAGTGAAAAGAACTGCAACATCATCAAAAAGTGAGATTCTCTCATCATTTTATTTGTGTTGTTGCTCAGTTTAAATGTAACCTAATGCTTAATTGATGTTATTAGCGAGATTCAAGTGGGAGAGTTTGGAGAAACATCAAAAAATTTATTGAAAGTTGTTCAATTGTCCTTGCAATGTGAATTGTGGAGACAAAAAACTAAACACAGTCTCACCTTGCAAGTAGGATTCCCTGACAGTGAATGCTGTTGGCTAATGGTGGGCGGTAGTAGCTCAGACTAATTCCCTCTGTGGGCTGAGGTTCCCGTGGTAGAGTTGGGAGGGACAAGAACAATTTAATTGAAAATTGTTAAATCATCATAATGATGGGAATTGTAAAAACAAAAAACTAAACACAGTCTCACTTTGCGAGTGGTCTTTGCTGACAGGGAATGCTGTTGGCTAGTGGTGGGTGGTGGCGGCTCAGACTAATTCCATCTGTGGGCAAAGATTCCCATGGTAGAGTTGGGAGAGATATCAATAATTTTATTGAAAATTGTTAAATTGTCCTCATGACATGAAATGTGAAAACAAAAAAAAGAGCACAGTCTCACCTTGCAAGTAGGATTTGCTGACAGCAAATTCTGTTGGCTAGTGGTGGGTGGCAGGGGCGAGTTGGGAGGGACGTGAACAATTTCATTGAAATTGGCAAAACCTCCTCTCGACAAGAATTGTGAAATCAAAAAAACTAGGCACAGTCTCACCTTGCAAATGGTTTTTGCTGACAAGGGAATGTTGTTGGCTAGTGGTGGGTGGTGGAGGCACGGCCAAATTCAATTGGTGCGCCGTGTTTTCCATGGTAGAGTTGGGCGGGATGTGATCAATTGTTGACTTTTCCTCATGTTGTGAATTGTGAAAACAAAAAAAAACAAAGACAGTCTCGCCTTGTGAGTGGGTATTGCTGACAGGTGATGCTGTTGGCTAGTGGTGAGCGGTGGGGGTGTGGCCTAATTCCCTCTGTGTGCCGAGTCTCCCATGATAGAGTTGGGAGTGAGGTGAACAATTTAATTGAAAATTGTTAAGTGATCTTCATTTTAAGTGTAATACTAGTATGCATAGACTACTGTCATAGCAGTATACCTAGGGTAGGCAACTACGCAAATGAAAAAGTGCTGAAAACATTCTGCCTAGGTATTCATAATTTAGATGAAAAAATCTTGTTTTAGAACCTCATTTTAGTAAACTTGTAAACAGTTACATCAATGGGAAAATATTCCAAGGATCTTGCTAACATGTTAGTAGAGTATGATAAAGAAAGTGTGACTTTGCCCAAAAATGCTCCAGTTTGGCTCTGTTAGCTATTCTGTAAGTAAAAAACCATTTCTTACAGCTAAACTAACAAAATAATAAGTCTTACTAACAATTCGTTTGCAGTGAGGTGTATTGTAGGAATGGGTTTTACCATACCATACCTTACCATGCCATACTTTTGATACCTTGTTTTATTCTTCTGTCACTTTTCAGAGTCATGCTTTAAGGTACCTATACTTCACTATTTAGCGTAATGAAGTTAACCAAAAAAGGTAGACCTAGCCAGTGAATGTTGTACTTCTGGGACAGGAATTTTTGAAATTTGTACTGAATTCTTATTTTGGATTCATATTAAAAATTGGCAGGTCATATATAGAACCATATAGTTGTCAATATAAATAGGACCAATAAGCTGTCTCCTATAGAATACAAAAAGTGAACCCTAGAATCACCATGAAAACAAGACCCAACAGGTGATCTTCTTTGAGGTAACTTGTGATTCATGAAACATCAGTCATGCACTACCACTCTGCCACCCATGCACTTGAAAGTGAAAGATTTCTTTATTTACAAAATAAAGCATGATAAACTGAATTGTGGCGTAAGCAATGCGTAAAATTTCTGTTACACCACGCACACACTCTTGATACATCCAGTACGCCACCTTTACAACCTTACATTTTGGGAGTTTACCCGAGTTTTTTATTTACAGTGAAAGAGTCATTGTTTCTCTACTGCATGAGCATTATTGCACACTATGGGGAGGGGAGAATCCGCACAAATGAAATTGTGTTCTTTGAAAAGAGATTCTATAGTGAAGGATTTCACCACGGGGTGATTATAGATGCAATGATATAGTTATCAAACATGATAATCTGTCACATGGAAACTCACTTGGAATATTCTACTTGAGTAAAATTGAGGTGATGTGAGCCATGTTGAATGCATAATTGAACCATACATCGGCAATTTTAGGTGTTCATGTTTCTAATTATTGCTATTTTGCTAGCACGCACACATAATGATTTGATGCCATGTGGTCTAAACATGTCTAAAAAATAATAAAGAAATCCTAAATAAGACTGCTTTCTCTTTACAACAATTACTCAAAAAAGTGATGTCTGCGATTGATTGTGTTGTCTACAGTTTTTGGATTATATCAGTAAGTGCAAGTTGGATCAACCTACCATACAAAATCTATATCATGCATGGAAGCGCTGTATCTGTATTGAGATAAACCAATTCCTTGATTATGAGAATTTATCAATTGATTTGAAACTTTTTAGAGTACTTTGAAGCTTTTAGAATTTTGGCCTTTTTGAGCGGGGCCAAGAAGGGTTGGAATGGAAGCTCTTGAATGCATTTGAGTGAGTCTACCCAGGACTGATAATGGACTTCTTTTGAATTGGAAGGCAAATGCATAGAGACTGAGCAGCACAAAGGAAATGAGCTTCTTGAAAATTGGCATGCCAAGTGTCTTCGGTTCAGCATTTCTGAAGCACTCAGACTAAAACTCTGTCTGTCCTGTGGAGATGGAAGTATCTAATGATGTAATGGCATATCTTAGCCAAGATGTACCAAGAAAGACTGTAAGACATTTCATCAGTACAACAAGAGTGAATCTTGAAATATTCAAAAAATCCACTTGGTATATGAATTGGTTCCTTCGATGGGTTGAACCAATGGGGTACATGCATTTGTGTGTTCTAAGTGAGAGATGACTTGATTTGATCTGATGACGCATCATCTAAAAGGCCCGATGCTGATCAAATGCCTAAGTCTTGAAGGGAATAGGAATCAAAGTAAGGATCATGATCACCTGAATGCAGAAAACAGGTTGTTGTGAGGATATCTCAACTTCAGCTAGGGGTTTTCCATGATAAAGTGCAATTTGATCATGCAAGTTTTTGTTTAGCTTATAAATTGAAGAAATGGATTTCTTCTCCTTATTACTCAAACTATGACATTATTAGATTAAAAGGGACTAAAACTATGTGTCCATTCCAGTTTCCCACATGTATCACCAATATTCTGAGTAGTCACCCATTGACCATCTTCATCAAAAAGCGATACAACAGTATGTGAAAGACGACAGAGACATCCATTTGGATCACTTGGGTTGCTACACCATCTGTTGACAATTCTTATGGTCTGTATCGGAAATGAGCTTCCCAAATCAATCTTCCACCATGCATATGAACTGTCATTAGTGTGAGAAAAGGAGTTCTGCTGCCCATCTACAGCACGTGATGCAGAAAATGTTTTGAGAGTTGAGGACTGAGTTGCCATCTTGCCCATTGCAATGTTTACACCTGAAGAATATACTTCAATCTCAAATACATGTATCTGCTCCCCTGTTATTGAGTGTAGCCTGACTTCTTTGGCCACAGGAACAGGTGGGGATGAAGTAGGACTGGAAGTCTTTGATATATAAGTCAATGAAAGAGAAGTGAGATCAGGTAAGAATGACCTTTAACACAAGCAAAACAGGTAATCTTTCTATTGGGGCCTTACTCCGGTAGGACAGGAGTCAAAATTGAAAACAAGTGATGACATTCCACATGTATTCCCAACCGACTGTGCCACAATTGCTGAGTCTTGACTGTCAAGTAGGATTAACTGAGCGTCACTAAGACGACATCGGCACCCATTTGCATCACTTGGATTTCCACACCAGCGATTCAATATTTGTACTGAACTGATTTCTGACTCAGTTCCCAAATCTACCTGCCACCAAGGACTATTGTCTTGAGTGTGCGAAAACGTGGAATCATTAGCATCAATTGCTCTTGATGCATGAAAAGTGTTCAATGTTGAGGACTGAGTGGCTATTCCTCCCACAGCAATATCGATTCCAGAGGAATAGACAACCACCTCAAATAAGTTGATAGGTTGGCCTGTGGTAGACACCAACTTAACAACGCTTGCCCGGGGGTAACAGGTAGATGCATTCGAAAATGTTGGAGCCATCGTTGGATTATTGGTAATAAAATTTGTAGGCGAAGCTGTGATTGGCTTTCCTGTAGGAGTACTTGTAGGTTTGCTTGTTGGTTTAGATGTAGGAGCATTTGTAGGCAAAGCTGTGATTGGGTTCTTTGTCGGACCTTTGGTAGGTTGGATTGTTGGTTTAGTTGTAGGCTTGCTAGTGGGTTGAAATGATGTTGGCTGTCACGAGAATAATTTGTTTGAGTGATATAATGTGTAAGAAAAAAGCCAAATGTGAAATGAGACACTGGTTCCCTCACAATCAGAGTTGGACTTCGAGTTGGCTTCGATGTTGGGGATTGGGATGGCTTGAGAGTGACAAAGTAAGCTTGTGAAATGAGAAATGATTGAGGTGGTGGAACTGTTTTCCTCACCATTGTAGTAGGGTTTTTTGATGGTGCCTGTGCATTACAAGGCCAAATGGAAATGATTAAAGAAACTGATGGTTCAATGCATTGTGGTAACAAGTTACAGGTCTTACTCCTTGGGGGGGGCTTATGTTATATGACATGCTTCCGACCCTGAAAAAAAGTAAGTAATGCATATATGTCTATCCACTGTGGCCCTTGATTAGAAATAAGACAGTAAGGAGTTGTTGGGCTCTTACCATGAATATGTGCCACTGTAAAGATATTGGAATTCGGTGCTTGGGAGGATGCCAGCAGGGTTCAAAAGTTTCAAGTTGTCATCGCTTGAAAGTGGATTGCTGGTGTCGTCTGATGCAGCTAATTGTGCACTGGTTGCAATGTAGAAAGTTCGTTTTGATCCGGCAGGGAGAGGAATGTCAGTGAACTCGACCTGGACAAATGTCCAATCTAGAACATGTCACATGGAAAATGTTGGTGTTACTCTATTATATTCAGTGAAATTTTCTCTACAATGCGATAGCTCACCTGCAACATTGACACTGTTGGAGGCAATTAGTGTCCAAGCATTCTGATTGGTAGCAATGGTGGAATAGCCTCCAGGTGCTGAGTAGACATTGAAACTGTTAGTACCTGAAATGACCCTGAAGGTGAGACTGGTCAGAATTATGTCAGTTGTTGCTTCTACATCAAACATAACACCATGTGGAACCCAACATGAAGAACATGACGGTGTGAGCAGAGTAAATGGACCACAGTCGGAGCAGGAGCCAGCAGATTCACCAGCCTCACACACAAAGTTTCCACAACAATTGTCACGCATGATGTTGGAGCACATCCCCGTCACTACATCACAGCTGTCTGTGGTGCAACTGTTTCCATCGTGACAATGAGAATCTTGGCTGCAGATCTGTGGGGGCACATCAAGGTATGGATCAACACAGGTACCTCGGCTAGAGACATGTTCATACATGACCTTGGAAAACATGTTAATGGCAGAAAATTATATCATATGCACCAGAGGCATGTTAATCAAAACAACACAATCAAACTCACTTTTGGAACACGTTTTGGTTCTTGACTGAAGGGTACAACTCCAGCATTACCTTTCAGGAACATTGTTAAAATGTCACAAAAATGTTTAAGTGTGCGACATCAATGTCACAAGAAAGTGGACTTACTTATCCAATTGTTCACATTACTCCTGTCGTCTCCATTCCAGTACCCACCAAAGGTAAAGCCAATATTAGACACTGTGAGTTAATTTTCACGATGTATCGTAATGTGTTAGAATGATTGTGGTTGACCAATAAAGAATATTATATTGCCTTACCTCCACCGGAGCATTGATGGCAGTAGGACATGACTGTGCCATCTTTCAAAAATATATAAATAGTGCAATGCGTGGTGCGCGATATGAGTTTGGACACCGATCAAGAGAAACATCAACAAACATATAATGGATCGTACCTCCAGAAGAGACATATTGACCATTCACAAGACTAGTACATTGCCCATCGCCACAAGCATCAACTTTGGGCTGGGCTCGAAGAGAAATGGACAGGGGAATCATAAGAGGGATGAGGGACATCACATGACTTGAATAATTACCTTAGGTCTGCGATAGCTGATCTTACATTGAACCCGCTGATGTCATGAGTGTGCTTGGCTCCAAAATTGTGCCTTAAAAGGTACAATGAGTAGTGAAGGAGAAATGAGATAGGCCTAAATAGCGTCATCATATTATTTTTGTCTTAGGTATGAGACACTACAGTCTTACCCGATCTCATGCATAATCACCATCATGTCCCTTTTTGTTCAGAAAGGAGCAAACAAGAGTCAATGAGAGATGTCACAATAATAAAATGAGACTGGGCCTTTGCTCATGAACCTCACCAAAACATCCCTCCCCCCAGATCAGAAATTGACCCTTCGACACCACCAGATACACCATAACCTAAGTATGAATTGCACACTGCGCCAAGATATGCGATTCCTAAAGAAGAAGAGCAATAGCATGAAAATGAGTTCCAAATCTCGCACATGTTCTTAAGAAAATCAATGAATTTGACACACACCTCCCCCAAGGCTTCTATACAAAATTGCATGGTGAAGATCCGGTGATTCTCCAGTGACCGGGTCAACATAGTGCCATGACGATGATGAATATTGATTGTACATCACATCAAGGGCTCCAGCGGTTGAAGTTTCGCTGTCATACAAAGTAGTCTTGGCGATGTGTAGAACATGCACTTTGAAGAAAAGGTCAAAGGAATAGAGTTAGAGTTTGATAGCAAATGAGTTTATCAAGAGTACAAATGGCATGAAATTATACAAAAGGGTACTCACAATGGGTGTCAACTTCCTGTTCATAAACAGAAGACGCAGCAGTAATCAACGCGTTCACATATGCGATAGTGTTTGGCATATTCACTGCGTCATTTGGATCATGATTGCTAACAAGGTCTCCGTCTATTTCGATGTACAGATCAACCTGATAGGACCATTTGTTGGGGAAGGTGTCAGTTGCATATAGGCGACGACGGCTCCGAAGGAGATGAGGATTGATGTTGCGAAGGTCGGAAAAGATATCTCCTTTGTGAAAATCCTTCAGGTTGACAGTGTGATGGTGGCCATGATGTGCGTGGTTGTGCTGAGGATGGCGATGCTCGTTTTCATGTTCCTTCGCAAGACGCCTACCATAAGGATCAGCGGGGTCCATAGCTACCAGATCAGGCGTCTCAAGTGCAACAGTACATTCCCAGTCCCTGGGGGGGTCATAGTGCACTTCGGTCATGAAAGTGGCTCGACCTTGACGCTGTTCGAGCTTTAATAATTTGCCATCTTTCTGTACTAGGCCGCTAACAAGTCCCTCGTCTTCGTCAACAAACACGAGGGCAAAGTGCTTTGACAGAGTTTCGTCGGCGGCTTGGTCCGCAACAAAAAATTTGCTGGTTGTCTGAACAAACTTGCTTGCTCCGCCATCCACAGAGAAAGACGTCGACTGGCTGACAGATGGATTGGTCAACACCACATCGACCTCAACTTGCTCCGCACTAGCAAAGTTGTCGTCGCCACTCTTTAAGTCAGCTGTCAGAGTAAATCGAGGATGTTCGATGCCACTCGCGAGCTGTTCGTTCAACTCATTGATAATGCTCATGTTGGGACTCAAACGACGTCGATGGTGTGCAGAACGAGCTCTAGAAAAGCCAGAGAGACAGACGAACACTGATATTGCTGGAATGCGTAACATTCTGGTAGGAATAGTGGCAGCGATTGAATGTTTTTTCAGTTGGTGATTTATGACAAAATCTTGAAAGATCGAGATTAGCAGACAGAGATGACGGATTTGTGCAATCAATATCACGAAAAGCCATTACTTTCGAATAATGAAATTAATCTCTTTTCGTTGTAATATTATTGTCGTCCGAAAAGGTCCGAGAGAACCTCTTTTTTCGTATGCGAGCTCTTCACTACATGACCAAAGTTGACTATTGTATCGTAGGTGATCGTGGTCCTTCTTACGCACGATAACGCGTCATTTTATTCATGAGTGTTACGGTTCTTCATACATCATTACCTACAATGTACAATACTCAAACACAACCAGCGAAGGATTAATCACTTTTCATTGTAATAATATTATTGTCGTCCGATAAGGTCCGAGAACCTCTTATTTCCTATGCGAGCTGGTCACTATCTAACCAAAATTGACTATCGTAGTTGATCGTGGTCCTTCTTATGAACGATGACGCGTCATTTTATTCATGAGTGTTACGGTTCTGCATAAATAGTAATCATATGTACACTCAAACACAACCAGCGAAGGAAATGTTTGATAGAACTAGGACAGGAGGAGTGCCGCTGCCATGAAGGTCCTTCACACAACGATGCACTGAAGTAATCATGAAGAAAATCCCCACTACGTGTAGCCGTGGAAGAGATTGGCTTTTCTGGAGAAGCGTGAGTCCGGTCTCAGACTATGGTGGTCATTTTGTAGATCCGGTTAATAAATGACATGACGATGGCACAAGCTACGTATTCATTGGGCCCTATGGTCCGAGGTGATTTATACTGGGCCCAAAACGCTGGCCCAATCGGGCCCTAAGCACGATCGAGACCTAATAGTTTTAGCCGGGGTCATAATAAGCAATCTTTGGGGATGGGACCTCAGGAAGCTACCGGTTTTTATGACTTTCGTGGGATTGTTCCTCTCTAGACAGTAGTAAAGTGTAAATTAAAAAATCGTCAAATTCAGCAACCGCTTTGGAAGATTATTTTTACAGCCTGAGTTTTCTTACTATTCTGGCTTAAATAAAAAAAATTGTCGAGTGTGGCATGCGTTGAAACACGTTTTTGGTATTTTGCAGACTAAATGTCATTTATGATTTTCTCAACGCTCAACTGTCTTATATTTTGCAAAATTTTCTTTCCCAAAAAATCCTTATCAAAGGGCCCAATCGCTCACATGTGGGAGCTCCCGTGATCCATGGGAGTTTCCCCTGATTTCATGGGAGGACTCCCATGAATTCCCATGTCCCATGAATCATGGGAGCCCCCCCATATTCATGGGAGCTCCCGATGAATCACGGGAGCCTCCCTTGATTCATGGGAAAATTTATGGGAGCCCAAAAATCGTGGGAACCCAAAAAGTCTCATCTTACCATTAAACTCTTCGCCGAAAACACATGCACACCATCATCTTCTAACAGTTCCTAAGTTAAGGAGAACTCGATCACTGTCTGATTGTCATGCTTCGCAGTCATCTATGAGGCTGATTTCTCGAGTGGTTCCCATGAATCACTGGTTGTTCCCATGAATCATGGGAGGCTCCCATGATTCATGGGAACAACAAGTGATTCATGGGAGGTTCCCATTATTCATGGGAATTCATGGGAGTGTTCCCATGATTCTGAGCCTCCCACGAATCATGGGAGGCTCCCATGAATCATGGGAGGCTCCCATGAATCATGAGAGTTTTGTTCTGTTGAATAATAAGAGAATCTTTCGAAAGGACTTTCTGGGAAAAGAAGTTTCGCAAAAACTAAGAAAATTGAGCGTTAAGACCTAATAAATCAACGTCGGACCGGGAAAATATCGAGAAAATCATCTATCACATGGAAGGCTAGACATTTTTTTTCCTCAGAAGTCCAAGATTTCCCATGGAAATCTCCTCAAACCTGTTGCTTTGCTCAACAACTTCTATCTAATAAGCAAAGTAGGACTGGAAAATTACCGTGAAAACAGTCCTAAACCGGTTGCTTCCAGAGGCTGTTCACAGGCAGAAAATTTAGCATCACACTTTCATACTTTCGTACCTTCTTTTAGGGATCATGACCCAATTGAGGGTACGAAATTGTTTTTGGTGTGCAAGCTCTGGTCGGAAAAAAAACATACCTGACCAGAAGTCAAACATCATACCCTACCTTTTTGGTATCAGATCCATCATATGTACATTTTGGTCAGTGGTGTGCACGAATCGTCAGAATCTTGCTTTCGTCTATTCCCCACAATGTCGAATCCCGCTCTCCCTCCTAACTTTTGCTCTCATCTTCTTCTCCCTTCCACATGACCCTCATTATTCGTCTCCTTGATGCTCTCAACAAGTGTGAAAAGGTACAGTAAAATACCTGATGATGACATGGGAACATCTGGTTGGCGATTGCGACAGCTTCTGACACTTGTGAACTCAAATGACGAAGGAAGTGTGACAAGCATAATACAAAATTGCCGTGATGGTAATTGAATTAGGAAATTCTGAGAATTGTCCTTTTTAATTTAACAGAAAGTTAGGTCTTACATTACGATCCAATTTCTCTGCCTACGGACGAGGGTGCAATCGTCAATAATTCTAAGTAAGTTTGTGTTTATTTTGTTGTTTCACATCAAAGTTGTTCTAGTACATTGCTTGATGACCCCCCCTCCCCCTCCTCCCCCAATTTATCTCATAGAATATGGATCATCTGCTGCAGCGACAGCATGAAATACAAGACAGAACACATCCGTATGATTCCTGTAAATGTCATCCCTTCAACGGCAGCCTTCCTATCACCACAAAGTCCTGCACTCTTTACAAATTCAGCAAAGTTGAAAAAATGTAAGTTGAAAAAAGGTTTGGCATATTTACACCTGCGTTTTTTATTTTTGTGTACTCAAATGTGGGCATTTGTGTCAACTCCTGCATTCATGATTTTTATGCAGGGTTATCCTAAGCATAGCCCAGGTTTAGACAAAAGCGGCAATCCGCCTTAAAAAGAGAAACTGGAGGTTGTTAAAATAGCCACCTGGGTTGGGGTAAGTTTTTATTGTCAACCAAGATGACTACTGCAATGTAGATAAATACCCACAAATCTCTCACAATTTTCCCTCACCATTCTTAATCAAAATATATTATTCACATCCCAAACAGAAACATACTATCTAAAGGGTTGGGAGATCAATCTTTTCTTCGGGGGTCACATTATCATCACCATGAAAAAGTTGGTCAAACATTGAAGGTGATACCACCGTTTCAGCTTAGAAGAATGTTGCAAGAGTCACCACAATCAATCTCTTATTGTTATTGACTTCAACATAGAAAAATAAATTATTAAATAAGACACTAAGAATGTTACCTTGTTATAATTCATAATACAACATCAATGCGTGTGCAACCCAATTTGCATATCTGACGAGCTTGTGACAAATGATCCAGTCCATTGCCTCTCTTCCTGATTAGTGCAACCACTCATAAAGAGAGGTGCAAAATGTTGTATTGTTAATGCATACCATCAGAAGTCATTTTGGGAGCTGTGTGAACTGGGAGTCTGCAAGAAACTTGTGTAGTACATCAAAATGCACTACTATTGAAAGCAAGCACATATCTCCCATAAAATTTGATGTTATACTAGGGCTAGGGTTAATAAAAAGAAAAACGTGGTCAACTTGTTGCCATGTCATAATGCCAATCGGAGATGTCTAGATCTACCTAGTTATTGTGTGGTGTGTACCATACTACCATGTATGCAAAATTTCTGGGTAACACCAGTGTACAAGTAACACTGGGCAGATCGCACAGGCATTTGAGTTTTTCTGGTATTTGATCCAGTAAAATGGAACTAAATCCATCATTCTGCAACACACCAGCAATATACACATCTGTGATGCACTAATTCTGTTGGAAGTCACCACACAACTCATGTACATTTTATTGGGATGTACTGCATGGATGAGAAAAGATTCTGTTGGAAGTCACAACACAACTCATGTACATTTCATTGGGATGTACTGCATGGATGAGAACAGAGGGAAAAAGGCAAGAGAGGTACAATAATATTGCTACCTTATGCAATAGGGTAAGTTGTGAATATACAAATATGTTTACCCTGTTTAAATCACTAGCTTTGGACAGATAGAATCCACACTCAAATGTATCTTCTGACATATGTGTTACTCATAAGCTGGCTTACACGGTAGAGTAATAGGTGGCATGTTGTACCATGATGTGTTGATAGAAATGGAATACACTCAGAGAGGATCTCGGGACAAAACTTTCTGAATTTCTGTTTAAGCTGATACCCTGGCAAAGGCTTATTTGTGCAGTAGAGTTTGTGGTGCATAATATGCTGGAAGGGGGCAGTTATATGGAACCCCGTGACTTTGTCAGACGAAACCAAATTTGTTAGGTGTTTCATCTGGCAAAACAGATCGGAGGTATGTTCAAATACAGATGTGAATATAAGATAAAAGATATCCCATTTTGCTTAGAATCCAATCGGAGACGTTTTAACTCCACTAACAAATTAACGTTTGCGTTTTATATATATTTAAAAATCGACAGATTATTAACTGCACTAAGGCTTAGCGGTACAGGTGCAATTAACAGAACCTATGAACCAGGGTATGATTCCTTCTTTAATGGTTTGCACTTGTATGGATTTGTCCAACAAAACCTGGATTACTCATGTTAGGGTCCCATATAAAATATGTAAGATGGCTAAATACAATAGGAGCACGCCTGCTCTGTCTGTTGTCCATGTGACAGACAAAAATGACGGCACAGTTGGAGTGAAAAAATATTTACAACCTTACATTGATCGAAAGATCTTTTTTACAAGCTTTTGAACGGTGTTCTCATTTTGTTTGTTTGACCAGTCTTTCACGAGTTATTGTGAGTTGAAGGCAGCTGATTGGAACGATCCGATCAATCCATTCTTGTAGAAAATTGGTATGTTTCTACTGTACTAAAATAGAGTCACTTTGTTTGCTCCAAAAATCTTTTTTTTAATTTACTCAAAATCATTTTTTTGGAATTCACTGTCTGGCTGGCTGGGTATCATGATACCTCTAGGATACATAGTGCTCCTATTGTATGTAGCCGTCTTATATGTGTACTAGTATTTTTGTAAACTGGCGCACTTATACTTCCAGGAATTTTACATACAATAGATGCATCAGATATCTAATGAGTACACGGGTCTACGACAAAGAGACCTTAAAACTGAGGGTATAAAATACTATACAAGGTAAACTTTACCATGTGCTCTGATATGGTGGAATGAGGCAACACCAACCAATGTCATATTGCAAATGTGGCTAATAGAAATGTTTTATGGGACATAGAAGGTACTCTGAGGTGGCAGAGGAACTCTCAAGGTTTGAACTGGTTTGTTTACATCAACAATGTAGGCATCAGGTTAGAAAGCAGATTTCATAAAAATCACATTCTTCATATATATGCAGTTTCAACAACAGGAGCATGTGGTCACTTTTTTCAGGCAATACAGTGTTGCCTTTTGCCATTACCCTTTACATTTTTGACCACGTTCATTCAAAAAATGTTGTTATTCCACTGTTACGCTGTACAATCATGTTTAATAATGCATTAGACTAAACATAGTTTTAATCTCATTCCCCACAAGGTTATAGACAGAACAAATAAGTCTACAATTAAATCTTCTGAGTTGCATAATGTGTATGATCTTTCAACGTATGTCTATTTTGCACACTAAACAATGTCAAAGTGTAAGAAATTGTCTGGGTACGTTGATTTCTTCATTGCCCTGAGATGGTTCCTTCATGAGGTGACATTTCAGTGTGACCTCAATTTCTGTGTGGCATGTTTTTTGTCCTTTGTGGTGTGATGGTCCTATTGGTGTATGGTGTGGTTCTTTGTGTGGCATTGATCTTGATGTACCAGCATTCTTGGTGTGGTGTTGATCTTTGTATGGGGTTGTTCTTGGTTTGGCATTGTTCTTAGTATGATAGGGCTGGATTTGTGTTCTGTATTGCTAAGATGTTTTCCTTAATCTTTGTTGTGACAATGATCAGCAACCAACGAATGTTTGAAATGAGCTTAAGTGGCTGCAATATGAGGAGCCCAAGCTTGAGTGCACACCAATACACAGGATTTTTAGACAGGACACAAATGCCAAGCTTGAGTACACACCAACACACAGGATTTTTAGACAGGGCAAAATCAAAGACTTAACTTTAGCTGATTGGCAGTCATCAAAGCAATGTGGCACAACATTGAGATTGATTCCCAACAACAGCAAATGCCTTCATCTGAGAATGATGCACCGTATTATATGACTGACAAGGACAAAAGACAAAATATGCAACATTCAGGAGACATACATGCAATAGATAAAGGTGAAATATATGGTGGGTTGTGGGTGCACATGCTAGGACAGAGGATACGGAATTTTGGGATTGGTGGGTGATACCAGTTGCTTATTCTGATGGTCATGGAAGTGACAATTATGAATGTTCGTTTTATTACCTTTCTTCGGGCTACAGTTATTTTAGATCTGTGTGTGATTGTATGCTTTGATTTGGAGTGTTTATTCTTGGAGTGTTTTTGATGATTTTGAGGTAGCTGCTGGTATTGTGTTAGAGGTTGTGTCATTTTGTTGTTATGATTCGATGCGTAGTAGTACTCCTTTTACTCTTTCAATTGTTGTTTGCTGCCCAATAACACAGACAGTTTAAGGGGTTAGGGTTGGTGTAAAAATAATTGTGTTCATCAGAACTCACCCTCTAAATATACCCACCACTGCCAATTGTGGTTGGCAACACGGCGGTGCCAGGCGGGAGGGTTAACTCAGTCTGTGGGCTGTGTGTCGGTGATTTTGCCAGTAGGCCTGTAACTATTTAATTGGAAAAAATGATGTGTGGTGAGTATAATACTGCAAAAAAGACGAGTTCATCAGAACTCACCCTCTAAATATACCCGCCGCTGCCAATTGTTGTTGGCAACACGGCGGTGCCAGGCGGGAGGGTTAACTCAGTCTGTGGGCTGTGTGTTGGCGATTTTGCCAGAAGGCCTGTAACTATTTAATTGAAAAAAATTGACGCATGGTAAGTATAACAATGCAAAAAAGATGAGTTCATCAGAACTCACCCTCTCAATATACCCTCCGCTGCAGGAGGGTTAACTCAGTCTGTGGGCTGTGTGTCGGCAATTTTGCCAGAAGGCCTGTAACTATTTAATTGAAAAAAAATGACGTGTGGTGAGTATAATACTCCAAAAAAAGACGAGTTCATCAGAACGCACCCTCTCAATATACCCACTGCTGCCAATTGTTGTTGGCAACACGGCAGTGCCAGACGGGAGGGTTAACTCAGTCTGTGGGCTGAGTTTTGGCAATTTTGCCAATAGACCTGAAACTATTTAATTGAAAAAAATGATGTGTGGTGAGTATAATACTGCAAAAAAGACGAGTTCATCACAATTCACCCTCTAAATATACCCACCGCCGCCAATTGTGGTTGGCAACACGGCGGTGCCAGGCGGGATAGGGTTAACTCAGTCTGTGGGCTGTGTGTCGGTGATTTTGCCAGTAGGCCTGAAACTATTTAATTGGAAAAAAATGACGTGTGGTGAGTATAATACTGCAAAAAAAGACGAGTTCATCCGAATGCACCCTCTCAATATACCCGCCGCTGCCAATTGTTGTTGGCAACACGGCGGTGCCAGGCGGGAGGGTTAACTCAGTCTGTGGGCTGTGTGTTGGCAATTTTGCCAGAAGGCCTGTAACTATTTATTTGAAAAAAATTGACATGTGGTAAGTATAACAATGCAAAAAAGATGAGTTCATCAGAACTCACCCTCTCAATATACCCTCCGCTGCAGGAGGGTTAACTCAGTCTGTGGGCTGAGTTTCGGCAATTTTGCCAGTAGGCCTGTAACTATTTAATTGAAAAAAAATGACGTGTGGTGAGTATAATACTCCAAAAAAAGACGAGTTCATCCGAATGCACCCTCTCAATATTCCCGCTGCTGCCAATTGTTGTTGGCAACACGGCGGTGCCAGGCGGGAGGGTTAACTCAGTCTGTGGGCTGAGTTTTGGCAATTTTGCCAATAGACCTGAAACTATTTAATTGGAAAAAATGACGCATGGTGAGTATAATACTGCAAAAAAGACGAGTTCATCACAATTCACCCTCTAAATATACCCACTGCCGCCAATTGTGGTTGGCAACACGGCGGTGCCAGGCGGGAGGGTTAACTCAGTCTGTGGGCTGTGTGTCGGTGATTTTGCCAGTAGGCCTGTAACTATTTAATTGAAAAAAAATGACGTGTGGTGAGTATAATACTGCAAAAAAGACGAGTTCATCAGAACTCACCCTCTAAATATACCCACCGCCGCCAATTGTGGTTGGCAACACGGCGGTGCCAGGCGGGAGGGTTAACTCAGTCTGTGGGCTGTGTGTCGGCAATTTTGCCAGAAGGCCTGTAACTATTTAATTGAAAAAAATTGACGTGTGGTAAGTATAACAATGCAAAAAAGATGAGTTCATCAGAACTCACCCTCTCAATATACCCTCCGCTGCAGGAGGGTTAACTCAGTCTGTGGGCTGAGTTTTGGAAATTTCGCCAGTAGGCCTGTAACTATTTAATTGAAAAAAATGACGTGTGGTGAGTATAATACTCCAAAAAATGATGAGTTCATCCGAATGAACCCTCTCAATATACCCACTGCTGCCAATTGTTGTTGGCAACACGGCGGTGCCAGGCGGGAGGGTTAACTCAGTCTGTGGGCTGAGTTTTGGCAATTTTGCCAATAGACCTGAAACTATTTAATTGAAAAAAATGATGTGTGGTGAGTATAATACTGCAAAAAAGACGAGTTCATCACAATTCACCCTCTAAATATACCCACTGCCGCCAATTGTGGTTGGCAACACGGCGGTGCCAGGCGGGAGGGTTAACTCAGTCTGTGGGCTGTGTGTCGGTGATTTTGCCAGTAGGCCTGAAACTATTTAATTGGAAAAAAATGACGTGTGGTGAGTATAATACTGCAAAAAAAGACGAGTTCATCCGAATGCACCCTCTCAATATACCCGCCGCTGCCAATTGTTGTTGGCAACACGGCGGTGCCAGGCGGGAGGGTTAACTCAGTCTGTGGGCTGTGTGTCGGCAATTTTGCCAGAAGGCCTGTAACTATTTAATTGAAAAAAATTGACGTGTGGTGAGTATAATAATGCAAAAAAGACAAGTTTATCAGAACTCACCCTCTAAATATACCCGCCGCTGCCAATTGTTGTTGGCAACACGGTGGTGCCAGGCGGGAGGGTTAACTCAGTCTGTGGGCTGAGTTTAAGTGATTTTGCCATTAGGCCTGTAACTAATTAATTGAAAAAAATGACATGTGGTGAGTATTGAACTGCAAAAATGATGAGTTCATCAGAACTCACCCTCTCAATATACCCGCTGCTGCCAATTGTTGTTGGCAACACAGTGGTGCAAGGCGGGATCCCAAACTCAGTCTGTGGACTGAGTTTGGGCCATTCCCATGATGGGCGGTGGGGTATCAATGTAATTGAAAAAGAGAGGTGATGTGAAAGCAGTGAGAGGGCACACCGCTACAGTTGCTTCTGGCTCAAACACCTGTGTTGTAGTATGGCACAGTACCATAATATCATACCGCATGCTGTAGGACTATGTCGTGCAAGAGAGAGGTGCAGTGAGACACAGGAATAAGTACCAATCATGTAGACACACATCACCAATTTTCAGCCTATGTGTTATTCTTGCGTTTTTTTTGGAGCAGTCACATCTGATAGTACCATATGGTACCATATACAGTAAATGCTCAGTTAATGGCATACTTGTGGGGGTGTTTAAAAATATGACAGAGAAACCAATGGATTTGAAAATAGAAATAGGACCAATAAGCCTTCACCAAATAAAGTCAAAGATCAAGCCTAGAATTGACACCAAAACTAGACCCAACAGGTGATCTTACTGTTAGTGACTCGTGATTCGCAAAATGTGAGTCATGAAACACACACACACTCTGAAGATTTTTTGCTTCAGAGCTTAGTGTGATAAATGTATGTGTGGCTTAAACAATACAAAAACAACAATAACCCTCCCGTACACTCTTGAAATTCCGGTAACCTCCCTGTACACTCTGACATTTTGAGAGTGTACCGGAAGCCTACCGGTGTTTTTCGTTCGCAGTGAAGGGATTAGACATGAGCTGTTTTAGATCAGCAGTGTCGTGTTATAATTACAGTGGCGGCCATTGGCAATGTATTTTATGTCCACCAGGCCCCTTCCATGGCCAGCAGCATAAGATTGCCCCATCAAAATGGGAGTTGTTTTACGCCACAAGATGTTATGGTGGGGAATGTGTGGGGTGTTTTGCTGATGCGTTATCGTAGCAAATCAGTAACTAAAACTTAAGAAGAGAAGGCATTGTAATTAGATGTACAAGTGTTGTATCAAGAGCAACTAGCAATGCTTATCGATCATTGCTCTGTTGAATAGTTACATTTATGCATGTGAGCTATACATTTGATATGATTTCATATGTTATGGTAACGAATGAACAAAGCCGAGATTACAACCTAAGTGTGGGCAATAAATCTACGTGCTCAAGTCATCTCATTGGAGGAACAATTGACTGTCATACTCTGTTGTTTGATTGCATTTGATTTGAAAGTATAATATGTTTGTGTAACAGTTATATGCACAAAAATGACACGGAAACACACTCTTGGAAAATTATATTGCTTAAACAAGCCGCCCTTTGAATAAATCCCCTTGCTTGGAAGCACCATACCCCGCAGTAATGGAACTTCCATAGATCTCTGCCCCCAAACTCACGCTTGTCCTCATATTCCCACCTACCCGGTAGTAACCCCTCCAGACGTACCAACGCCCTCATAAGCACTCCTCACAGGCGTTAGTTTCACAACATTTTTCCTACCCCACTGTTACCATGATTCCTCTTCCTCATCATTTCTGCCTCTTTCCTCCTGCAAATCTCCGCCATTTGTTTCCTAAAAGAACCATCCCTCGTAGGATCATATGCCTCCCAAAACTTTCCCAGGAGTAAACACAGAAGCAATCTAAATATGCTTAGAATCAACAATGTAAATCACTGCCACCAGACCAGTCGTGCCTCATGAATGTCAAAGGAACTCCATCTACCGCTAGGAAAGGAGTTGATTTTTGCCACTGACGTTCATGCCAATCACCGTGTTTGACCAATGTTGAAATCGTGAAGGTGTATATTGTATTCCAAGGATTATGCATTGTCTTGACTCCATACTATGAAGGGTGTGAGTTGTGCTAAGAGAGAATTTGGATTCTGGAGCATGGATTTATGTTGGTGAGCAAGACTCCCAGCTTGAAATGTAATTGAGTCCCCGTGGCATTGATTTTGATTGTGATCTTGGTCCCATTGGTCATTGGATTGATGAGTCTTACGAAAGAGGCTTCATGTTCATGTGGGCCCGGAGCCTTGAGATCGTTGGATCAGATGTTAGTGAGGAGAAGGGGGCGGTGGGAGAGGATGGAGGTTGTGAGGCGGAGTCGGAATACGGTGGCACTGTTGGTGAATTTTTGGTGGTCACGATTAAGTTGTTTGTGAAGTTGTCATGTGCTGCGGTGTGGTTGGTTGGGTGGGAGGGTTTTGTTGTGGGGATAGTGTTGAGTAGGTGTTGAGCTGCCACCAAAACATTATACTTCAGTGCTTTGCTGGAGTTAAGCACAACCTGCTAACTGACAACTTCTGGAACAACATGACTCCATGATACCACCTTATGACGACTCATGGAGTCATCAGTTACGACCCGGTGAGGACCTCCAGAGTCATCAGTTAAGACCCTGTGACAACCTCCCGAGTCGTCAGTTATGACCTGGTGACGACCTCCAGAGTTGTCAGTTGCTACCCAGTGCCACCGGTTTGTCATCAGTTAAAGAATTAACTGACAACTCGGACGACCCACTGACAACAAGCGACAACTGGACTACTTTGGTTGTGACTGAAGTGACAACTCTCCCCCAAATTATTTGCTAAAAACAAGATGTTTTTGCAAGTTGCCTGTCTTGCAGAACCAAAACATCATGACTGCCCATGTATGTATATCTAAATTTTATATTTACTGCTAATGACGCTTCAACGCATAATAAAATTTATCTTTTACCTATACTAGTCAATAGTTAAAAAAACTGTCTCACCGGAGGAGGAGGAGGAGGAGACGGCAAGAGTGGCTCAGTTTCCAAAACAACTAACATTATGAAAAAATCAAGATTTTTCTTGAAAAAATCAAGATTTTTCTTGACAACATCTTAGTTTATTAGCAACTGAGATATTCCTTTTTCTCCTTCTTCTTCTTCTTCTTCTTCTTCTCCATGAGGCACTTTTTTCACTATTGAATATTATAGGTGAAGTGATACATGCTGCTGCAAATTACCTGCAATAAAAGTAGCGCCCCTGCGCATGGCACAAGCAAAGCCAGCGGCTGCTTGGTATCTTGATTTAGGACTTTAGGGAATGTTTATGTTACTGACCGTCTGTAGACCCCCCCCTTGTCTATAGACCCCACCTCACAGTATAAAGACCCCCCCTTCTAAAAATGATTTGGCGAGAAATATTGAACTGCCCTTCTGACAATGATGGCACGAGTCATGATTCCAAATTTGTTATTTGGATGGTAGTGTCCACGATGTCTTGATAGAGTCTATAGACTAGTCATCTAAAATTATACGATAGAGTCTATAGACTTGTATGTTTTTGATCGTGGAGTCTATAGACTATCACAATGGATTTATTGATAAGTCTATAGACTATCGCCCTTGCAGATAGTCTATAGACTAGTGAGCAATTTTGCATACAAGGGTCTATAGACCCTTCCTCTGCTCACAAGTGCCAGTTACGAACAGTCTATAGACTCATCAAAAAGGGGGTGGGGGTCTATAGACTAGTTGTTACAGTCTATAGACTCACACCACCTTTTTCGATGAGGCTATAGACTGTCATGGGAGGTCTATAGACTATCATGTGATAGTCTATAACCCCTCGCAGTCTATAGACAGGGGGTCTACAAACGGTTTTTCGGCGAATTAAGTGTAGTCTATAGACTACAGGGGGGGGGTCTATAGACGGGGGGTCTACAAACGGTCAGTAACATATATAAGACGGCTAATTACAAAAGGAGCACTCCTGCTCTGTCTTTCATCCGTGTGATGGACGAAAATGATGGCACAGTTGGAGTAAAAAATATTTACAACCTTACATCGATTGAAAGATCTTTTTCCGAGCTTTCGAACGGTGTTCTTATTTTATTCGTTTGAACTTTCTTTCACGAGTTATTGTCAGTTGAATACAGCAAATCGGAACGATCCGATCCATTCATTCTTGTAGAAAATTGGTATGTTTCTACAGTAGTACAATAGAGTTACTTCGTTCGCTCCAAAATTCTTTTTTTAATTTACTCGAAATCATTTTTTGGAATCCAATGTCTGGCCGGCTGGGTATCATGATACCTCTAGGATACACAGTGCTCCTATTGTTTGTAGCCGTCTTATATACGCAAGTACTCATACAGGGACTCGTGCAAAAAGATGCATCTACATCATCACGTACGAGTTTTGAAGGCATTGATAAAGGACCCGCCATATCATATGAAATTTTGGCTGAAGTCAAGAAGGTTTCCACCACGTCACATTGCTTAGACGAATAACCCTTTTTTGTGTATGCCTTTTTCTCGGAATTGGATCGAAACAGGACATTGCCGATGTACTTTGTACTTTCGGATGTACTTCGTACTTTCGGACGTACTTTCTACTTTCAGTTTTGAAAGTACGAAGTACATCCGAAATTACATGACCATGTGGGAATCAATATATTTTATACGGGAAATAAACAAAGTTCATCCGAAAGTACATTCTTGTACTTTCGGATGTACTATGTACTTTCGATTTTACTATGTACTTTCATATGTACGTTAAAGATTTAAAGATGTACGTTAAAACAATCTACGAAAACATGATTTAATTTTCTCATAGCTTTCTCTTCTGCAGATAACTCACCTTTTTGGCAAACCCACCTACAACATGCCTCCACACTGTTTGGGGTTCAGGGAACACCAGGAAAATTGATAATTTACTAAAAGACATATCTATGTGAGTAAGCTATCTGGAAGTGTACAGTGGTAGGGTAGTACTACCATACATACAGTAGTAGATTATCTGACAAAGTAATTAGGCATAACGTTATGATACTATAATATTATACACGACTGATTCGAAATGCACTAAAAGGAGTGGATATCATGTACATCTGATATAATAACTCTAATTAAAACTCTATTATGCAGTATTAGAATCTAAACAGATTTTCGAGTTTTGCTAAAATAGATACTCAAAATTTGTTAGATCTAGAGTGTATGACTTAGAAAAATCATATGGCTAGAATAGAACTAATCATCTACTTCAAAAACTACTTCAAATGTAGAAAATCTAAGATCTTTGATCATTGCTAACCTATGATTTCACGTCCTATGCAACTATCAGTTTCGATCTATTCTTATTCAAATTAGATCTAATCGTGAATAGATCTTCTCATGAAATTCTTGATTTTGTCTTTAAGGCTTAAATAAAATAGCCACCTATCGAGGTCGGCAAAAATATTGGGGATTGGTTTTCTTATGGAGAATTAGTTTTCTTTTGGCATTTACCAATCTTCGTACTATTCCTACGTGAAAATAATAAGGTATCCAGTTTTCTTTTTTGAGATTGGCTTTTCTTTTGGAGATTGGCTTTTCTATTCACCATTAAAGGTAATTAAAAGCAAGACAGGCAACTCGCAAAAATGAACATTTTGGCGATAAAAGTTGAAGACACTAGCGACTTGCGTGACTGAAACTTACTACATGTGACGACTCGGACACCAAAAGTGACGACTTACGACCACTTGACGAGCGCTGAGTCATTATTTCTACAAACTTACGACCGTGTTACTACCTCAAAAGTCGTCACTGACGACCCTGTTACGACAACCAAAGTCGTCAGTGACGACCATGCTACGACATCCAAAGTCGTCGTGATGACCCAGTTACGACAACCAAAGTCGTCAGTTAGTCATAAGTACGACAGCCAAAGTCGTGAGGTTACGACCATGTTACTACCTCCAGGTGACTACTCGTGACTACTAGTTTAACAGTAGTACTGTCGCGTTACATTGGCTGCTGTATAAAACATACCAGATAATACGTACTACCATAAAAAATATAATCGGGTCACTACTTTTCTACACCATGACGATTTCCGCTGCCGCCGCAGCAACACCTCAATCATGGCAAATACCGTTGCAACACCCGGTCCGCCACGATCGCCCTCACAACAACATCACCCACGACCATCCTGCCGCTTGGCTTGGCAGATTCGCTGAATTCCAGAGAAATTGCACCTTTTGGGATTGATGGTTTGTGTGGTGCTTTTGTTTCTTCATGGTGGTGTGGACTGTGAGAAATTTTGTATCGTGGCACATAAAATAACGCACCCATATTTATTACATTTTTTAGGATGCATGCACATTTTAGCAAGTGATGGATGCTCCATAGCTCAATGCAAGCACTTGCGAGCTTGCAGTTGTGTTTACGACAGGCACAATACTGCGACCATGACGTGACGACAGCAACCTCCTAAGTCGTACTACCACCAAAGTCGTAAGTTAAGGCAAGTTACTACCTCGAAAGTCGTTAGTTACTTAAGTTACTACCAAAGTTGTCAGTGACGACCATGCTACGACAGCCAAAGTCGTCGTTATGACCTTGTTACTACAACCAAAGTCTTCCGTGACAACCCTGTTACGACAGCCAAAGTCTTTAGTGATGAACTGGTTACGACCGTTTGTCGTCCGTTCGAGGATAACTGACGACCGAACGGTCCAACTGACGACAACTGATCACCTGAATACGTTCGACATCACTGACTCACCAAGATTTTTTCGCTTAAAAGAAGATATTGTTAGTGAGTTGCCTGTCTTGCAGCAAGACAGGCAACTCGCAAAAATGAACATTTTGGCGATAAAAGTTGAAGACACTAGCGACTTGCGTGACTGAAACTTACTACATGTGACGACTCGACACCAAAGTGACGACTTACGACCACTTGACGCGCTGAGTCATTATTTCTACAAACTTACGACCGTTACATTACCTCAAAAGTCGCCACTGACGACCCTGTTACACAACCAAAGTCGCCAGTGATGACCATGCTACGACATCCAAAGTCGCCGCGGATGACCCAGTTACGACAACCAAAGTCGCCAGTTAGTCATAAGTACGACAGCCAAAGTCGGAGGTTACGACCATGTTACTACCTCCAGGTGGCAACTCGTGACTACTAGTTTAACAGTAGTACTGTCTGCTACATTGGCTGCTGTATAAAACATACCAGATAATACATACTACCATAAAAATATAATCGGGTCACTACTTTTCTACACCATGACGATTTCCGCTGCCGCAGCAACACCTCAATCATGGCAAATACCGCTTGCAACACCGGGTCCGCCACAACGCCCTCACAACAACATCACCCACGACCATCCTGCCGCTTGGCTTGGTCAGATTCGCTGAATTTCCAGAGAAATTGCACCTTTTCTACCATGCAATTTTTGTTACACCGTGACCATCATGCCCGAGAGGGGAAAGATGGGATTTTGATGAAGGTAAGTCCATTTTTTAATCAAATCCCCTGCCAATATCCCCATAAATCATTAACTCATTTTCCGTATTGCTCTTTGTGTTGTGCTCGCCTCGGCCTCGGTGGGCTAGGTTGCCTGCCTATTGATTTTGGTACCAGCACATACAAGACTCAACAATCAACCGCAATATTGTAGAATTTGATTGGGTCGAGCCGCCATGGAGGGTTCTTGCTGCTGGAAATGATTTTGTGGTTGCAATAAGATGGGTATTAGAATTGATATCTGCAATTTGTTGAGGAAATAAGAGTAGGAGAGTGGATGATATGGGTGTGGCTTGACGACTGGACAAAATTGTTTCACGCTACAGACAATGAGCCTTTTT